>JAHTLZ010000195.1:1984531-2006293 GCA_023846285.1 Phrynocephalus versicolor
AATAATAATAATAATAATAATAATAATAATAATAATAATAATAATAAAAGAAGAAGAAGAAGAAGAAGAAGAAGAAGAAGAAGAAGAAGAACAAGAACAAGAACAAGAAGAACAAGAAGGAGGAGGAGGAGGAGGAGGAGGAGGAGGAGGAGGAGGAGGAGGAAAAAATAATACATAATAAAACCATAATGAGATAAGTGCAATACTAGCCTAGGGCATACAAATTTCATGGGCACAGGAAAATATTAAAATTATGTATCTCCCAAGCAGGAAATCTCACCAGGAAAATGGCAGATTTCTCCAGCACTGTGCAGTCATTATCAGGATAAGCTGTCTGTTCTCCGAGGGAAGCTGATGATTGCCCCTCCCTTCTCTGTCACTGCGATCAGCACTTAGAAAGAGTCACTTTGTGCACAGCCTGCATATACAAACCCCTAATTTTCAAATGACTTAATCGTTGCTGGTGGTGTTATGTGCCATCATGCTGCCTCCAATTTATGAAGGAGTAATCTCCAAAATGTCCTATCCTCGACTACCCTGCACCGTTCTTGTAAACAGAAGTTGTGGCTTCTTTTAAGCAGTCAGTCCATCTTATAATTGGTCTTCCATTTTTTTCCTTACTTGTACAGTCTTATCATTCCTAGAGTAGCAAACCCTTAGACTTGGACCTCAGACCCAAAGACTTCCCACATCCCTGATTTGTACCATGCCTCGCTGACTCCTTGGCCAACACTCTTCATCCTCCTTTCCTGTTTTATTTCCACCACATTTCCACCGATCCCCAGCCTGTGAGCTCTCTGGTTCATTACACAAGGCCGCCTTGCCTCTGCTGGCATCGGTTCCTCAGCTGGCCTGCCTCTCAGATGCTCTTTCTATTATGTTTCCCATCCGGCTGCCTTATTACAGAGAACATTATTATTATAGGAAGCACAGGAGAAGCCAGGCAAACGGAGGGGGGAACAATTTGGCAGCTGGAAAGACCAAAGCAGCTTAGAGACAGCCACCAGAGGCTGCTGGATTCACCCACCCATCCCCGGCATACAGAGGGAAGTTTCTTTGTTCCTGGATCTGGCGTTCTTCCGGATTCAGAAGAAGATGCTACTGCTGTCACTGCTGCGGCTGAAAAGTCAAAGGATCTAAGAAGCTCACTCGACATAAAGTGCATAATCTCACAACTAGTTTTAGAAAGGAAAGGGGGGAGCAGCTGTTACCACTTCCCCAGAAGCCCCTCCGTTCTGCTTCCTGCTCCATTCCACCCCCTGGGGAGGGCTGTGCTTCCCAGCCCGGCACAATCTGATGCTGAAGCTACTCATCGTTAGGCCAAGACCAGGTTCTCCGTTTGTTTTGAAAGGCCCATGTTTGCAAGGATTTGCCAGGAGAAAATCGGCAGCTGGAAAGGAGTTTTTATTTATTGATTTAGCTTGAATATTTTGCCCCACATTTTTCCTTGGAAAAGGACCCACGGTGGCTTTCAGTAATGAGGGACAATATACAGCCCAGAACATTTAAGACAAATTCAAGTTAAGAACATGGAATTAGAAGAGGCATCTCAGAATATTAAAAGGTAACATTAATGCTACAAGGAGCATGCAAAAAGGAGAAAAAATCCATTATGAGGGGTGGAAATGAACATGGAAAACATTGGTGTTCTTATGAAATCAGTTAATGTAATCATGCACGGTAGTCCATATAAAAGCCACATAGTAGCTAGTCAGTCATTCGGGGAAAGCTTGCCTGAAAAGGAAGGTCTTTCCCTGCTTCTGTAAAGACAGCAGAGATGGGGCAGTCCTGGCCTCCAGTGGGAGGGAGTTCCAGAGTCTGGGAGCAGCAACAGAGAAGGCCCTTTCATGTGTTCTTTTGAGATGCACCTGTGAAGGTGGCGGGATGGAGAGAAAGGCCTCTCTTGATGACCTTAGCACCCAAACTGGTTCATACTGCGAGATTTGATCTTTGAGGTAGCTTGGACCCAGGCCGTTTTGTGCTTTGTAAGTTAAGGTCAGCATCTTGAATTGTGCCCAATAGCTGACTGGCAGCCAGTGGGGCTGCTTTAGTAGGGGTGTAAACCCATTCCAGTCAGCAATCTGGCCATTGCATTTTGGACCTGTTGAAGTTTCCTGAGGCTTTTCATTGGTAGCCCCACATTAGAGTGCATTACAGTAGTCTAGCTGGGACGTCACTACGGCATGTGTCACCGTGACCAGAGATGGTTTCTCAAGAAACGGGCGTAACTGGCATACTAGTTTTAATTCTGCCAATGCGCTCCTGGCCACAGCTGTGACTTGGGCATCCAGGCTAAAGGATGAGTCCAAGAGCACCCCCAAGCTATGCACCTCTTTTTTTCAATTGGAGGGTGACCTCATCCAGTACAGGTTGCATTCCTATCCCTTGATTTCCCTTTTGACTGACCAGAAGCACCTCTGTCTTGTCTTGGTTTAGTTTCAGTTTGTTCTTCCTCATCCAGTACATTACCAAAGCTAAGCACTGATCTAAAGTTGAAATAGCTTCCTTGGTATCCAGTCATCGGCATACTGGTGACACTAGACGCTAAAGTTCCAGATAATTTCTCCCAGTGGTTTTATATAAATATTAAATAACACAAGAGACAGAACAGAACCCCAAGGGACCCCACAGGTCAGTGGACGTGGTGTTGAACATGAGTCCCCTGACACCACTTTCTGCATTCTCTCGTGCAGAAAGGACTGGAGCCACTGTAAGACACTGCCCCCAAGTCCCATTTGAGACAGATGAGTCAGGAGGATGCTGTGGTCGATAGTGTCAAAAGCAGCTCAGAGGTCCAGGAAAACCAAAAGGGACACAGATCCGCTATCTATTTCCCTGTGCAAGTCATCTACCAATGCAACCTGTGCTTTCTTAGTCCAGCAGATATGTGGTGGCCCTCATCTCCCCAAGGGTCCTGACCACATCAGGGGGTTGTAGGAGCTGAAGCTCATCCATTAATACAGGGCAGTAGAGATGGGCACAAATTAAAAAAATGGCATTTCGTTTGTCATTTAGGGGGGTCCGTTTCGGTTCGTTTCCATTTTTTGCAATTGCACAAAATTCGTTTTCGTTCGTTTCGTTACCGTTTCGTTACCATTTATTTCAATTTTTGTGGGTTTTGTGATTTTTTTAAGCAATTCAACTGTATTGCCGTAACGAAAACGAAACACACGACAAAATTTCCAGTGTTTCTGTTCATTTCGTTTCATTTTAGAGACAAATTTTGTTTGTCGTTTCGTTGCGTAACAAAACGAAAAAACAAAAACAGAAACGAAAAATTGTTCGTTTCATGCCCATCTCTACAGGGCAGGCCAGAGGGACAGTTTTATTTATAGGCTCCGGATTAATGGCAGCATCCAGGTCAGCCCAGATCTGTACACTTTTGGCTGTACAGTGTTGTGCTAATTCTTCGCAGTGAGTTTCAGAGTGGTCTGTGTTATCCACCTGTGGGTCAGCATGTATCAGCATTTTATCTCATTGTGTATTTGTGTAGGTAATACAAGCTTTCAGGCTAAAGTTTAATTTCTGTCTCCCAGCTTCAAATCTGTGCTTAGCAATTATCTTTCCACACCGCTGTATAACTCTGCTAATCTTTGAAACATTTAAAACCAAACCCACTTCTTAACAGCCATGCCTATGTAGGGAGAAGGGAGGGAGGATGCTGTGAGAAGCCGTGGTGGGCCTTAAAGCCATATTTTTGGCGGCCCTGAGATTCAAATGAGAGACTCAGTCGTCTTAGTTCTGAATCGGTTCTCTCTCTTTGTGCTCCTGCAGTGGAAAAGCTCTTCAAATGAACCAAAGGTAGAAATGAGTTCTGCAGCTTACCTTTCCATTGCGCAGAAGTCTGCGTATCTCCACTCGGTTCAGATGCCAACCTGAATAAATCCCTGAACCGTCATGCCCAATACGGATCTTTTCGAGTATGTCTCCAACATCCTCTAGCTGAGATGGAAAAAATTAGGGAAATGTTATGGAAGCAGCCAAACCTCTACAAACTCCCACAGGTTGGAGCTCACATTTAGCCTCAGTTGTCCTTTGCTTCCGTAGCTTCTTTTACTTAATAGGATAAAATAGCAGCAAACAAGATGATGCTGCCTTTCTAAGCAGCCGTCCTCAAAATGCTTGAGTTCATAGAAAACGTCTCTGTTTAGTGCATTATTACAGCTACCTAAAGGCTTGGCTGAAGTCGTTCATGCTTCTAGATGTGATAAAGGGAGCATGCATTAACGGGAGAGATCGAAAGAGCCATGGAAGAACAACAGTGGGCACGGATCTTCGGAAAAAGCACTTTCCGTGCTGTACAGTACTTCCGTATGCTAAAACAGGGATAGACAAATTGTGGCATTTCAGTTGTCAGAATCATAGAGTCATGAAGTTGGAAGTGAAAAGATTGGATCTTTTGGTGCAGGGACACGCTTCAGATGGATGCAAATCACACACCATTTATTTAGTTACACAGAAGTTTAACACAACATACAGGACATGACACACACACACACTGAGTGCACTTCAGGGCCTGAGTTCCAAATACCAACAAAGCCGGTTGATGATAAAGATCTCAGACACCATCAGTGGCGTAGTTAAGGAGGGCAAGGGGGGAGATCTGTCCCTAAGCGCAGCATCAGGGGGCACCAAATTGGGTACCCAACAGCTCCCCGCCCAGGAGCCACGGGAAGGTGTGTTGTAAGTGAACTGCTAGGGCCGCCGTGGAGGGCTCCCTGGCCACCACTGCCCCCTCTATGTAGCACCTTAGCCCTCCCTGTCCCTTGGGGGGGGGGGGACAAAAATTGACTTTGATGGAATCAATATATCGTTTCTAAAAGTTACGCCCAGTGTTCCACACAATTCCCTGGTTCCTGATTTAGCTAAAAACCAGCTTGCTCTGGTTCTATCGTATAAACAGCCCCCTCCCCATTTCTTCTCCTGCCTTGCCTTACCCCATTTGGGGTACCCTACTCAATGGGACATTTTGCGGTTTAATTCTCTTGCATCCTTGTGGTGCAATGCCAACTGTTGAACATTTCTCAACATATGTTCTTCTGTCTAAAACAACACGTAACCCCTCCCCCCCCAAAGAATGTGGGAAGTGCAGATGTTCTTGCCAAGCTTGTCCTGCAGAACAACAGAAGTTATATCTGTCATGCTAATATGTTAGGTCTCTCTGTATCATGCCTAAGCCTGTTTGCATATATGAGACCTCATAAGGCTGCATATGATATTTATTGAGTAATATATTCAATCCTCTTAGTAGGGACTTAGAAGGCCATTGATTCCAAGCCCTTGCTCAAGGCAGGAATACAGCTTAAAGGAGATCGACCAGGTGGTTGTCTAAATTTCTCTTGAATGTTGTTGAACCACAGCTGCTATCGCCCCATGGCAGTATAGTCAGTGCTGAGAAATGTTGGAATTTACACTCCAAAAATGCCCAGAGGACCAGTTAAAATCTGGTTTGTCTCTGCTAGGGGTATATCAAAAGTTAGAATCATAGAATCATAGAGTTGGAAGAGACCTCCAGAGCCATCTAGTCCAACCCCCTGCCATGCAGGAACCCCATCACAATATTTTCGACAGATGGCCATCCAGCCTCTGCTTAAAAACCTCCAAAGACCCCACCACCCTCCTTTGTGGCAGCATATTCCACTGCCAAACAGCTCTAACTGTCATGAAGTTCTTCCTGATGTTCAAATGGAATCTCTTTTCCTGTAGTTTGAGACCATTTCCTTTTGTCCTAATCTCGAAGCCATGGAGCACAAACCAGTCCCTTCTTCAATGTGACATCCTTTCAAATATTTAAACATAGCTATCATATCCCCTCTCAGCTTTCTTTTTGTAAGGCTAAATATTCCCAGCTCCCTACGCTGCTCCTCATAAGACATTTCATCCTTAAGCCATCTTGCTCGCCCTCCTCTGGACTCATTCAAGGTTCTCAACATCCTTTTTAAACTGAGGCGCACAGAACTGGACACAGTACTCGAGGTGAGGTCTGACCAGAGCAGAATAGATCTTGATCTAGAATCATAGAATCATAGAATCATAGAGTTGGAAGAGACCTCAAGGACCATCCAGTCCAACCACCAACCATGCAGGAACCCCATCACAATATTTTCGACAGATGGCCATCCAGCCTCTGCTTAAAAACCTCCAAAGAAGGAGACTCCACCACCCTCCGTGGCAGCTTATTCCACTGCTGAACAGCTCTGTCATGAAGTTGTTCCTAATGTTCAAATGGAATCTCTTTTCCTGTAGTTTTGAAAGTATTGCTCCCAATGTTTCTGCTTCAGCGCCTTGATTTTCATCCAACCTATGACTCTCCCCTGCCCTTTTAATAGTTTATGGGTGTCATCACAGACTAAAGCTGTAATTTTCGCTTACTAAAATTCCATCATGCCAAAATATAAATCGTCCCTTTGGAGACAAAATAAATCCTGCCATTTTCATTTAGGTATCAGGGACTGCTGACAGAGGAGGGGAAGAGGGGTGATAATAAGGCAACTGGTGGTAAAACCTTTTGACAATATGTGTTTGAAAAAGTTTTACAGAAATATTGTCAAGTGGAGGTTCTCGGGTAACAGCTTGCAAACCACTGACAGACACTGCATGAACTGGGTATCTTTTTAAGTATCCTGCTTTATTCAAAGGACTATAAGGCTATATTATGCCTGTGGAGTCAGAGATTGGGAGTCAAACTCCCATACCCACCCCAGTGTGTTTCTTGCTATTAAAGCTAGCCTATGTGGCCTTGGGGAAGCTGCATATCACAGGGCATCCCCAGAAAAAAAGGACCACTTCTGAGAATGTTCTATGTGGAAAACGCCCTAAAGGTAGCCATAAGTTAGAAATGACTTGACAGTACAGTACATGATTGCTTTGTAAAATGCTATCCCTATAAACAATTGTGTTGGTTTGTTACTGTGGATGTAAGCATTCAACGAGACCCATTATTCCACAGACATTAACTTTTAATTTTATTTTTTAAATTTTGGGTTCATTTGCTCTCAGGTCTCTTTGCTTCCTGTTTTGCAGTATTTCATTATGTTCACATTACCGGTTTGAAGTTGAAATTTGTTTCCTATCCTATATACTAAGTCAAAATGTTTTTCAAGGGGGTGGGATATGCTATCCGTGCTTTAGCTTCAGAGGAAAATGCCCCTACTTCTCATTAATGGACGTTTGTTGATGATAAAATGCCAGCATTTAAGAGGATTAGTTTAAAAGTAGCAGAAAGTGTTGGGATAAAATCAACCCTGGGCTAGGATGAATACAGCAGGATGGGGCCCTATGGGCCTTGTCTTTTTCTGGAAATGGCTGAGGCAGCCCAAGATGTTGGCGTTCTCCTGTGGTCCACTCAGTGCTCTTTGCCTCTGTGATCACGGTGTAGAACTGGGACTTATGAGGTCCGAATTCAAGTCTTCACTGAGCTCAGTGGAGGATGCCAAGAGCTCAGTGGAGGAAAGGCAGCACAGACACACAACTAATGAGTAGAGATGGGCACGAAACGAACAATTTTTTGTTTCCGTTTTTGTTTTTTTGTTTCGTTATGCAACAAAACGACAAACGAATTTTGTCTCCAAAATGAAACGAAACGAACAGAAACACCAGAAATTTTGTCGTGTGTTTCGTTTTCATTATGGCAATACAGTTGAATTGCTTTAAAAATCACAAAAATCACAAAAAATTGAAATAAATGGTAACAAAATGGTAATGAAATGAACAAAAATAAAATGAATTTTTTGCAAAAATTTGCAAAAAACGGAAATGAACCGAAACGGACCCCCTAAACGACAAACGACAAACGAAACGCCATTTTTTTGATTTGTGCCGATCTCTACTAATGAGTAATACTAAAATCCTGGCAAACTTCATCCAGCATTGCCGGCAGCTAGGGAAAATTGCAGTTGTAGTCCAACAACTTCTGGGGATGACATTCTGTCTGAGAGGATGTGATCTGTCAAAGTATGCGCTATTTGATCAGGCAGCAGAAGCAATAGTTGATGAATAAACTGTTAGCCAGAGACAGAGTTTTCTTAAAACCAAACAGCTATATTACAAATGCACAAAAATATATCACAGCATCACAGAACTTCTACAAAATTCAACAGAGCATAGAGGGGAAAACCACATTAGTACATTGATACAAAATTCAACGGCATAACAGCATAATAGCATAACAGTATATAGAAAAAATATATGACAGAAACAAAGTGGATGCCTTACTCACGGAAGGCCCAATGAATAATGATTTGCTGAACATTTTATACACATGTCTGTCCAATCATAAATTACATTATCTCACAGCTATTGTAACCTCTTGCATCAGCCAAAATTCATTATGTTAATTCTTAACATCTGCACTCCATTTTAAAAAAAACTATACATTGAGTCACTGTGACTTTGCACTTTTTATAGACTCCATCTTTAAATCAATTAAATACATGTCAAATCTATATAGAACATCCTATCTAATACATATATTTCACTAACTAACATAATCGTTTCTTATTTTGCAAGGGAAGGGGGGACAATTGAACCATTCACCTGAAAACATTTAGGGTATGATTTATCCCTCCTTATTTTGCCCAGTCCAAAATAAATAGCCTTGCTTTGTCCCAAGAAAGAGCTATATGGCTTTAAAAGACAAGCATGGCATGAACTGGATGAAGAAACATGTATTTATTGCATTGCTTTTTGCCTTTCCAGCAAATCACCTCCTAGAAGTGTAGCTAATAACAGTTCCTTAAATGCTTTTAGGTTGCCACATGAAGAATACAAAGTAAGGCAAGCAGGCAGTAAAACTACTGAAAACAAAATCTAAGAGAGAGAGAGAGAGAGAGAAGAGAGTCACAACTCTAAGTAATCAGAAATATCAGAACTGTTTTCAGGGTCTCTTTTTATAGTTTTCCCCCCACAAAGACATGATAGAAAATAATGTTTGTTCCGGTATCGATCTGTTTTCAGTAGGGGAAGAAAAGGCCAAAGATACTAATGCAGAAGAAAAACAAAATAAAACTTAAAACAAGTCTTTCCAAAAGAGATTGTAAAGCACACAAGGCCATGCTAGAATAAAAGATGGGAGAATAAACGGACATTAATCTTTTTAAAATGCCTGGACAAAGCATTTATTTTATTTTATTTTATTTTATTGTTTGTTTAAAATATTTTTATACCATTTTTCTCCCCGAAAGGACCTCAAGATACAAAAAAAGTATGCTTTTTGTTGCATTTGTTGTTGTGAGAATGATATAAAACTGGAATGGATTGCAAATAATTTAAAGGACGTGGCCATATAGAAACACATTAGCAATAATGGTGAGGTTTACATTTACATGCAAATGAATCAAGCAAAGTTATTTGGTGGCCACTTGTATCTCCTAACATTGGTGCTTCTGGAGGGGAAGAAATGGCTAGAGGAGGTGCCATTGCCCAGGGGACACCCTCCTCCCACTGGCTTCTTTTTCTTCTTGTTCTTGTTCTTCATCATCAATTTCTTGTTCTTGTTCTTGTTCTTGTTCTTCATCACCATCACCATCACCTTGTTCTTGTTCACCATCATCATCATTATCATCATCATCTTGTTTTTCTTGTTCTTGTTCTTGTTCTTCTTCATCATCATTTTCTTGTTGTTCTTGTTCTTGTTCTTCATCATTTCCTTGTTGTTGTTGTTGTTGTTGTTGTTGTTGTTGTCCTCCTCCTCCTCCTCCTCCTCCTCCATCATCATCGTCGTCATCTTGTTCTTGTTCTTCTTCACCATCACATCATTATTATCATCTTGTTCTTGTTGTTGTTCTTGTTCTTCATCATCATTTCCTTGTTGTTGTTGTTGTTGTTGTTGTTGTTGTTGTTGTTGTTCTCCTCCTCCTCCTCCTCCTCCTTCATCATCATCGTCATCTTGTTCTTGTTCTTCTTCACCATCACATCATTATTATCATCTTGTTCTTGTTGTTGTTCTTGTTCTTCATCATCATTTCCTCCTCCTCCTCCTCCTCCTCCTCCTTCTTCTTCTTCATCACAATCATCATCATCATCATCATCATCTTATCCTTGTTCTTGTTCTTGTTCTTGTTCTTGTTCTTGTTCTTGTTCTTGTTCTTGTTCTTGTTCTTGTTCTTGTTCTTGTTCTTCTTCTTCTTCTTCTTCTTCTTCTTCTTCTTCTTCTTCTTCTTCTTGGGGCATCTTGGGACTGAACAACTTGCCCAAGGCCACACAGGCTGGCTCTACTCACAGGAGGCACACTGGGGAATTTTTTCCACACCCAAATGTCTAAATTGCTGAGCTGTCTGATAGTGCTTACCTCTCTTTTAAAAAGAGCCATATTACTTACAAAACATGAATGTTAGCTGGTCAATAAGTTATATCCATATATGTAAATATAATTCATTAAATATGCCAAGAGTCGCAGCTGATGGAATAAGTTGCAGTTTATGAAGTGCTTATCTCAGGTGAGGCTTCTTACGCATTGTTGATATATTGTTGTTGTTTCTTATTTTGATTGTTATTGTTCATATTTTGATTGTAATTTGATTTTGATTTTTTATTCTGCTGAAATTATTTGTTCTTGTCTTTGATGTTATTGTTTGTTATTAACTGCTCAGAGAGGTCTTGTAGCCAGATGCGCAGTATATAAAAGGAATAAATAAATAAAATAAGTAAGTAAATGTCATGACATGGATTGCTTTTGCTATACCACCTACACCAGCCACCATTCCCCTCTGAGTAAATATTCTGAAAGGTAAAATTGGAGCAAATTATCATAATGGTATCTATGGCAAGTCTACTAGTTGCAAAGAATTGGAAATGTGACAATCAGATTAACGTGGAAGAACAGTATAGCAAAATGTGGAACATGGCAATTAATGATCAACTAACTTGTGATATGAAAATTAGGAGAGTTATGCTAAATAATAATGATTTTATGGAAATGTGGAATCCATTTCTGGAACAAGTCCTTAGGGGAATCACTGTACTTGTGCAAGATGGGATAAGGCTAACGTATTTAAGAAGTGTACTGTATTGTAGTGTATGTTTCAACGTTTACTGTTTTGCTTTGAGTTTGTGTCCTTTTTATTATCTAAGTAAAACTTCAAAAAAAGATTGTATTTGCAGAACATAAATTTTAGATTGTAGGAGAATAAAACATAAAATATTTTTTAAAACACTGCATAGACCAGTATCTTGTTATCACTGTTAGTGATCTTACTTGGTCTTTGGAAAACCAAACAAGACTTGAATGTGACAGTGTTCTACTTATTGTTTATGTTCTCCAGCACCTGGTATACAATACCATTTTGCACGGAACCCTAGAGGTAATATATAGCTAAGACCATAAATACTGACTTGATTTGTTCTCACTCAGCAAAACAGGGCAACTGCCTCCCAAAACAAGACCCTTTACTATAGCATGTTGGAGAGGGATTTGCCTCAGAGAAATACATTCAATTTCATGACTGATTTTTCTGCATTTCTACAATATACTCCTAGAAATATGCAGCAACTGTTACTTTCTATCATGGGACAGTAAAAGTAGAAGCATGAGATGGGTTGTTTGTGTCTTGATGACTAACCTGCCTGCCCTTTTGTTCTTGCTGTGTGCCTGCACTTAGCCTAATGTGGAGAAAAAAGGATCTAGTTTAGCACAGGTGCAGGGCATTTGCACAAAGCACACTCTGCAGGCACCTCAACACCTCCCGGTCTTTAAAAGGATGTTAAAATCTAGACCGTTAAAAGAACCCTTTAGGGCCATCCTCAATGAAATGCTTTCCTAATCTGGAATTTCACCTTGGCATTGGAGGCAAGGTGCCTCAGCCTCCCTTGCAGGGTCAAGGCAATCAGATTCATTTAGAACCTCACTATGAGAAGATGTCCTCAGATCTGTATATATAGTCATTGGGATTGGTAGCTAGTGGAAGCTTTATGAATGCATCAGTGGTACCCCAACTTAAGAGCAGCTCGATTTAAGAACAATTCGACTTAAGAGTGAAAAACTGTTGGCATTTTAACTGCCGCCTTAACAAATTTTAGCTATGGTCTGGTTGACTTACAATTTTTTTTTCATTTTTTTTTTATTTTATAACTTATTTCTTTAATTTTTTAGATAGGTACCCCAACTTAAGAGTAGTTCAACTTAAGAACATGCATTCGGAACGGATTAAATTCGTAAGTCGAAGTACAACTGTAATCTCGCTTTAAAGAGATTGGTGACTACTGCACTAATGGGAACAGTACAGAAATCCAATGAATGAATGAATGAATGAATGAATACATTTCAGATTGGTAACTCTCATTAGTAGAGATGGGCACGACTCAAAAAAATGGTGTTTCGTTTGTCGTTTGTGGTTTAGGGGGTCCGTTTCGGTTCATTTTCGTTTTTCGTGAATTTTTGGAAAAATCATTTTCGTTTTGTTACGTAATGAAACGAAAAAATAAAACAAAAATGAAAAATTGCTCGTTTCGTTAGCATTTATTACAGTTCAATGTATTTGCCGTAACGAAAACGAAACAGACGACAAAATTTCTGGTGTTTGTTTCATTTTGTTTCATTTTGGAGACAAAATTCGTTTTTCATTTTGTTATGTAACAAAATGAAAAAACGAAAACAAAAACGAAAAATTGCTCGTTTCATGCCCATCTCAACTCATTAGCCTAACAGTAGTGAATTCCATAATTTAACTAAGCACTGCATGAAGAAGTATTTTCTTTATTCACTACAGATTCTCCCCAGTCAGTATCTTTGGATGACCACAGTAAAATTCTGTTAATATGAGAGATGCAGAACATCTCTTGATCTACATCTACTTTTCTCCATTTTCCTCCGCCTCTTTAAATTCCCCTTTGATGTGTGGTAAAGCAACTACAGTCTTTTTTGGCTTACCTCAATGATGAACTGATTGATGGAGCACCTCTCAAAAAACATCCTGCGCTCCCTCTTGTTCTGGCACAGGGATTTCTGTTGCGTGCAGACCCCATCGGCTCCATACAGGACAATGAAGACATCTGCATCTGTACCGGCTCCAAAAATGTCACTGGTATAAACAGTGACCTCATAGGGAACAACTGTCCAAGAGCAAGGAAGGGGGAGAGGGGAAGAACGGGCAAAATGAGATAGGAGGGACCAGAAAAAGATGGATGAGGCTTGGAACCATAAACTTTAGAACAGAACCGTCTGTCTCTCTCCCCCCCCTCTGTGTGTGTACATTTAGCTCGACCAGATTCTTGAAATGTACTTACAAATGTTGAAAGACATGTTTGTTGCTACTTGTCAGATCCCCTTTCCCTAAAAACATCATCCTGCATCCACCAGTCGGACCAGGCAAAGCTCCGGTGGGCTGCCACTCAGAGAGAGGCCAAAAAAAATGTCCGCAAAAAAATAAGGCCTTCTTGGTTGTGGCACCATCCTTATGGAATGCGCTACTGGAAAATCTGCGCTTGGCCCCCGTCTTTAAGAAGATATTAAAAAGTCGGCTGTTGGAAGACACCTTTAGGGGCATTCTTATTTAAGTGTTTTCTCAAATTTTTGCCACTGTCTTGCCATTCTTTGTTTCCTTAGTTCCACATACAGTTGTATTATTTCTCATAATTTCTCAATTATCTGCTATTTATTTGTGGATTTGATACCTTTTGTTCATCATATTATATTGATTGTTTCCTTTGATACTGAGCAATGCCCAGCACTAATCACGTGCCATACAAGTTTATTAAATGAACAAACAATCAAAAAACAAATGAATGAATGAGCAAAGAAACAAACACTGTATGATTTTTCTCAGCTGCATATCTTGGATTTCGTATAAATTGCTCTGTGATGGGTCATTCGAAAGTAAAGACAGGTTTAATTTACAAGTCAGGTTGTAGAGACATGCATCTTTGAGGAAATCAGGTCCACCACAAGAGTTGAAATGGGTTAATTGAAGCAAACACACGCAACCTATAACATCTAGTTCGATCCTCAAGGTTCAAACTGAGCAGTTCGAAAGCATATAAATGCAAGTATATAAATTGTTGTTGTTGGTCAGTCATTCAGTCGTGCCTGACTCTTTGTGACCCCATGGACCAGAGCTCGCTAGGCCTTCCTATTTTCCACTGCCTCCTGGAGTTTGGTCACATCCATGTTGGTTGCATCAATGACACTGTCCAACCATCTCATTCTCTGCTGTCCCCGTTTCCTTTTGCCTTCAATCTTTCCCAATATCAGGGACATTCCCAAGGAGTCTCCTCTCCTCATGAGGTGGCCAAAGTACTGGAGCCTCAGCTTCAAAATCTGTCCTTCCAGTGAACATTCGGGGTTGATTTCTTTCAGGATGGATAGGTTTGATCTCCTTGCAGTCCAGGGGACTCTCAAGACTCTCCTCCAGCACCACAGCTTAAAAGCATCAATTCTGCGGTGATCAGCCTTCTTTATAGTCCAGCTCTCACTTCCATACATCACTACCAGAAAAACCATAGATTTGACTATCTGGACCTTTGTTGGCAAAGTGGTGTCTCTGCTCTTTAAGAGGCTGCCTAGGTTTGCCATCGCTTTCCTCTCAAGAAGCAGGCGTCTTTCAATTTCATTGCTGCAGTCACATACAGCCATAAAAAGTAGGAAGGTAAACTGTTCCATGCGCAAAAATGTATTCAGCCATTATGGCCACATGGTCCGGACTTGCCCAACACTGGTTCTTTGGGTTGGAAATGGAGATGAGTACCACCCCTAGAGTCGGACACAACTAACATGCATGTGTGTGGGGAACCTTTACCTTTACCTCAGCTTGCAATGGTTTTTTGTTTTATTTATGACCTATAAAGGTATTACCTAACCTAGTTTTGTTAAATAGGTGCAGAGTCAAACATGAATGGAAATGTGTCTTTGCTATGATTAACTCATCCACCACCCCCAAGCTGGTTCACCTTCCAGTGACCAATCACAGAACAACAGATGCTAAATGTAAGAAATGTTGGTAAAGAAAGTCACAGGCAAAAACAAACATTTCTTTCACTCCTTGTGAGTCCATCTCTTATTTAAAAATTGCCCCATGTATACTCTGATTTGACCATTACAGAGCACAAACCGGGAAGCACTGGTAGAAAAATCTCAGTTTAACACAGATTGCTCTTCCCTTCCTATTCTGATCCTGGATGGACTGGAATATTTGCCACTTTGAGCTCGGTGGACCAGGTTAGCACTGAAAGATGTAAGCTCTGTCATTCAACAAGCCACTGGACCAAGCGACAGATGAAACATGAAGGCAACAGGGGAGGGTGTCAGCAAGACAGCAGTGTTGTGTTTTAATCTTTTAGCCAAGGTGCCCAAATGTTGAAAGCTTGATGCTCCTGTCTCATTCACATACCCTGAGGGGCAATTTTAATTGGAACGAGCCCTGTGATGACATAACAAACACGTTCCTTCATCTTGGCAACAGAACAACCTTCTGACATGTTAGCAAATGGCTTTAGATCCCCCTCTCCCAATAACTGCAGCAAACCATCTGCAAGGTTAAAGGTAGGGAAATCAGATGGTCGCTTGATGGTTGCAAAGCACTGCATTCATTTAAACCGCAACAACATTCAAAATGCAGGTCTGTTGAGTGCTTCCCCCCCCCCTTGCCTGGCCCACTGACGTCAACTCTGTGGCTGGTTTGGAAGCAAAGGAGAAAAATGAATGAAAACCTGAGCTGTGTGGGTGGGGGGGGTAGAGATGCAGCACTGCCAATTTGTCATCTTTTTATAAGAGCTGATTTGCTTTAGAAATGTGCACACCAAAAGAACATTATTATTATTTTTTTCCTGAGCCTGGAGGGCTGCCCTAGTAAAAGCTCTTGATACAATGTGATTAAAGATTAAAAGCACAACACAATGGGTGCTCATGTGCAAGTAATTCCTTTTGTGTCAACGGGGTTTACTCTCTCAGGGGATTGAATACAGTATAAGATTGCCAACTGGAAAGGTTTTCTACCTCATAGCAACCAATGGCCAGAATCCAACTATAAAATACCACACACATAAGGAAAATTATACGGGAGGTTTTTTTCCCCCTCAGTCCTCTCTCTGTCTGTCATGTGCAGGAGATGCAACCAAGGGTGGAATAAAATACACTGTCTAAGTGTGCCTGAGTGCACAACAGGCAGCCAGAACTATTGTACATGGCAAGTACAGTGATACCTCAACTTATGAATTTAATCCGTTCTGAATGCATGCTCTTAAGTCAAATTACTCTTAAGTCGGGGTACCTACCGTATATGCTCGAGTATAAATCGACCCGAGTATAAGTCGGGGTCCCTAATTTAAACCCAAAAAAACTGGGAAAATTTATTGACTCAAGTATAAGCCTAGGGTGGGAAATGCAACAGGGCCTGGCAACTCCTCCTTTGTGAGCTGGGTGTGTGTGTGATGTTTAAAGTGACTTTTAGCCACCGAGGCAAGTGCTTGAGTTGGTGGCTAAAAGTCATTTTAAACATGGGGGGTCAGGAGAAGTAGCACACAATGTTTAAAATGACTTTTAGCCACCAACCCAAACTTGCCTCAGTGGCTAAAAGTATTGAATATAAGCCGAGGACCCCTTTTTTCAGCCCAAAATTAGGGCTGAAAAACTAGGCTTATATTCGAGTATATACAGTATCTAAAATATTGAAAAAATAAGTTAATAAATAAAAAAATGGGGGGAAAAGTAAGTCGAGCAGACCATATCTAAAATTTGTAAGGCGGCAGTTAAAACGGCAACAGTTTTCCGCTCTTAAGTCGAGCTGCTCTTAAGTCAAGGTACTACTGTACGTAATTTGGGGTTTGTACAGTGCAAACCTGTTAGGATGCTGACCAATATAAGAAGAAGAAAAATTAAACGCCTGAAGAAATGGGTTGCAGTCCATGAAAACGTTAACTTAATAGGGCGGTCTTTACTGATAATATAGGGTCTTTGTGGCAACTTATTTGGGAGAAGGAGATGTATTCCTTCTAAAGGACAAATTGAGAAGAAGTGAGGGGAGTACTAATGGTTTGATGTGAAGTTCCTTCATAAAATGCCTTTTGGAATCAAATGATTTTCACACTTCTACAGGACGTGAGGAGATGGGAGAGGAGGCAAGCACACTTCTTGAGGGAAATAATTTTGGCGCACGGGTGCAACAACCAAAGAGGGTCTTCTCCAGATACCCATCTTTTGGCCAAGCCACTACTCTAGGTGGCCTACAATACTGCAGTATATACATAAAATAATATTCAGTAACAATCAAATTAAAATATAAAAGAAAAATAGAACCAACACTTACAAGAACTACCGTATGTTCCCCATCTCTAAGATGCCACCATGTACAAAATGTACCCCACTTTTCCAACCCAAAATTACTATTTCTCAACTGCCCAGTTCTCTCCTCGGCTTACCTTCAATGTATATGATGTCCCTCAATTTTTAGTGTAACATTTTTAGACAAAAATATAGTCTTATAAATGGAAAAGTACTGTATTTATAAAAAATAGCTGACATAAAGGATGGCAGCAAAATAGAGATAACTGTTTCAAAATCAATGAGCTATATCAGTAATCCAAAAACAGAATTAGACCAAAGTTAATCCAGGATAAGGCTGTGGAAGGTCTGTGTGAACAGCCATGTCTACACTTGTGCTCTGAAGCCAAGGAGGGAAGGGGTTTATCACATCTTAAGAACGGAGTACAGGTTTGTAGCTTACCAACAGTGCTTATGCCTGCTAGTACTGAAGTGATGTAGATGTAAAAGCAGATGTCTGGAATCATTGCTATTGTTTCCTGTGGGGTGTCTGTGGTTATATCTATATATCAGAGCTTCAAAGCAACATCTACGAGTCAATGTGTTAATATTAAAATCTGCACTTTTGCAGGAAAAAACCAACAACATTTGCTAATAATAGCACAGAGAATTTCATCTTTTGTTTGCTTTCAGAATTTATGGATGTTGACTTTTATGAAAGGAAATTCCACTTGTTGATCATTATTTATTTTCACTCTGTTTCATTTATTTTATTTTTTTAAAAAAAATAAGCCTGGTTTAAGGCAACCAAAGGTAGAGGGTTCACTGTCAGCATAAACTGTATTTGCATAGCCCTCATTCTGTAATAAATGTTCAAGTAGTAGCGGGTCACCGTGACATCTGTTCACATTTTTCTGAATTACGAGTGGATGGATGGCCGCATGGCTGAGGAATCATTCATGACTACAGTACTGAGTTGTGACATCCCACATTAGTGGGACTCCAGTGGTGTGCAGACCTTTCTAGTTGCTGAGGCTGGCTTAATGATTGCTTGTCTCCTGCAGACATACAGGGTTTAATACGACCCATGAATAATTAACCAGCATTCTTACTCACATGGGACATATGTTCTGGTCTGTAGATCGGCAGGAAACAGTGCCCTTTCAATAGCTCCATCGTCTTTCTTTTTATCCAGCCAGCGTCCGCAAGGAAACTTCAGACATAATCCCAGACAAGGAGCATCGACTTCCACCCACTCCAGAAACCAACTTGGGGAACGACCTGCAGAAGAATAAAATATTATCATTTTCTTAGGCTGCTTTTACACGACCCCTAAAATCCGAGGCAAAGGGCTCCCAGATGTGGAGCTTAAAATTGTTTTCCCACCAGCTGCAGACTTTAATAAAAATTAAGTATGACCACGCCCACCTAAGCGTGCCCCAGCGCATTTTACAAGTACCTGGTCTCCGGAGGTAAAAAAAAATTCCGATGTGGATTATAAAGCTGTGAATGCCGGGCTCTCCTCGCCTTCTGTTTGTTTTTGTTGTCCTCCCGCCTCTTTAACAGCCTGGAATCCCTACGGGGCTGGGCAGATGGAGGTGAGCCTGCAATCTTTTCTCCCTTTTCTTCTCCCTCCCCTCACTGCAGACAGGAGCAATGGAGTGCGGAGGGGTGGGAGCACAGGAAGCAGAACAAATCCCCATGATCTCTGGCCCGAATTTAAGTTGCCAGTGGATTTTAGAGGTCATGTAAAAGCGCTCTTTGTTGCCGGTGGATTTTAGAGGTCGTGTAAAAGCGCCCTTAGCTAGACAAGAGTGGAGGACACTAAGTGCCTCCAGAGATCATTGGATCACATCTCCCATCATCATTGGTTATGGTGGCTAGGATTGATGAAGGCCACCCATTCTGCACCTCTTATGTAGACTATTGTGACCATCAGTTTTAGAGGCAGTAGCAGTTTGTACTGTACATCAGTTGCTGAGTGTGTGAGATAGAAGATGCTGTTAGATTCATGCACAGCTTACCCAAGGCTAGACAGACTGGGTCTTCCCTTGAAAGGCCAAGTGAGAATGGAACTCCCAATCTTTTTCTCCAAACTACAGCCAGATAGATAACTCACTGATTTACGTGGCCAGCCAAACATACTATATAAACATTGAAATATGTTCTGGGTGTGTCAGCAAATGCTACTGAGTTCATATACAGTAGATTGGTTAGACACATCTCAGCTCCTACATGGCTAAATATGGCAGGAGGTATCCCCATGGAGAGAAATTGGGGGAGGGGGCAGTTATCAGATGAAAGGGTTAATGAAAGAGTGGCCTAGCTTGTTTTCTTATTCATATAGTTATTATTTATCCATTGGATTTTTATACTGCCCCTCTAGCTATAAGGCTACTATCGGCAGTTTGCAACATTAAGTGTGTGACAACATAATGTGAGACAACAAACCGAACCAAACAATATTAATGATAGAAAGAAATAAAATAGCTAATTTAAAAGGTGGAGGCAACATAAATCTTAACCAGAAGTATATCACTAGAGCTATGTCCTGGACTCAGAAAAGGCCTGCTTAAATATCCAGGTTTTTAGTACTATCTTGAATATTCCCACCGAAGGAACCAGGCAAATATCAAGAGACAGTGAGTTCCAAAGACAAACGGGCTGCTGCCGAGAATGATCAGTTCTTATTTTTCACTTTTTGGGCTCCCTCGGAGTCAAAACAATCATAGAATCATAGAATCATAGAGTTGGAAGAGACCTCAAGGGCCATCTAGTCCAACCCCCTGCCATGCAGGAACCCCCATCACAGGAAGCTTAAAAACCTCCAAAGAAGGAGACTCCACCACCCTCCGTGGCAGCATATTTCATTGCCAAACAGCTCTAACTCTCATGAAATTCTCCCTAATGTTTAAATTGCATCTCTTTTCCTGTAGTTTGAAACCATTGCCCTGAGTCCTAGCGCATCCTAGTCTCTGAAGCCATGGAAAACAAATCAGTCCCTTCTTCAATGTGACATCCCTTCATATATTTAAACATAGCTATCATATCCCCTCTCAGTCTTCTTTTTGTAAGGCTAAACATTCCCATTTCCCTAAGCCGCTCCTCATAAGACATTTCTTCCAGACCCTCAGTCATCTTGGTCGCCCTCCTCTGGACCCATTCAAGATTGTCAACATCCTTTTTAAATTGAGGAGCACAGAACTGGACACAGGACTCCAGATGGCGCCTGACCAGAGAAGAATAGAGTGGTACTATCACTTCCTTTGATCTAGACACGGTGCTGCCTGGGAATGCTGCTCTAAAGGTTTTATTACTTGAAAAATCACAAATAATAAATTCATTAAGAGGTACAAGAATAAACTTCTGAAAGTATTATACTTTTTGTGCCAATGTACCTGTATTGTCATGGCCAATCTTTATTTTTTTCAAGTCTCCAATGTCCACACATTCCACTGTGAAAACGTCAGTCTGGCCACGCTCATATTTGTTCTTGTTGGTCTTGGATGCCTTCAGATAGATTGTTCCTGTTTTGTTTTAAAATGACAGACTTCCATTATTTGCAGCAACAGCGGGCAACACACAAACCATGGGGGCTTGCGGCTGTCTTCGAATGACCCTTCTCAAAATTTAAACATTCCTTTTGGGGAGGGGGGACTGTGAAAGATTTAATTCAGATAGTCTCTTGAGATTTCTATGGGTGAAGCAGCAAGTCTGCAATTTGGGGTGGGGGTGGGGGTTACAGAATCTCAGAACCCCCCAAACCCTCCCAAACATATTTTAAACAATTTTTATTTGGCCCCCTAGAGCAGGGCTGTTACACTTTGAACAGTCCGAGGTCTACTTTTTCCAGCCCAAAGTGCCTGAGGGCTACTACATTAAAACCTCTACTTACGAATTTTATCCATTCCAAGCACATGCTCATAAGTAAAAAAAATTGTAAGTAGAGCAGCTGTTTCCCATAGGAATGCATTGAAAACCAATTAATCTGTTCCCTCCCAATTAATCCATTCTGGAGGGAACAGATTTCAATGCGCCATGGCCCTTGAACTGCCCCATTTGGCTGAGACGGTGGGCTGGCAGACCCAGAACTTTGCTGGTGGTCCTTGGGATGGGGGAGGGAGGGGTGGAGAACTTATCCCCTCACTTTTTAAATTCATGGCTGGTGGGCTACTTTTGAACCCTTTATGGGCTACCAGTAGCCTGCGGTCTACCTGTTATGCAGGCCTGACCTAGAGGACCCAAGGATGGCTTTCCACTAAGGTCCCACAGAAAGCAGGGGTTGTGGGGGTGCATGAGGACCCTCCAAGGTCCAGAGACTAGTACATCCAGCCACCTGGACCTCTAGGGAGCACCCAGTCTGATTTACACAAAAGGAGGCTAAGAGGTGGTGCCAGCGGTCCTCACACTTGAGCATCTGCCAAGGTGCTGGGGGTTTGGGGCCCCCCAACAAAGGCGAGGGCATCTTTGTGAAGATAATGAGGGCACCAGCAAAATGGAAGAATCACATGCTGTGTCTGAAAGAAAGAAGGAAGGAAGGAAGGAAGGAAGGAAGGAAGGAAGGAAGGAAGGAA
>JAHTLZ010000195.1:2006303-2072741 GCA_023846285.1 Phrynocephalus versicolor
AAGGAAGGAAGGAAGGAAGGAAGGAAGGAAGGAAGGAAGGAAGGAAGCATGCTGCTTCTATACCATCCCATAGCACTTAAAGCACTCTTTGGGCAGTTTACAAATAATGGTGCAGGCTACACTCCCCCGCTTCCCCCCAGCAAGCTGGGTACTCCTTTTACCAACCTCAGAAGGATGGAAGGCTGAGTGAACCTTGAGCCTGCTACAGTGTGGTACCTTGGTTTAAGTAATTAATTTGTTCTCCGGGCCGTTTTGTACTGTATTGTGAAAAATTCTTAAACCAAACCACGGTTTCCCATAGGAATGAACCAGGGTACTTCCAGGGGCAAACCAGGTCACTGTGTTGAAAAAAAAAATCTTAATCCGAGGCATCCCCATTTCCAATAATTTCTTTTCTTAAACTGAGTTTTTCTTTAAGAGAATGGCAAACCACTTCTGAGTATTCTCTATCTGGAAAACTGTGAAAACGGTCATCATGAGTCACCATTGACTTGACGGCATATGGTTGTTACAAACAGAACTGAAATCAACAGCACACAAGTCCATTGTCACTAGCAAGTTCCATTCATGCCACTCTGAGGCATCTTGGGACACAAAATGTCCAGCATTTAGGCCTGAACATGGGATTTGCCAAAAGAACTCTCGAGGAAATACTAGAAGAATGAAAGCTTTGACCCACCAGACAGCAGATTTAGAAGAAGAAGAAAACCCATACTCTTTTTAATTGGGCCGTGGAAAAATATCTGATCTGATTTAGCTGCTCTAACGATTAAATGTTTTGCCATGAAAAGATGAACCCTTTACAGAAAGAACAGATAACATCATGATCCGATGTCTGAAAGCCAACCGTGCTCTCTCTGGGGTTTTATACCTGTGTCATCCTTGGTTCCATAAAGGACAATGAAGACATTGGCATCTGTCCCAGCATGTTTCTTGTCCCCGGTTCTCACTGTGACAGTGAATGTAGTCGATTTAGCTGTCAAAGAGAAGATTCTATGTTGAAAAGGCTGGGACAATAACAATCTTGCATGCACTAACACTGTGTATCAGTGCCGTGCTGCTGTTATTGGTTTTTTTTTCTTATAACCTAACTAAGGTGACTATGCTTTGCCATAGATTTGATTGGTGGAGTTTTTACCCCTCTTGAGGCAAGCCCCACCCCTTCTTCCTGTTTGTTTTTTTGCTTGCATCCATTGTATTTCTTGTTTGTCTTCTGGCCTCCAATAATGCCACAGGCATGGAGGGTGTCTCTTCCATGTGGCGTAAACTCAATTTTAGCTTTAAGGAAAGACACTGTAAGGAAAGACACTATTTTTTTTTCCTACTTAAAATGCTCTTAGAGTAATTTCTTATTATGGAAAGAGCTAGTTACTGCAAACAGAGGTGTAAATGTTGAGACTGGGTTATTCTTTCACATTTCCCTGTTGATTTTTTTTAACCTTATAGTCTGCTGACTATTTAAGGGAAACAGTTTTTATTCCTTATATAGTTATAAGGAACAAACAGAAAAGTTCCAAGCTACAGTACCCCCCCCCCGGTCTATCGCAGGGGTTAAGGACCGACCAGACCTGTGATCATCGAAAATCTGCAATATGCGGATTCAGGTCAGGTTGGGCCTTGGCGGGGCTGCAATGTTTAAAATAACTTAAGCAATGGAACCAGCTTGTCTCCATGGCTTCAAGACATTTTAAACATTGCGAGCCGCTCCCCCATGCCCCAGGGGGGTGGGGGAGAGCAGCGCGCGATGCCTCCATGGAGGCAAGCCCCAGGCTCCAGCTGATTGGCGCTGGGATGAGGGAGAAAAACCTTTTGTTTCCCCACCCCAGCGCCAATCATCTGGAGCCTGGGGATTGGGGAAGGGAGGAAAAGGTTTTAAAAGCCTCAGCTTTTAAAACCTTCCCCCCCCTCCCTCAAGCCCTTTCGGGGTACTGTGGTCCCATGATATACCAGGACCACAGTATATGAACCGCGAAAGGGCAGGGGACCACTGTACCACATTTCTAGTTTCCTCTCTTGTGGCACTCCACAGGAGTGTTCTCATTATGAAGTATGGTCAGGCACTGAGAAGTCAGCTGAAATGTAGGATATAGTATTATGGGAAAGGCAAGGCATTTGTTTATTTCATTTGTTTATTGTTTGATTTTATTCTCCTAAAGGAAATGTCTGTGAATATTCTCAGCCATCAAAGTGAGTTTACCTGGAAGTTGAGTCATGGCAACTAGACCTCTTTTCTTGAGAGCTTGAAACGTTTTGCTGTTCATCCAAACAGCTTTGTCAGTCAAAGGAAAGCTAGTTGCCAGTCCTCTATTTTAAAGTTCACTTTGACCTCATGTCACCTGGTCTCAAATAGGCTCATAAGATGGACAATGACCTGAATAGGCTCGTTATGTGGACAATAGTCTCAATAAGTTCATTAGGTGGACAATGGCTGAAGGTGCATGAAAACCCCACTTTTACAACCTTCCCAACATCCATAAACTATGGATCATTAATCCTGGCCTTCCTGGTGAAGGTGTGAAGTATTTTTGATTTGTCTGGGCATTGTTAAAATCCTAAAGGATCTGAAGTAGCTTACAGTATTAAAAGAAACAAAGTTCAGGGCCAAAATAATACTGTGTTTTTCCATCTGTAATTTTCCATCCATTTAAAAGCCAGCCCCACTTTTCCAAACCAAAATTACAGTGAGCACAGACAGAACTCCCAGTTCTCTGAGGTCCTTGCCCTCTGAAGATGCCGGCCACCGTGTTTGGAGAAACATCAGGAAGAAAAACTTCCAGAACAGGGCCAAACAACCCGAAAAACTCACAACACCTATCAAATCCCATCCGTGAAAGCCTTCGGGAATACAGAAAATTACAGTTTTGTAACTGCACTGTTCTCTCTCTCTCTCTCTCCCTCTCTCTCTCTTTCCTTACTTCTGTATATAAGACGACCCTCAATTTTTAATCTAACAATTTTAGATTAAAATTTGTCTTATACAAGGAAACATACTGTAAATAATCACAATATTTCAAAAGCATTAAACAACTGTATTAAAACTCATAAACACTCAGAAAAGCTGAAGTGAAACAACAGAATCAGATGATTTCTTTTTTCAGAACAATGGCTTTGAGATAATTGTGGAGATCCTTACTGTTAAACCACCCCTCTGAATGCTGCCAAAAATACGGCTCTGTCTCGGTGTTAATGTTAATGACTTCACCTTTAGCGCTGACACGGGAGCCACTTTCAAAAGCTGACAACAAACCTTTCTGTTCCAGGCCGAGCGTTGCAAGAGAACCACCGCTGTTGGGATCCTTTAGAACAAACGCTTCATCCACAGGGACAAGCTCTCTGGCAATCTGACCATCATCTTCTTCTACTGCCAACCATCTCTGGCAGGGAAAATAATAGCTGCAAGAAGGACACTGTTTAGTATTCTTCTCCTCCTCTCAACCAGCTACACAGGGATGCTCGCCTCCCTCTCACAAAATACCAGAACTAAGGGACATCCACTCACATCGAGGACTGGGAGAGTGAGAACAGAAAAAAGAAAATATTTTTTTTTAACCCAGCGTGTTGTTAGTCTGTGGAACTCCCTGCCACAGGATGCGGTGATGGCATCTGGCCTGGATGCCTTCAAAAGGGGATTGGACAGATTCCTGGAGGAAAAGTCCATCACAGGTTACAAACCATGATGGAGATCTGTAATCTTTAGGCTTAAAACCAGGGTACTTCAAGGGCCAGATGCAGGGGAGTGGTATCAGGAGACAGATATCTAGTCTCATGTGCTCCCAGACACATTTAGTGGGGCCACTGTGAGATACAGGAAGCTGGGCTAGATGGGCCTTTGGCCTGATCCAGCATGCCTCTTCTTATGTTCTTATGTTCACAGCACTGAATCTTACCAGGACCTGGTGCTGGGAAAATCTTTGGATTACAACCCCCAGTATCTCCTGGCCTAGGCAGCCAGCTGAGAAATTCGGTGAGCTGTAGTCTAAAAGAAGCAGCATTTCGAAGCTTAGGGCTGGAAATCCATTTCAAAGAGGATAGATCAATACAGCTGAACTGAAGAATATCCTGTTGTTTGAACAAGCCAACTATATGAATACACAGTCCGCATCTGCAGATGGAAAGCTGAGGATAGAGTAGAAGTCCCTTTCCTTACTTTAACTTGTTCTGCTGGTTCTCAACCCCCACCCAAGAGCTATGTGCTTTATAGGGAGATAAATATAATATAATAATTTATTGTCATGATGTGTATAAACACAGTATACACATATAGTGGTACCTTGTATAAAGGAATTAATTCGTTCCAAATGAAATAATGTTAAGCAAATTTTCCTTTATACAAATTTCCCATAGGAATGCATTGAAAACAGTGATCCCATTTTTATGTTGTACGGATTTGCCCAATAGGCAATTCTGTTGAGCAAATTTCCCCTATCTCTGGAATTTTTTATGTTGTACAAATTTTATGTTATACAAACCGTTTGTTATACAAGGGTCCACTGTACAACAAAATTCACAGGCACCCAGAGACCAGACTCAACACACACACACACACACACACACACACACACACACACAGCACAAATTAAGCAGCAGCCACTAGCTCTCTCAAAGCAAATGTAGAAGGAAAATCACCCTTTCATGCCTTCGACAAGCTTTGTTCTAGCATCTGCCAACAGCTCATGCACTTTTTTTCTGTGTTCCAGTTCTTGCTATCTGTTCCATCACCATAAAACCTAGGCTGAATATCTCAGTGTTGCCCCCTCTCACTGGGTGCATTGGGCGGGGGTCTCTATTGATCACGAACTAAACTTCAAATATATTAATCGTAATAATATATATTTATATTGTGCTCTACACTAGAGCGCATTCCAGTGGTCAAAGACATTCAATTTACAAACATAAAATTAGAATATAAATATAAAATTAATAAACTATTAAAATATGCAACATCAATATAAATCATCACCTGTCCAAATCCACCACTAACAATCAATTAGAGTAAGCAGCATAATGCTATAAAACAAATTTTTGAGGAGGGGTGAAGGCATCTGCCCTAGATGCCTTTAAAGGGGGATTGGACAGATTCCTGGAGGAAAAGTCCATCACAGGTTACAAACCATGACGGAGATGTGTAATCTCCAGGCTTAAAAGCAGGGTACTTCAAGGACCAGATGCAGGGGAGTGGTATCAGGAGACAGGTAGCTAGTTGTTTCATATGCTCCCAGAGGAATCTGGTGGAGCCACTGTGAGATACATGAAGCTGGACTAGATGAGCCCTTGGCCTGATCCAACAGAACTCTTCTTATTTTCATATACAGTGGTACCTTGTATAAAGGAATTAATTCGTTCCAAATGAAATTATGTTAAGCAAATTTTCATTTATACAAATTCCCATAGGAATGCATTGAAAATGGAGTAATCCCATTTTATGTTGTACGGATTTTCCCCGTAGGCAATTATGTTAAGCAAATTTCCCCTATCTCTGGAATTTTTTATGTTGTACAGATTTTGTTATACAAGCTGTTTGTTATACAAGGGTCCACTGTATAAGGCACTAATTAAAATCCTACTGGTTGACCTAACAATGGAGAACTTTTAACCTTCCAGATGTTTGGGCTTATAGCTTCCATCAGCTGCGCCCAGCATGGACAATGTTGGCACCTAACCATCTGGAAATCCAAAGGCTTCCTAGCTTTGATCAAACGTGATCCGTCAGTACCTGTCATTGGCATGAATTTTGTTTTCTTCACACTTGTTTTGCCTGAATTGGTAATCAGGGTGAGTTGGGTCATGGGACCTCTTTTGGGGTGGGGTGCGACTAGATTTTCCATCTGGCCTTGGAGTTGCTGACGCTTAAACGAAAACTTCCCAAAACATAGTGAAGGCAGACATGGATGGAAACCATCTAACAGGAAGAGGCTAAGGCTGTGGTCCAAGACCCTCCTTGCCTTGGAGTCAGCTCTCCTGAAACCAATGGGACTTATGCCTAAGCAGACTTGCACAGCTGCGCCGCCAAAGAGCTGATTGCTAGTTCTTTTGTATCCCAAGAACAACAGTATAGTAGGACCCCTGTATCCACTGGTTCGTTATCCACTGGTTCAGTTATCCACGGTTGGCAGGGGGAAATTAAATAAATAATTCAGCAGCCACAAAGCAAGCTACTGTCACAAACAGCAGCTGTAAAGCAAACTACTATTATAAAACAGCAGCCATAAAGCAAGCTACTGTCACAAAACAAAAGTTTTGGGGCCTTTTGCTGTTCTCTCTTATCCACGTTTTACATTATCCACGGGAAGGCCTGGAACCAATCCCCAGCGGATACCAGGGTCCTACTGTATAGATAAACAGCAAAAGGACCCCATAAGACACAATACTAGGTACTAGAGATGGGCACGACTTAGCAGAATTCCCGTTTCCGTTTCCGTTACTCGTTTCCGTTATGGAACGGAAACGGTAACGGGAATTACTCTGCCAGTACTCGAACTCGAACCGTCTAAAGAATAATTGCGTCTGATTTGTCGTTGTCGTTCCTGGCATCGCGGCGATCCCGCAATGCCAAGCGGCACAGAAAAAAAGTTTTTAAAAGTTAAAAAAAAAACCCGATTCCCGGCCCTAAAAGCAGGTGAAAACTGTCTGAGAGCACTTACCAGGCCAGAAGGGTGTTTTATTTGGGGGGGGGGGTTCCCCGCCCCCCTCTCCTTGGCTAGTGCTACTGCTGCGCTGCTGGTACCAGGCGGGGGGGGCATCGTCTCATCTGCCTTTGCCATGTGGTGTGCGGGCGGGGGGATCCAAAATGGCGACCACAATATTTTTTTTGAAATCGTGGCCCAAAAACCCACCAAAGCACCACCGAAACATGCGAAAATTAGCTATTTTAAATGCTTGAATTTTTACAGTAGCAGCAGTGGGTTTGTCTTGCCAAAATACGTCTCCGTTGATTTTTTTAATTTAATTTTATTTTTATTTTTTTACACCTGCGCACGCGCAATGATGGGCTGGCCATGGGATGGGACCATGCAAATTTTTGGAGCCATTCCACCAATCGCATGGCCAGGTTTTGCTGAGACTTCTGGGTGTGCCAGAGAGGGCATTAAAAGCCCACAAACCCGAACCCTAAACCCGAACCCGAACCCATACGCTAGTACACTGTGTTCTTAGTGGGCCAGAGGCACCCAGAGGTACAGCCCACTAACCCACCGTAACCTTAACCGTTACCCTAAGCCTAGCCCTTACTCCCGACCCCATGCTCTGGGAAGTCAAGTCGCGCTAAATCGCGGCGGTAACGACAAACGAAAAAACGAAAAACAAAATGACAAATTTTTGAAAAATTTCGCGAAAAACGGAAACGAGCCGAAACTGACCCGTCCTGAAAAATGACAACTCGAAAAAAAAATTTTCCAAGTCGTGCCCATCTCTACTAGGTACAAATGAATATACAGTACTGCACTTTACTCTCCATTAGTTACAGAGCTAATAATTGGGGTCTCATCCACATAATGCATCCATACATCCCATTCATGTCACTACAATAGAGAAGAGAAGAGCTCTTGGTTGTCATTTTCCAGGTTCGGAAGAAGAGGGCAACTGATCCCAAAACTTTGGTCTCATAGTACAAAGTTCTAACGCCCTGGGATTTCTTTTTGTATCCTTTCTGGGCAGCTTAACAGCCAAGCATGAGCACCGGGTATTTCTTTGTCCTTTCCTGCGTTGATGGCCTCTGTCACCCATGGAATGCTCTCAGTTGCATTCTTGCCTGTTCGTATCACTTGCAGACAAGTGTGCAATCCTCCTGTTGTCAGGAAGACTCCCCTACCAGGATCTTCCTTCTCAGAACATCTAAAACTGCTAACATGTGGTCTGCCAAGATGCTAAAAGCATAGTTCAAGAGGTCAAGGCTCAAAAGTTGAGCTCATCTTGGTGAAGAGTCTGAATCTCATAGTCAGTTTCCAAAGTCCCATTATACCTTTGTCCTGTTGGTCCATCTTCCACTCTCTCACACATACACAATGGTTCTTCACCTTATTCCAGGCCATGCATGCATATACCTTACATACCACCATGCATCTATCTCACATTCCTTACAGCTGGGTGCTGTAAAGAGCCCAAGGGAACCACTATATAAGCAAAGTAGGAATCTATGGGAGCTCCCCAGAGTTCATCCTAAATATATAACGTTGTGTCCCACACACTCTTTTTGCTTCACTTACCTGGTGTTGCTGCCCTTAGGTATTTCAGTTGCACCAACAACTGTGAATTGACTAATTAACTTCTTCAGATTGCATTTCTAGTGCGCTGCAGAAATGCCTTCATCTTTTAACTTACGTGACTTCCTCTTTGGTGTCGAAAACCTCTATCCTCTCCAGGAACCAAGCCGGGTTGCTTCCTGAATTGTCATGTCGGATCCGTACTTTTTTAAGCTCCCCCAGGTCAATGGCTGGGACACTGAAGACGTCGACCTGCAAACCAGCAGCATGTATGTAGGTGAAAGCAAAACGGACAGATGCAATTTCGTCAATTGCATTAAACATATACGTTTATTTGAATGTTTCCATTTCAAAAACACAAATAGTACCCACTGGAAATGTTGATCATTGTTGGAACCAGAAGATAGGAGAGCAGGAATTTAACCCTTTCCTTCTTGGCTGCAGCCCCAATACTTATTATTTTTATTTTCCCAGTAGAAGGAGTAAACATTATGCAAGGCCTGTAGTTTAGTGGTGAGCAGTAGTCAGTGGCGTGTACAGGGCCGGCGCTAGGGTTTTTCATGCCCTTGGTGATGGGCGGGGCAGCGGGGCGGTGGCGGGAGGGGTGGGGCAGCAGCGGGGGGGCAGCGGTGGCGGCGGCAGGGGGCGGCGGGGGGCGGCGGAGGACGGCGGCGGCATGGGGCGGTGGGGGTCGGGGGCGGGGGGTTGGGCGGCAGTGGGGTCAAGCGGTGGCGGCGGCAAGGGGGGTCGGGCGGGGGCGGGGGCGGCAGGTTGCAGCACCCCCTGTCCATTTTGGCGCCCTAGGCAACTGCCTAGTTCACCTTAATGGACGCGCCGGCCCTGGGTGTGTACAGAAAGCCTGAGGGATGTATTTGCCTCTAGAGCAGCTAGACCTCTGCTCTATATACATCCTCTGGGGAATTCTTAGGTTCTTACCTGGTTCTTCTCGAACTTGTTCAGCTGATTTGAGCGCTTCAGGTGGCGCTCTCCGGTGTCTCCTCTTTCACCATAGATGCTCAAGTAGACATTTGCATCAGTCCCAGCTCCCCACATACCCCCAGTGATGACACAGACTTCATAGCTGACTCCTGAGGAAAATAAGCCACAGAACTGTCCATCAGTTCTTCTTCAAATATTTTTTGTCTCAACCATCATTTCCTTTTATATAGCAAACAATTTTTGTAGCATTATGGCGGATACTTCACGTCGGTTTTGTCTCTGTTAGTGTTGCACTTAGGAGCAGTACAAAAAATGTTACTTCATGTCCGTTGCGCAACAACTGAAATTTGTCTCGACCATGCCCCCGGAACGGGTGCTAAGCACGACAATACTGTACCTGGTGCTGGGGCAGGGTTTTCCCTTGTCACTCTTTGTTCCTGCTTTCAGTTCCGAGACAAGACATTGTGTAGTAACGACTGTCATACAACAAAACAGTTGTTTCTCTCGGAAAACTGTCTGGTTGTTGTTGTTGTTTTGTTCTGACTTTTCAGAAGTGAAACATCGAAAAAGAATTTTTAAGCCCCCCCCCAAAGAAGGGGAAAGGAAGCTAGACAAATTCAGTGTTTGTCACAGTACAAGACCATGAGGTAACACTTGTCATGAGACAAGTTATCATGACCATGGGAACACTGAAACAGGGACAAAACCATGTGATCACGACCAACGCTCTCAGGGTACAAAACTAGTCGCAGAACAAAGAAGGACATGAAGTAACCCCCCAAGTGTGGGGGTTACTTGGGGCTGATGCAGAGACTTCAACTGGTCCAGAACAAGGCAGCCAGACTATTGACGGGGACTATAGCTGATATCTCACCTGGGGTTTGATCCTGATTTTCTGAAGGTCCGGCTTTTCCTTTTCATCCTATCACGTGACTGAATATATGGGACAGGAGTTCCCACGTTCAACGCTGGTTTTCTTATTTTAAAGTGCAGTTCAGCCCTCATGGCCAGCAGGTGGCGCTAGCATTTTTTTTTAAATGACTACTTGGCTGGGGGAAATTAAAACTTGTAGGACCCATAGAGCTTCCTGTTACTCCGATGGTGCAGAGAAATTTTAAAAAACAGTACCGATCGGCCCCAGGAACAGCCCGTCGGTGGAATGAGAAAAAAAGAAAAAGAAACCCGGATCATCTGTGTGGTCCCACGGTGTCTGCTTCCTTAAAAGGTAGATGATCAAAGCGAGCCAAAAAATTCCCTACCTCTTGTGTAAGTCAAAAAAACCTCGCTTAAAGGAGCATTACCTGGTTTTCTTTTCTTTTCTTTTTCAAAAAGCCCGGTGGCTGTGGGGACAGCATTTTTAGACACGGCTTATCTAGTAATTTAAACTGCTTTTAAAGGGACGTGGGACTGAGCCCTTATAAGAGATACTATATTCCCTTCTCCAGCCTCCCTGTACTGGTTACCAGTTTGGTTCCACATCAACATTGAGGTGTTAACTAGAGCATACAAAGCCCTAAGCAGTTTGGGACCTTTCTCGCTGAAAGAACGACTCCTCCCAGTGAGAACTGCCCACAATCTCCGGTATTCACAGGCAGAGTGTCTGAGGGCACCTACGCCAAGAGAGGCCTGAAAAATGAAGATAAGGAATCGGGCCTTCTCTGTGGTTGCCCCATGCTTGTAGAATAACCTTCCACCAGACATCCGCCTGACCCCCTCTCCCAGTGCTTTCAAAAGAGCATTAAAGACTTGGCTATTTAGGCAGGCATTTCCTATGTGACCTCAGCATCACTCCATGGATCCGTTTTTTCTGCCCCACATGGTATCTTTGATTGTAATGTATTGAAATTGAAATTTCTATTTTAATGTAGTTATGTTTTGTTTTGCTTTTGCTTATTTTAATTATCTTGTTTGTTGTTAATATTGTAAACCTCCCTAAGTGGCCTTGCTGCCAGGTGGCCTTGCTGCCAGATGGGTGGTATAAAAGTACTACAAATAAATAAATAAATAAATAATATGAATAGGAAAAGATTAGCGAACTGGAAGGTCAGGCTATGCCTTCCTCTCACAGGGTTATTGGTATAAATATTCCAGTGGTACATGACTGAAAAAACAGGCATGCAAACAAATTTATTTTAGCTGCAATCAGTCCATTACAAAACATTAGTAAAGCAAAATGGCCCATGGGGACTAAGGCAACTCTTGTTGGAATAAACAGACCACATACAGCTCATGGATCAGGCTTCACCCACCTCTGCTTTACAAGGCTGAGAAATCTTTTGGCCTCCAGCTATCTTGGACTACTACTCCCACACTCCCTTGCCGTTGGCCATGTTGCCTGGGATTCTGAAATTCAAAATACGTGGAGGGGCAAAGCTTCGGCAACTCTGATTAAGGAAACACATTTAGCAACATATAAGTCCTGGTAATCTCAATTCACCTTCAAGTTCAGATCCTTCATCAGGTACCAGCTCCACAACTATTTCCTTGTCCTCTTCGTCAGTTGCCAGCCAACGGCTCGCCGTAAAAATATACACTTCCATGACGTCTGGCTCCTTTGGCTCCTCCTCTCCTTCCTCGTCGGTGGTTTTCTTCTTCTTCTTCTTTTTTTTCTTCTCCAATTTTGTGGCCATCTTCTTAACTGTAACGCTCTCCAGGAACCACCCGTCCCCGAAGCCTTTCCCATCGTGGCCAATTCGGATCTTGTAGATTTTGCCAACATCTGCAGCCTCAATCTTTAATATTGATAATAATGTGACTTTGGCCAAACATTTATTTCCTCAGAGTAAAACTTAATTGATTTCCCTCAATTCCTTGTTCTCAAATACTTGAACATGTCTTAATTATACTGGACTGTATATAGTATCTCATTACTGTAAGCCACCTTGGGACCTTTTCCAAGGAGAAAGGCGGGGTAAAAATACTCTAAAATAAATAAATAAATAAAACCCTGCCTTAAACACTTTGTAGCCAACAACCAAACCATCGTACATTGGCCTACAGATGCTTGATATATATGTGTTACAGGAATCTATATTTTGGTTGAAAATCAGGGGAAACTTCCTGACTATTAGAGTGGTATGACAATGGAATCAGTTACCTTGAGAGGTGGTGAGTAGAGATGGGCACGAATCAAAAAAATGGCATTTTGTTTGTCGTTTGTCGTTTAGGGGGTCCGTTTCGGTTCGTTTCCGTTTTTTGGGAATTTCTGCAAAAAATTCATTTTTGTTTTCATTCGTTTCATTACCGTTTCGTTACCATTTATTTCAATTTTTTGTGATTTTTGTGATTTTTTAAAGCAGTTCACTGTATTGCCGTAACGAAAATGAAACGCATGACAAAATTTCCGGTGTTTCTGTTCGTTTCATTTCATTTTAGGGACAAAATTCGTTTGTCATTTCGTTGCATAACGAAATGAAAAAACGGAAACGGAAACGAAAAATTGTTCGTTTTGTGCCCATCTCTAGTGGTGAGTGCTCCAACACTGGAGGCATTCAAGATATCCTTTTATTTGTATTCCTGCCTTAAGCGGGGATTGGATTTGATGTCCTTACAGGCCCTTCCAATGATTCTATGATGCAATATGTTCAATGTTCCTTACAAGATTGTGCTATCTACTTATGATTTTCCATATCTCATTGCATTCATCCCCAATACTATATAAAATATAAACAAACCATATAAAATATAAAAATGCAAAAGAGAGAGACTCTTTGACCAAGGGGATTTTTAAAAGGTCATTCTGTGTTTTATTGGTGTCTTTAGTATTCTTATTGTGGGTTTAATATGTGTTTAATCCTTTTAAAATTTTGTAATAATTTATTACAGTGGTACCTTGTATAAAGGAATTAATTCGTTCCAAATGAAACTATAAGCAAATTTTCCTTTATACAGATTCCCATAGGAATGCACTGAAAACAGAGGAATCCCATTTTTATGTTGTATGAATTCTCCCCATAGGCAATTATGTTAAGCAAATTTCCCCTATCTGCAGAATTTTTAATGTTATACAAATTTTATGTTTTACAAGCTGTTTGTTATACAAGGGTCCACTGTATTTGGTTTTTAAATTTGTTTAGAATAGAATAGAATAGAATAGAAATTTATTGTCATTGTGTGTATATACACAGTATACACATACCATGAAATTCACAGACACCCAGAGACCAGACCCAACATACACACACACACACACCAAACACTCCCCCACCTGCCAAAATCCTACACACACACACACACATGATTATTCCCTTAATACTATAAGCTACTTTGGATCCTTCAGATTCTTGTATTTCCATATTGAACCAGAATAATTTATCACTCTGAGATGTAACATCTGAAATATGTCTTAATTGATTAGGAATATATCACCCATACTAAGAATTCCTAAACTCCTACATTTTTGAGGTTAAGGCTGTCCCTTATCAATCCTTGAGTTGACTTAGAAATTTTTGCATAGTGAGTTACATTCATGTTATTTCACAAACCCTAGAGGAAGGGCCATTTTTGTTTTGCTTGACTGTCTGTTTCCTTCTTTAAAAAGAGAAGGTAACACTAAATGTAATACATGAATAGCATGTGATGTTATGCAGTAGTTAGAAGTTACTAGTTTTTTCAACAGTCAGTGAGTAATGCATTTGTTTTCAATGTACTGTTTTCAAGCTTGGAGGGCCTGTCTCCCATGGCTGCATACGACCAGCTGGCCACGAAGACGATCAGTCAAACGCACAGGTTTGTTCAGTAATAGATGCTGCAGAATTTCATTCATCTTTTACATAAACCTACCTAGTTTGGTTTCTGTTGTGTATTGATCTGTACTTGCTTATGTTGAAGAACCGCCTTCTTGTTCTAAAGGGAATAGGCCTATTGGTTTCTGTTCCTCTTTCAAAGGGAACAGGCCTATTGGTTTATTCAAGTTGCTGCATTTGGATCCTCAATCCTATTGGTTTCTGCCAAAAGGCAGCTTTGTGATTGGTTGTAATTGTTCCCTCCAAAATGTATCTTTTCCTAGCCAGTCCTCGGTCCTATAAATGTAGCTCCCTCTCCCCAGTCCCCAGTCTTGTTCTCTCCCTGAATAAAGAGCTGTTACACTAGAAGCTGTCTCCAGCCTGCTATGTCTAAGAGCTGAAATCACTGCTGAAATCACTAAACCCCACATCACAACAGTTTCCCAGGTAGATCAGAATGCATCTGTCTTTTGGACGGTGCAACAGTTTTGTCAGCTCAGAAATGCATACTGGGAAAACTTATTTTATTTATCTTATTTTGAATATTTTTATCCTGCCTTTCTCCTTGGAAAAAGACCCAAGGCGGCTTACAATACTGAGGGACAATATGCAGCCCAGAACAATTAAGACATACTCAAGTTAAGAACAGGGAATGATAGAAGAGGCATCTTACAACAATAAAAGGTAACATTAAAGCAACAGTGAGCATGCAAAAAGAAGTGGGGAAAATCCACAATGAGGAATGGAAACTAGCATGGAATGCAATCATGCATGGTGATCCATCTATGTCACATAATAGGTAAAACACAATGAAAAAGGCATGCAAAAAGTGCAATATAGAAGGAAATGCACCCAAAAATGCTTATTATAGAGGGGGAAAGTATAAATTTTTACCATTGCATTTAAAAATTCCCAGAAGACGGAACAGAACATCATTATCAAGGAACGCAAATGAAACTGACAGAGATTGGAAACAGATCTGCCTATCTTTGAACATGATGCATGAAACAATCTGTCACTCGAAGCACCAGTTTGAAACTAGAGATGGGCACGAAACGAACAATTTTTTGGTTCCGTTTTTGTTTTTTTGTTTCGTTACGTAACGAAACGACAAACGAATTTTGTTTCAAAAATGAAACGAAACGAACAGAAACACCGGAAATTTTGTCGTGCGTTTTGTTTCCGTTACTGCAATATGAGTGAATTGCTTAAAATCCTTAAAAAATCACGAAAAATGAAATAAATGGTAACAAAATGGTAACAAAACGAATGAAAACAAAAATGATTTTTTTGCAAAAATTCGCAAAAAAAGGAAACGAACCGAAATGGAGCCTCCAAAGACAAACGACAAATGAAATGCCATTTTTTGATTCGTGCCCATCTCTATTTGAAACCTTTAATTAATCTGTTTCACATAAATTACTCTGGTTTTGCTGGTCATGAGATAGCCATAAGATAAAAGTTTGAAAGACCCTGAGATTCTATTCTGACCACCTGAGAATCTTACTAATGACAAGTCTGACCCTATAGAATACAGAATCTGTGGAATTCCTGCCTAAGGTCCAGATTTTGCAAAGATCCAGATTCTAGTCGCACAACCTCAGTGCCTTACATCAGAATCCCACCCCCACCCCCCATGGTTCAGCATACCTTGAAGGTTTCTTTGGCTCTCCTCTCATAGTTGTTTGATCTGTTCTTCAGAATCAGCACCTCTGTTTTACCCAGCTCGCCATAAATCTGCATGAAGACGTTTGCATTGGTGCCTGCATTCCGCACATCCCCAGTAACAACGCATACTTCATAATTTATCACTGCATTTAGAGGAGCAATGGAAAAGTCGAAACGGAGGTTATTGTGGGGATAAACTGGAATCAGGAATCAAAAATGCGATTGTCAGAATTAAAGCAGACCTTCCATTCATTCCAAACTTTTCATAATGCCTTTCTGTTATATTCTGTACATTTTGGAACACTGTCCTACCTCAAAGTATTTGGTTGTCACTCTGAACCAAACCCTGACCCACAAAAGACATTGTCTATACATCAAACAAAAAATTCCCGTCAGAAATACCTGACTTGCTGGGTCAGAGTGGGGTGCACACCCACCAACAATAAGAACAACATATTTGTCCCTGTGCTGATCCACAGCAGAATATGTTAGTGCCATTTGGTGTAAATCAGCACATGCCAAACAAGTGGATGTAGTTCGTAATAGATCATGCTGGCTGCCTGAATCATATCCCTGCTGCCACCAGATATAAGACACCTAGGAAACTGGGAGGGTCAGAGTGAAGTGCTGCACACACACCCAAAAACAATAAGAACGGCAGAATTGTCCCTGTACAGTGACCCACACACACACCTATTGCGGGGGTTAGGGACCGACCTAACCCATGATAATTGAAAATCCGCGATATGCAGATGCAGGTTGGGTTGGGCCTGGGGGGGGCTAACTGGTGGCTCGGAGGCCTCAGAAATGATTTTTGGTGACCCGGAAGTGACTTCCAGTTCGCAGGGAGGCCCTTTTGGGGCCTCTGGAAGGCCTGGGAAGGCCCTCGCAGACCCGTTTGGAGCAGCCCCAGTCCTGGGATAAGTATGGGAGGCCTGAAACAGGCCTTTGCCCCTTTACCCCAGGGGGCCTTTTTTCATATACTGAGGTCCCATGATATAGTGGGACCACAGTATATGAACCACAAAAGGGTGGGGGACCACTGTATTGAGATGTTCTTTATTTCTGCCAAATTTCTCCATGCCAAATCTGCTTCCTTTTCCTATGAGAAGCAAAGTGCATGGACACATGCCAAAGATGTACTGAAAACCAGGATTATGGTTCAAAAAGACACACACTGCCCATCCAATGTTTCTCATTGTTAAAATCTGATTAAATCAAGCAGTGGCCATAGGAGTCTGGCTCAATTTGCATTATTGCAAAAAGCAAAAAATTGTTCTAGAAAATGTAGACTTCTGTGGAGACTGAAGTCGAGAAGAAGAATAACAACAGCGGCAGCAATCTTACCCTCTTAACATGAAATAAATTTTGTAGTTTCTCAATCTCATGCATAAGAAGAAAACTGAGAATTAATATCACTACTTGAGTCTAGGATCATTGGGAGTTTTATTTGTAGCTTCCATGTGTTGCCTGTAGTTTGTTTCACTGGGAGAGACCTTTCTGGTTTAGGGCAAACCGTCTCTCAGCACTAACAGGCTGTTGTTGTTTTCCCCCGGCCTTTGGTTTCAGAGAGAGACCCATCTCTTGTGGCACAGTGATTAAGCTGCTGTGCTGCAGCCATAACTGTGCTCACGACCTGGGGTTCATTTCCAGGTTGTAGGCTCAAGGTTCACTCAGCTTTCCATCCTCCTGAGGTCAGTAAAATGAGCACCCAGTCTGCTGGGAGGAGGGAGCAATGTGTAGCCTGCATAATTACTTGTAAACTGTCCAGAGAGTGCTTTAGGCACTGCGGGGCAGTATCTAAGCAGCACACTTGGCTATTTTCATCTCTCTCCCTCTCTCTGTGCTGAGTGTTTCCCTTTCTTTCCTTGGTTTACTGTTCATCTGTTCAGTTGTCTATCTATCAGCACTAAGTATACGTGTAGTAAAGAAAGTGGCATACACAAATCTGTAATTTAAAGCAACGGTAAGTAAAGAAATATTTCCCCTAAAATGTTTCACACCGAGTTACTGAGACTTTCGTGAGAAAGGGGAGGACTCTGGGAATTTGTAGCTATTCCCCTCTCTGAGTCTCTATCCTTCAGTTGTGCATGAAAAAGAAATTTGTGCTAGAAATTCAAAACTTTGCAACAGGATCTAATAATAAGTTGCACCCTTCTCCTTGAGGAACACTGCTTGGAATAACATAATAATTGTACATGTTAACATTGTTTGTTTGTTTGTTTGTTTGTTTGTTTGTTTGTTTGTTATTACATTCAAATAATTACTTTCTTATTAAAGGACAGGGCAATCAAACTGATGCACCTAAAGAATAATATGTCAAACATAATTTTAACCCTACTTTTAAACTAGATGCATTGTCCTGTTAACATGAAAATGGATATTTTAACATTAACACATTAAACTCAACATATTAGTTACTTTTATCAGGGTATATATGTAAAATCTGCACAACTGAGGATTTGCTGAATTGGTTCTTTAGAATCCTCCTAGAACAATGAAGTCGGAAGGGGTCTATAAAACCACCAAGTCCAGCCCCTGAGGAAATGCAGAGGAATAACAAAGTAGATAGGAAGTGGAGGGGAATAATACTCTGTTCTCATGTGCTGCAATTGTTGGAGGCAGCTTTTACAGGGAAGAAGGAGGCACAAAGACTTCCGGTGTCTTAGAATGATTCACTTTCAAATATTCAGCTCTCAGTTCCTTCCTCCTGCATCCTCCTTGTCATTTCGCCAGCCACCTCCGCATTTTCTCTGTAGGTTTAAGAAATGATACATAGCAGATAGCATGGAATTAGAAAAGAGGAGGCTTGCCCATCCTCAAAGATTTGTCTTTGACCTTGTTTGCAAGTAGAACGGATCGGACAAGAAAGAAGGTCTGCTGGAATCTCTTTGTTGGAATAGTTATGTGATTTTTCTCCTCCGAAAAGTAGAGACGGGCGTGCCAGTTTGGAGGTTTGTGCTGGTTTGTTTAGCAGCCAAATAAGTATTCGGCAGTTCTCTGCCCTGCCTTTGCCGGCCAGCACCCACTCAGAGGCAGCACTCTGACTTCCCTGCCCTTCTTCCTGCAGGGATTGACTTTGAGCAGGTGCCTTCCAGAGGAGGTAGGGCAAGGGACCTCTGAACGCTTGTTCAGCGGATAAATGAATCAGCACAAACCATTGAACCAGTGGTTTATGTCCAAGCCTTTAACCCTGAGCTTTCTTTCTTTCTTTTTAAAAACAATCTCCTACATCAGGGGTGTCCAAACTTTTTGCAAGGAGGGCCAGATTTGGTGAGGTGAAAATTTGTGGGGGGCGAACATTCAGCCACATTTGGCCCCCAGGCCAGACTTTGGACAAGCCTCTAGGCTGGCAGAGAGGGGGGGGTTGACAGACGGAGGCAGGGAGGGCAGGCAAACTAAACCTGCAGGCTGACATCTCCATCTGGTATGGGGATGGGCCAGCTGGCAGGGATGTATGACAGGCTGAGCCTATGGGGAAAAGAGGCTACGGGCCACTCAAAATTTGAAAACGGGATGCATTTGGCCCCCGGGCCGGACTTTGGGCATGCCTGTCCTACATCCTTAGCAGCAAAACCTTGTCCTCACAACATGTTTGTAAGGTAGAGAAGGAGTGACTCGCTCTCACTCAATATATCTACTGAGTCTGAAAACAAACAAAAATCCAAACAAGCAAACAAAAAACAGGGGATCTGAGTGGGGGAAAATAACCAAATGGGGATAACCATGGAAAATATGCGGAACAAACATTACCCCACTCTGCCTTGTACCGGTATAAAAACGGCATCAAAACCATGACAAGAAAAACACTACTGCTAGACCAGGTACAACTTTAGTGCACTGAAGCGTACTTCAGGGGGCGTGGTCACACTTTATTTTGAATATAGTGTGACGGACGTGGAGGAACAATTTTATATTCTGCAACTCAGTGCACTTTCCAGAGCCACAAACTGGACATGAAGTAACGGTCAAAGTCTCTCAGTGGTGAAGTATCAGACAAAGATCTAGCTCTCCCAAGCCTACCAAGACACGATTTTAGCTCATTTTTCATGCACCTACTTTCACAACTTTTTAAGTTCCACTTCAGTTCCCTGAAAACTACCTTCTCCATTATTCTGACTGCAGATATGTGCACACTTACTTGAGAAGACGGCCAGTTGAAGGCAATAGGGCTACTCTACAGAGGAATATGGGTCTTCATTTTATTTATCAAGAGCATTGTGCAAACTTCTCAACATATACTGAAGAAGGGACATAGCCGGGGTGGTATACCAGGGGAATCAGTAAACACGAGTGATCAGTAAATTCAGAAAAAAAATTTCAAAGAGATCTCTAGTGTTAAGGGTTAAACCAGACAATACAAATAGAAACTGAAAACAGAGTTTCATGCCGGAATAATCAGAGTTGAAAACAAAAACTTGCTTTCCTCCTGGTGACCAACTGCACAACAAAGCAAACCAATTTGCAAGCTACAGACGTGAGAATGTTCATGACTGGACAATCAGACCTCTTTTTTTAACCACTTAAGGAATTCCCATTTCTAACAATGTGCCCTCTGTGCAGTTTGCTCTTCAGTGTGCATAACTGAGAAGCCATCCTTCTACCCCTTTAATTACCAGCAAACTTCTGTCAATGATCCCTTAAAATAAAAACATAAACAAACTCGCCCTTACATTTCTCAATGGAGATGATCTCGCTGGGGTAGACCTCAATCTCTACCTTTCCGTCGGCTTCGTTTTTGTCCAGCCACCGGTTGCACGGGAAGTTGTACAGTTTTCCATGGATGGGGATGATAATCTGAACCGAAGCGATATGCCAGCCGGCTCGAAGCCCAACGTTGTCATGCCCAATTAGAATCCGCTGGATCTTCAGAAAGCAGAGAAGGGGAAGGCAGAAAGATCGTCTCAGAACATAAAAGAACAATAGAAGGCAGACAAATGCATAGAATACCACCCTGCTCACTTTTAGGACGTTGCTGGAGATACTACTTTATACAGAGGTCTTTGAAGGCAACCTTGCATGGATTCACCACTTGCCCTACCTGTTCTGATGTGGGTTAATACAGGTTACGGGCGATACCTTCATAGGCCACTATTAAAAATACAAAAGGAACATTGCAAGCTTTTGAGTGGGTTAATTGTCTTGTGCTGCTTATTCACATTGTGAATAGAGATGGGCACGACTTAGTGAAATTTTCGTTTCCGTTTCCGTTTTTCGTTTTCGTTACGTAACGAAACGAAAAACAAAAAACGGTTCAAAAATGGAACAAAAACGGAAACGAAACAACTAATTTTGAGCCGTTTTTCATTTTTCGTTACTGGAAAAGCACTTAATGGAGCTAAATGGGAAGAAATGAAAAAAATCGTTTTTGGTTTCGTTTTTCGTTTTCGTTACGTAACGAAACGAAAATGAAAAATTTTGAAAATTAGCTCACGAAAACGGAAATGAAACGAAATGGACCTCTAGACGAAAACGAAAATGAAAACAAAAAATTTTTCTGAGTCGTGCCCATCTCTAATTGTGAATGTTGATTTATTGCTATTTCTGTATGATTTATTGATTGCTAACTATTCAGACAGCATCTTAAAGAACAGAAACATCACTTTGCCAACAAAGGTCCGAATAGTCAAAGCTATGTTTTCCCCCAGTAGTGATGTATGGAAGTGAAAGCTGGACTATAAAGAAGGCTGATCGCTGCAGAATTGATGCTTTTGAGCTGTGGTGCTGGAGGAGAGTCTTGAGAGTCCCCTGGACTGCAAGGAGATCAAACCTATCCATTCTGAAAGAAATCAACCCTGAATGTTCATTGGAAGGACAGATTTTGAAGCTGAGGCTCCAGTACTTTGGCCACCCCATGAGAAGAGAGGACTCATTGGAAAAGTCCCTGAGGTTGGGAAAGGAAAAGGGGACAGCAGAGAATGAGATGGTTGGATGGTGTTATCGATGCAACCAACATGGATTTGACCAAACTCCGTGAGGCAGTGGAAGATAGGAAGGCCTGGCGTGCTCTGGTCTATGGGGTCATGAAGAGTCGGACACGACTGAACGACTGAACAACAACAACAACAATTTATATACTTGCATTTACATGCTTTTGAACTGCTAGGTTCGAACCTTGAGGATCAAACTAGATGTTATAGGTTGTGTGTATTTGCTTCAGTTAAACAATTTCAGCTCTCGTGGCGGACCAGATTTTTTCAAAGATGCATGTCTTTACAACCTGACTTGTAAATTAAACCTGTCTTTACTTTCAAATGACCCATCACAGAGCAAATTATAGGAAATCCAAGATATGCAGATGAGAAAAATCATACAGTATTTGTTTCTTTGCTCATTCATTCATTTGTTTTTTTCGTTTGTTAATTTAATAAACTTGTATGGCACGTGATTAGTGCTGGGCATCGCACAGTATCAAAAGAAACAATCAATATAATAGGATGAACAAAAGATATCAAATCCACAAATAAATAGCAGATAATTGAGAAATTACAGTGGTACCTTGTATAAAGGAATTAATTCATTCCAAATGAAATTATGTTAAGCAAATTTTCCTTTATACAAATTTCCCATAGGAATGTATTGAAAATGGAGTAATCCCGTTTTTATGTTGTACGGATTCTCCCCATAGGCAATTATGTTGAGCAAATTTCCCTATCTCCAGAATGTTTTATGTTGTACAAATTTTATGTTGTACAAGCTGTTTGTTATACAAGGGTCCACTGTACGAGAAATAATACAACTGTATGTGGAACTAAGGAAGCAAAGAATGGCAAGAATGTGGCAAAAATCTGGGAAAACATTTCACTAAGAATGTTGGATGGTGTTATCGATGCGAACAACGTGAATTTGACCAAACTCCAGGAGGCAGTGGAAGACAGGAAGGCCTGGCGTGCTCTGGTCCATGGGGTCGTGAAGAGTTGGACACAACTGAATGACTGAACATCAACATCATCATCATCAACAACAACAACTATCCAGAATAGTGTTTTTCAGTTCTCTCTTACCTTCCCAATGTCCATTGTGTCCAGAGTAAAAATGTCTATACGGCCACGTTCAAAGTGGTCATCTAAGTCATTGTCTGAAACCAAAAGGAATTCTTTCTTCGTATCTGCTTTTTCGCCATATAGTTTGAACAAAACCTTTGAATCTGAACTGGCTCCAGGGACGTCTCCCGTCTGGATGCTGATGTGGTAACCAATATCTATGGAGATATTAATGTTTGTACACAAGAAATGACATGGTGCTGCAAAGGATCAAAGCAGAACAGAGCAGAAGTGTTTAACAAGGACACAAACAAAGCTAAACTAGACTATGGGGATTGGGTGATAGCTTCATAGGCTGCTATTAGAAACATAAAGCTACAATCCTATGGTGAAAATGAATTCTATGATGCAATAATGCTAAAAAACCTTACCATCCATATGCTAAAGGTGTTTGCTATTATAAACGAGACAGAATACCCACGAACATTATAAATCTAGCGGCTGAAAGTGAAGGAAGTATTAGAATGGCAACCATCACTGCAGCTTCTGTGAAGCTAGCAGGAAGGTTTGGACGGGGGGGGGACAAAACACCACAAATGGTCTTGCGAGAGAGAGCGAGAGAGAGAGAGAGAGAGCTATGATCTCCATAGACCTTGGGTTCCCAGATATTCTTGGACTACAACTCCCAGCAGCCTTCACCACTAGCTATGCTGGTCAAAATTTTTGAGAGTTGTAGTCGAGAAACATCTGAGAACCAAGGCTGAGAACCACTGCTGTACACAGACCATAGCAGAAGACTGAGGTGCAGGGAACAAGAATGACTGAGAAAATTACAAAATCAATTACAACCAGCTACTGTGTATCGCTGAGCTTTATCCCGCAGTTTCTCATATTTTCCATAGTCTGTTTCATAGACTTTATGGCTATGAACTAGAAGGCTAATGAGTACAAAAAGAGCAAATAATTAATGTTCTCTAAAAAGATATTTGGGTTTACGTTGACTGATGATCTCTATGACAACAGAGCTAGCAAGGGGGGGGTCAATAAATTCAGCACTGAGTCTTTTATCTGCTTTCTTCTTATCACTTTAATACAACTTAGAATGTTTGGTGGTTTTCTCTTGTGGAAGAGATGTCTCAACACACCTGAAGCATGGATCCATTATGAAGTAGAGACTGAAGTCTAAGGATTGATGAAATAATATATAGCTTTATTACAATTTAAAATCTGCCCAATGTGTTTCAGCGCAAATAGTATAGAGCTTTCTTCGGGGACTAAATAAATAAAACAAAGAGGGACAATACAATTTGGGATCAATCCTAAAGGTGAGAAAACTAGAAGATAAAACGTTTTATTTTCAAGGCCCAGTCTAAAATCTATCCAACAGCTCCTTGTTGGTCAGATGAAAGCAGACATAGATCTAATTTGCTACTGTTTTCCCTCCCTATTAACCTTTGAAAAGCCCCTTTTAAATTTAAACAATGCATTTCAAAACTTGAACATCACTCTTTAAACGGAACCCATTTTTTTACTCAGTACTTTGTGGTAACAAGATTGCGGGTGTTACCTTTCCTCCACTGAGACAAAGGTACAGTAATTTATTCTCTTGCACGTTAACTTACTAGCATGTTGCATTTTGTATTAGCAACCCACCCCAAAATACAAGGAAAGTAGAAAAACTTTCTGGTTCTCTAAGTGGCTGAATCATATACCGGATTTTGAAAAATATTTTCAAAAGGTACTACAGACAAAACAAAAGAATTACATCCTTACTACTTTAGATTCAGAAAATAAATGGCAGAGTTTGAACAAATCCTGTCAAAACGCTTCTAAAGATGCTTTAAAATGCCCTTGAAAAAAGAAACTTTTGAAATTAGCTAAAAAAACACTTCTTGTTGCACAAATGAAGTATCTTGTTAGATGGATGTTAGAATGAAACTGAGTTATACCCTTGTTATTCCAAAAATAATTGTACTTATATCATGCGATTGTGACTGGATACTTCCAAGCTTATGCAAATAAGACAAGGGAATAATCTCGCCTCAACTGCATGAAGGGAACATGGATAGGGGCTGAAAAGGCTGCAGACCCAGCAGGATTCATAGCTTTCCCTAGCTCCCTATTGTCATGCCCCCTGCTTCCTCTCTCCAAGGTCAGAGGTCAAATTTGAGGAATGGGGTCCCGAAGGGTTTGTGCAAGGTAGGATCTCTACATCAGAGTCAAACCGGCTCCTTCCTTGTAATGCCATAAATCTACAGTATTTGTTCTGTTTTCATGTCATCATGTTTGTTTGCTTATTATATTTCTGTAGCACATCATCTAGTGGTTTCCAGCAGTGAAAATAACCATAAAACACGTTCTTATGTCTCCATACACCACCTTAAAAGTGTCTTTATAAATAAATCATCCTTGTCTAATACTCATGGGGTTGCATCTCAGGTACAGCAACATATCAAAAGCATCTGTCCTAAATATATATACAGTAAATATAAATATAAATCATTCTTGTCTAATACTCATGGGGTTGCGTCTCAGGTACAGCAACATATCAAAAGCATTTGTCCTAAATATAAATATATAAATATAAATAAATCACTAAATATAGTGATTTCTCTTCCTTCTCTTTGTAATATGCAGATATCACCAAAAGTTTAAATTTTGCAGGCAAGTTACCATCAATATAATACTCAACAATAATGTATAACAATCATACCATGCCTTTGGTGTTCATTGTGTTTCATGTGCAGATATCCAGAAGAGTCCAAAGTAAAAGTCCTCAGTTGGGTCTTTGGATATTTAAGTAATCGTACACAACTAGCATGTATGTGTGTGGGGGAACCTTTACTTTTACCTTTACTTATGATCCATGAAACTCTTGGTCAAACTACAGGATAAACTTAACATGTTTTTTTTAATAAGGTGCTCCCTCAAATCATTAAATAATCTGTACATGATGGCATGTGATTTCCCTCAACCACCTATCTTGCCTTTAGTGCGCTTTCCTTTCTGATTTGTCACTGAGAGGCAAACACAGGCTTAATCTACAAGTCTGACTGCTGAAACACATGAGTTTGAAGAGTTCCCAACTTCCCATTATAGGCTGACTCTTAGAGCCAAAGCTGTTGGCACCAGTGTCATGTCTGGTAAATATCCATATAATTCTCCTTCTACTCTACGCTAGGGTGGGCTAAATGTGGAGAAAGGATTGTATCCTGAAAGATCTTTAGGAAGAAAATTGACTCCCATACCTGCCAAGATGCCCAGTCCTGATCTGCTGCATCTATACCCAGATTTTCCCTTGTCTAGACAGTTGGCTAGCGGGCTCATCCAACAGGAATACCTGGCTGTGGAGATAAGGAGTTGGATTTCCCCACGTGGAACCTTAGAAGGCAGGAGTTTGGTCTTGGGTAAGCAACATAGAGTCAGACCGCCCACAGAAGTTGGGAAGAGTGAACTACATCTGAATACTCAAAACCTAGAAATTTTGCAAAGGATCGCCATAAAACAGAATCAATGTGATGGCACACAGTTTTATTGCAAGTCCAATGATGGCAGCCATACCTGTTCCTCCGCCTTATAATGTACAGTGGTACCTTGGATAACAACTGCCCCGGATAACAAATAATTCGATAACAACTGCAAATTTCCAGGTATAGGGCTGCCTCTGATAACGAATTTTCCCTATGGGCTGCCTCGGATAACAAATCGCAACTCCTAGGTATAGGTCTGCCTTGGAGAACGAATTTTCTCTATGGGCTGCCTTGGATAACGAATCTTCCTATGGGCTGCCTCGGATAATGAATTTTCCCTATGTACTGCCTCAGATAATGAATTTCTATCATGCATCAGTAAAAAAGTTATCCCAGGTGAAATTGCATCTGTACCTTTAAAGTGCACTTTTTAAAGAGTTTTGAGCAAAAAACCAGGTGTCTGTGCCTTTTTCCTAGGCTCCAGAACGGATTAAACAGTTTCCCATTCATTCCTATTGGAAACTGCATTTTGCATAACGTGTTTCAGATAACAACTAACCTCGGAGAATGAATTACCGTCGTTATCCGAGGCACCACTGTACTTGAAAAAATAAGAAATACAGTAGGACCGCCATATCCACTGATTCAATTATCCACAGTTGGCAGAGGAAAAACATTAAATAATTCAGCATCCACAAAGCAAGCTATTGTCACAAACAGCAGCTGTAAAGCAAGCTATTGTCACAAATAGCATCTGTAAAGCAAGCTACTGTCACAAACAGTGGCCATAAAGTAGGCTACTGTCTCAAAACAGTAGTCATAAAGCAAGCTACTGTCAGGAAACAGCAGTTTAGGGGTGGGCGGGCAGGCGTTCTCTCTTATCCACAGTTTTCATTATCCACGGGAAGGCCTGGAACAAATCCCCAGCGGATACTGGGGTCCTACTGTAATAAGAAATAATAATTCTAAAGAAGAAATAATAAGAAATAATTCAATAGCATTTATGAGAACTAAAACTCCTCTTTAGTTAGGACGCCCAGTTTGGTCCCTCAGAATGGCTTAGATTTATATAATGAGTGTTTCTCATATAATTAAAAGAAAAAGGAACAGCTTGCCCAAAGCATCAAGTGCAACTCACTTTCCAGGATAGACGATCTCCCAGCTGGAACTAACTCTCGAATAATCTGGCCATCATCCTCGTTTTTGTCAAGCCATCTGGTTGGCAAATAAAAGTTATCTGCTATTACTGATCAAATAAGAGGCTTATTAATATCCGGCCAGCGTATACTGAAAGATAAAGCTCCACGATTATACCTATACTGGAATAAAGAAACTGATTATGAGATTCATTGAGGAATTCAATGGGTAACAAAGACAGACAGACAGACAGACAGACAGACAGACAGACAGACACACACACACACACACACACACACAGAGAGAGAGAGGAATCCTCCTTATTCTGTTTTTTTAATCACAAATCTGGTGGAATTGATACTTCTCAAGATACCCTATTATGAATCCTGTTGGATGTAAGGAACATTGCAGACATTATTTAAAATTAATCCCAAAAGTGAAAAAGATATAACACTGAGGTGTGCCTTATAGTCTAAATTAGCCTTTAAAAGTCTGTTAAAAATATGCCACTTTTTTGCCCCATACATGTACCATTTTACATTGTTTGTATTCTGCTACAAAAATAGGGCTAATTATGAGTTATTTGACATTTCAGAAATTCTTGTCCTAATTATATAAATAGATAAAAATTAGTAGGATTTTTGTTTTAGGAAGGAAAGGTTCTTACAAAGGAGGCAAAGGTCCAGACTTTGTATTCTATTTATAGAGGGGGAGTAACATGTATAACTTCAGAGATTGAAATTTAATGACATTTTCCATCTGTGACCACTACTTCATTGTTCTGACAGGTCAATCAATCTAAAAATTGAACACAACCCATTTGCCACATTTTTTAAAACTTATATGCTGCCCCCTACCCAAAGGTTTCTGGAGAGTTTATAATTCAAAATTAAAATGGACAATCAAAAGCAATTTAAAACATTAAAATACAGCACAATATAACACAATACAATTAAAATATGTTAAAATACAATACACTAAAACCGCCACCAGAACCCACAATCTATGTTGTATCAGTTAAAAAACTTCTGGAACAGGAAGGTTTTTACCTGGCACCAAAACAACATCAATGTCGGCGCCAGGCGGATCTCACTTGGGAGGGCAATCCATAGCCTGGGGGTAGCTGCTAAAAAGGCCCTATATTTACAGGCCATCCCTTTCACTTCCTTGAGGGATGGCTCTTTCAGGAGGACCGCTGACTAGATCTTAACTGCCGGGTAGGTTCATATGGAAGAAGGCAGTCCTTCAGGTATCCAGGGCCTAAACCAGGGGTGCCCAAACGTTTTGTAAGGAGGGCCAGATTTGGTGGCTGAGAATGTGTCAGGGGCCGGTTGCTCCCCGACCCTGCCACCCCACTGCAAGCCCCACCCACTGACCCATAAGCCCCACCCACTGACCCTTTGCAACCCCACCCACAGGAAGGAAGGCGGGACCAAGGGAGGGAGGGAGGGAGGTGGAAACCAAGAGAGGAAGGAAGGAAGGAGGGGAACAAGGAAGGGAGGGAGGGAGGGAGGTGGGGACCAAGGGAGGGAGGAAAGAAGGAAGGAGGGGACCAAAGGAAGCACAGGGAGCCGTGGCCACCACAGGGGAATGTGTGGGTGAAGGAGGGGGAGGGAGGGATGGGCCAGCCAGCCGCAGGCCACTCAGAATGGCCTGATGGGCCGGATTTGGCCACCGGGCCGGACTTTGGGCAGGCCTGGCCTAAACCTTGCAGCTGAAGGTTCCTTATCCCATGATGGATGCCCCAAACCTGAAGATATTCTGCAAACTTACCTGGAAATTCTGTAAGGGTCTCACTTTCAGAGGACATTATCACTCCATTGAGTTCTGATTAACAACCGCCGCCCCCTTTTCCTACCTGCTCATACAATAATCATGCCTACCTGTGAAACTGGACAGCAGAAATAGCTGCTAGCCATAAAAGCAAACCCAGATTCCAGCACTGATAGAACAGAAGAGGGAGGGAAGCAGGTGAAACAAACAAACAAACAAACAGCTTTTCCAGGTCTTTGACTAAAAGAAGAGTTGTGTTGATTAGTAATCTCACATGGGAGAAGTGTGACGGGACTGTGCCTAACTTAAGATAGCAAAGTAAGGAATTAAAAAGACACAGTGCGGGACCAATAAGTTTTTTTCTCCGCATGAAAGACCAGCAAGTTACGGAGGGTCCTTTACAGCCTTTCTCCTGGACCAGCGGTTCCCAGCATTGGGTCCACAGATGTTCTTAGTTTCCCAGTAGTTTTTCTTCACCAGTGGTTGTGCTGGCCAGGATTTCTGGGAGTTGTAGTCCAAGAGCATCTGGAGGACCACAGTTGGGAAGCACTCTTTTAGACGATCAGTTGTACAACGGATGGTTTGTTCTTGGCTTTTTTTTTCTTTTTCACTTTAATAAATAGCCTTCGAAAAACGTGAAGCCCTGCTTGCCATCTGGAGTGGTACCGTCCAATACCAAAGACATCATGTGAGACAGCTGATCATGGCCTAAATCTCATTAGTACTCCTCCTAAACTAGACCCATTGAACTATTTGATTATTAGTCCCAAGGCTCTCCTCCCTCCCCCCGCCCCCGCTGCTTCTACCAACTGTTTATTTTTATTGTACAGGTATTATTGATTTTGTTTGTTGTCTGCATTTTATTGTTGTAAACTGCTCAGAGTATTGCAGCTAGATGGGTGCTATATATATATATGCTCTGCTCTTTTGAGAGGCCTTTGGCGACCAAGTGTAACTTACACAGTTTTTTTTTAAACCCGCCATCTGCCATCATTGCCATTATATTTAAAGATGTTGGGCCATTGAGGCCTCTATTATACCTGCGAAGGGTGCTAGCAGTGCTTATTTTAATTTCCTGTTTGTCTGTCGTATTGTATTGTGTATTGACACCGTTTATTGTATCTTGTATTGTATCTTGTGCATTGCTGCACCGGTCAGATTGCTGGAAGCCGCCCAGAGTTCCCTTGGGAAGATGGGCGGGGTATAAATCCAACAATAAATAAATAAATAAATAAATAAATAAATAAATAAATAAATAAATAAATAAATAAATAAATAAATGTTAATTTATATTACTTATTTTTTGTTTCTTTAAACATGTGTTGTTGCTATCATTGACAGGGGCATGGTGGCTCAGCGTGCCGAAGCACTAAAACTGTCAGCTGCAAAGTCAGCAGCTCAGCGGTTCGAATCCCTGGACCCACGCAGAGGAGCGAGCTCCCACTCTTAACCCCAGCTCCTGCCAACCTAGCAGTTTGAAACCATGTAAATGCAAGGAGATAAATAGGTACTGCCACAAAAAGTGGAAACGTAGAAAGGGTCAGTGTGCAGAAATGCATTCAGCCATGCAGGCCACATGGCCACGGACTTGCACAACACTGGCTCTTTGGCTTGAAAACGGAGATGAGCACCATCCTTAGAGTCAGACACGACTAGCACATGTGTGTGGGTGGGGGGGAGCCTTTACCTTTACCTATTATTATCATTGCTGTGTTTGTTTGTTTGTTTCTTGGTTTGTTTGTTTATACCCTACTTTTCTCCTTAAAAGGAAACAAGGTGGCTTACAACAATAAAAAGACAACATTTAAAAGATAGAGACAGTGAGAACAAATATTTTAAAAGAATTAAAGAGCCAATAAAACAGCCCGCCCTGTATCATAGGACCTCAGGATGCTTTTCAAAACTGTATAAAACAATTTTAAAACAATTTAAAATCAAACAACCCAAAATTAAGACAGACCCCCGCCCCCAAGACTCTGATAAATAAATACATCTTGACTTGGCACCAATACCAATCTCTTTTTAAACTTTTAATGCACTGTGTTTTTCATTTAACTTGTTTTAATTATTGTACTGTAAGTTGTCTTAGGTCCCCTCCCTAAGATAGCATGGAAAGGAAACACACAAACGAATGCAATGAATATTTTATTTGTCTACACAGCAAGAGGTTGTGTGAGTTCAGCTTCCTGGGGCTATGCCTTCTTGACAGGGTCTGGACTCAGTGAACCATGCGGTGCCTTCTAGCTACACAGCTCTAAGCTTATTATTACCAATTTGGAACTTCGTCAATTGGCATTTACAGAAATTGCATTCATTCAACGGGTCTACTCTAGCTGGAACTAACACTGGATTTAGGCCAATATAGTTAATTTTGAATAATACAAGGAAAGTCCGAGGTCTTGACAATATAGCACAGTAGAATGGTCTGCACGGAAAACCAAGTTTTATGTGTTGAATATCTGAGATTCCCTGTTCAATATTTGATGGTTGTCGGGTATGTCGTCTACCCAGTATTCTTCCCTTTCAGTCCATAAAACCATGTGGCTTAAAATAGCATTTTAAAAAGATTGGTCAGCTAGAAAGAAACATTTCACTGAAACGGAGTTCTTATTGAGTTCATTTAAGGCAATCCTGTATATACAGTATCTCACACCTCATTCTGCTGCTATGTCTGAAGAAGTGCACATGTGCACGAAACGTCACATTAAAATATGAAAGTTAGTCTTTAAGGTGCACATGTTTGTGTCTTTTGTTTTGTTTTGTTTTGTTTTTCTTTGATTTTTGCCTGATATTCTTGAAAAGACTAACACTGCTACCCTCTCTGAAACCTATAGCAGATGTTATGGTGTTTATATTTCTTATAATATTATTATTATTGTCTGTGGAAAAATTACTGTTTATCCAGGAGCAAGTATGTTATTGGGGACATCTACAGCTTTGTAGCTGTAGACAGCTTTGTGGCATCACCCTCAAAGGCAAAAAAACCCCAAAACAAACAAAAAACAAACAAAAACAAACACCCCACCCTACCCCTCCCCTTAATGTGAAAGGCAGGGAATGTGGCCCAGACAATTCTGCTACCACTCCCCATCTTTCTACACAACAGTGGCAAATGATTCACTCCAAGGCAATATTTTCTCCATTGCCCAATTCTAATTGTATATTGTTGCACAGGACGAGTTAGAGAAGTGGCTGCCAATGTTGGGTAACTCAGGTGTTCTTAGACTGCAACTCCCAGGAGCCTACACAATTAGCCATGCTGGTTAGGATTTCTGGAAGCTGAAATCCGAGAACGTCTAAGTACCTAAGTTGGAGAAAAAGTAAGAAGGGAGGTTAGATAACAGATACAGATAAAGATTAAAAAAATTTCAAATACATATCACAACAGAACACCTGTGGGCAGGGGGCTGATATTTGTATTCTGTCACAACTAGTCAACAAGAGGTTCTGTAGCTGGATTAAAATAGCCAGATTAATTTGGGAATTAAGATATATCCCTTCTTTCACAGGAACATCCCGCAAACTGTTCCATGCAAAGTGGTGGTCAACACTAGAGATGGGCACGACTTAGCGGAATTTTCGTTTCCGTTTCCGTTTTTCGTTTCCGTTACGTAACGAAACAAAAAACGAAAAATGGCTCAAAACTGGAACGAAAACGGAAACGAAACGACTAATTTCGAGCCATTTTTCGTTTTTCGTTACTGGAGAAGCACTTAATGGAGCTAAATGGGAAGAAACGAAAAAAATTGTTTTCGTTTTCGTTTGTCATTTTCGTTACGCAACAAAACAAAAATGAAAAATTTTGAAAATTAGCTCACAAAAACGGAAACGAGCCGAAATGGACCCCTAGACGAAAACGAAAATGAAAACGAACAATTTTTCTAAGTCGTGCCCATCTCTAGTCAACACCCACCACAATTACAAGAGTAAAAAAAAAGCAATGTCTTTATTCAGCAGTAATTAGAATGAAAGTCCTCAATGTGATAAGTGAAAAGTTTTCCTAAACTTGGAGGACTTCTGGGGGGTGGGGGGCAGCTCCCATAATTCTTCTCCAGTGGTCCTTCTGGCTGAGGATTCTAGGAGTCTGCAGCCCCAAGAAAACAGCCTTGTCCAAGTGGTGTTCTTGTTGCACAGAGGGAATAGGAGAACCCAATTCTAACTTAAGAATAAGGCCAGAAATGAATCAAAAAGAATTAGACGTTTTAGAAGAATTAGAAGACACCTGGAAGGCAAGCCTTCTGATTGAAGAAATTGAATAGAAGGGAGAGTGGAATACTGAGTAACACATTTGAAGAAGTGAGAAAGATATAACTGTGCTTTAAGAAAGGAATTCCCTGTAAATCAGTTTCCTTTGACCTTGCTGCAACGGAGTTCTTAATGTCTGTGTGGATGCAGAGTCTTTGGTGATGGTTCAGGGTTTCCACCTTGCAACCTCAATCCAGTTGTTAGGAAGCAAGTTAATAAAGGGCCTTTTCACACGACCCCTATACTCCGCGGCAAATGGCTCCCAGCTCCGGAGCTTAAAATTGTTTCCCCACCAGCTCCGGAGTTTACAGAAAATTAAGTGCGACCACGCCCACCTAAGCGTGTCCCAGCGCGCTTTTCAGGTACCTGCTCTCGGACGGTGAAAATCCCTGATGCGGATGTAAAGGAGTGAGTGCCAGGCTCTCCTCGCTTCTGTTTGTTGTTGTTTTTGCCCCCCGCCCCTTTAAGAGACAGGAATCAGGACGACGACGGGGCTCAGGGCGGCTTCGACCGGCAGACGGAGGTGAGCCTGCATTTTTTCCTCTCTTTTTTTCTCCCTCCCCTCACGCAGACAGGAGCAAGGAAATGTGGAGGGGGTGGGAACACAGGAAGAGCAACGAACCCCCAAGATCTCTGGTCCGAATTTAAGTGGCCAGCGGATCTTAGGGGTCATGTGAAAAGGCTCAAAGACATCATTTGTTACCTAACTGGCATCTTAGAAGCTCTCTGATTTGCAACCCACAGCCGAAAATCATTTGGCAGACATTTGGATTCAAAATAACCCTTTTAAGACATTGGTAAGGAATTCTACTTGGTCAGCTGGCCATTGCTGCAAGGAACCTGTAATGTTAAGCAACCTGTTTTTTTCTGTTGGGGACACTGATGCTCCTGTTAGCAGGCAAGGATAATTCTGTGCCAAGAAGACTCCATCACAGTGTTCTCTGAAAGTTGCTAAACACTGTGGCCAAAGACAGAAGGCATTCCTGCTGGATGAGGCTATTCTAGTGTTAAAAGATTCACAGTTAGGTGAGCACACTTTACTTGTCATTGATCTGGAGACCTGCAGACGTGGTAAACAGAAGGAATTTGAAAAAGTGATTAGTGGGTTGCTCTAATGCAGGGGCTGCACAATGGCAACCCGAATTCCTGTTATTTCAACATGATCAGGGTTGTTGTTGTTTTTCTCATAAGAATTGGAATCACACAGATCAATACCTGTTTCTGTTTGACTAATATATTCAACAAATATGTACGAAACGTGGCGTTATTAAAACGCTTCATCACACTAGACAGTGAATATAAACATATAAATAAAAACTGAGTGGAGGCATGAAAGCCTCAGAATTTGGCTACATGTTTTAAGCCAAGGTTCTTGCAAAGGAGTAATGGAAGAGATCCAGAAGAACCATCACTGTTGGCAGGGCTGAAAATCTTAGCTGAAGCTGAACATATTTGTTTTAATATTTGCTAATTTAAAAAATTATTTTGATTTTTTTTATTCTGCTGTTAATACCTCAAAGTAATTTCCACCAATGAAATGTCTAGAATCGGATGGCTCTACCTGTGTCAATTGAACTGGCAAGGTTTTCTGGCCATCTGTAACCCAACTGAGTGATCTGATCTGTATATGTTTGGGTGTGCAACAAGAACAACTACCCACCAGTTCTATAATGTTGGATTTACTTTATGATGCACATGCATCATAAGATTCTGTCCATGAAAACAGATGGCTTAAAACAAGAATAGCCATTAAAAAAACAGTTATTTAATAGTGAAGGTATCAATCGGGAAAATACCTGGACAAAACAACCAAGTACTTCTTGTTCCACTCTTACTGGATGTCACTGTAGGCAGGTCCATTTCACAAAGTTAAAGTTAATGAAGTTAAAGCTTAACTGTATATTTGAACATTGCTTTGTAATATATGGTATTGTGTCCAACCATAAGAACATAAGAAGAGCCATGCTGGATCAAGCCAAAGGCCCATCTAGTCTGGCTTCCTGTATCCCACAGTGGCCCCACCAGATGCATCTGGGAGTGCATGAGAGTAGATATCTGTCTCCTGATAGCACTCCCCTGCATCTGGCCCTTGAAGTACCCTGGTTTTAAGTCTGGAGATTACACACCTCCATCATGGTTTGTAAGTTGTAACCTGTGATGGACCTTTCCTCCAGGAATCTGTCCAATCCCCTTTTGAAGTCATCCAGGCCAGGTGCCATCACCACATCCTGTGGCAGGGAGTTCCACAGACTAACAACCAATAATCTGCATCTTTTTATCTGTTTTTTTCCTTTTTGATCAGCCAGATTTAAATGGCATTTCTCTATTTTTGCCAGCCAGTGGTACAGGAAACTAATGGGAGAAGATAAGGTCAACCAACATTAGACTGAATGGCTCTCCCCATGAAAGAGGTTTCTCAAATCCCCCAAAGAAATCGGAAGCCCCCATGACCAGCAGAGACCGGACGGATTATACTCAAATTCTGCAGGTCACGGAGAGATCTGCTTTCCTTCCTAATGGAGGATGCAGTTGGCGTGCACCTTTGTCTTCAAATGGCTCAAGAGTCCATGACACAACCTCCAAACAGAAGGCAGCCATCTTGAAAAGAAAGGCCAGGTGGGACAGGAGTCGGATCGCTGCTTCTGCTGTGGGTTCTGTCATGTGACTCTCTTTCTATCTGAAGGAAGGAGATAATGGAGGTAAGAGGACAGCAAAGGAACTTGCTCTTAAAGCCACTGACTTGTTCATGGAAGAAGCCCCCTCAGATGCAACCAAACTGGGATCCCTTCAGTGTTATGTTCTGTAGGTGTGTGTAGAATGAAATTACTGTAGTTACAAAAAAAAATTTCATTTCATTCAATCCATGGGACACATGGTGCATGGGGAGCATATTTTCCTATTGATCAAGTGGAATTTGTCTGCCTATTAACTAGTCTTCCTGGTCACATCAGGATGCTGAAAAGCATACTATTTAAACAATAGCCCCAAAGTGGTACCATTCCTAATGCAGCACTTTGAAGTAATTCCTGCTGTTATGTTACTTCATGACAAGTTATACTACTTCTCTGGCGTAGGGGCTCGTTAAGGGAACTGTTCCTTCCCATAAAAGTTGCCTGTGAACAGTACTATAGCAAAATAATTGAAAGCCGAATCTGGATTTCTATGAAGACTATTTAAGAATTTTACACAATTAGGATGGTGAGATCCCAAATTATGACACAAATATGACATACTGCACTCCCTGTACTTGTCTCACTTGATTCTCCTACAGTCAAGGGCTTGATTGTTCTATCTTATTTATTTTAATTTGCAGCTTTTATTGTCAGGGCAAGGGGATCAGTTAAGAGGAAAGAGAGAAAATTGAACACTTGAATATTCAATTATCAGGTTCAAACAACCCCTATATGCCAACAAATCTCCTGAAACAACACAACGGCTACTTTTAAAATGCAAATGCATTTATTATAAGGAAGGGTAAACACGTTTTTTCTTTAAAAATTAACACCTTCAAGAAATTTTGAGATGATGGGGAATCATATACGTAAATATATCAGGGAGTGTGGGGAAAGTTGAAAGCTTCAAAGAAATTAACTTTAAGTCAGGTCACAAAATATTCCACCTCTAACAATTGAAATCCAGCAATTCCTACTGCACTATGTTAAAATGAGAATCACTAACAAATATCAGTATATTAAAGTTGAAAAGGGGGTGGTTTTAAGGGAAAAAATGCCTCTTGTTAGAAAATGTTGGTGTATATTTTACCGGTAAACAATTAGTAGTTCATGAGTTGCCACTAGGGATGGGCACAAAACAGAAAAAAATAATGTTTCATTTTGTTTTGTTTTGTGCTCACCCCCATTTCGTTTTGTTTCATTTCTTACAATTTATTTTATAATTTTTGTACAAAATGAAATGCAACGAAACAAAATGGCTCCCCTGGTCCTATAGGGACCAGATTTGTTGCCCGGGACTCCAGGAGCCATTTTTAAAGGGCTCCGGCTGAGCTGTTATCAGCTGGAGCACTTTAAAACAGGCCCAATCAGCACCAGTGGGTTCTCCTGGTGCTGACTGGGCCAGGTTTAAAGGGATCCAGCCACTGACAGCTCGGCAGGAGCCCTCAGAAAATGAGGGAATGACATGGTTCATTTCAATGCAAAAACAACCGTTTTGTTTCATCTATAGCGAAATGCTGCTTCCTCATTACATTTCGTTTCGTTTCATTTCATTACGTAACAAAACGATGAAACAGCATTTCATTTTTCATTTCCTGCCCATCCCTACTTGCCACATACATCATGTGTAGCCCACCACCTCACATGACTGGCATGCTGTGAGTAACAGCAGACATGATTTGTTAACTAGATAAGAACATAAGAAGAGCCATGCTGGATCAGGCCAAAGGCCCATCTAGTCCAGCTTCCTGTATCTCACAGTGGCCCCACCAAATGCCTCTGGGGGCACATGTGACTAGATCTCTGTCTCCTGATAACACTCCCCTGCATCTGGCCCTTGAAGTACCCCGGTTTTAAGCCTGGAGATGACACATCTCCATCATGGTTTGTAAACCTGTGATGAGCCTTTCCTCCAAGAATCTGTCCAATCCCCTTTTGAAGGCATTCAGGCCAGATGCCATCACCACATCCTGTGGCAGGGGGTTCCACAGACTAACTAGCATCCCTCTCTCACCAGTGTAACTGAAGAGTAAAGTTCCAGCCTGTGACTTAAGTAGAATCTCTTGGCCTTGTCTGTTTGCACAAGGGGCTGCTATCGGCATAATTAGAACCTATACTGAATTGGTCAGTGTTAACTCTTCAGTGCTTTAGGAGAAAGGTTCTCAGTCAAAAGTGTATGTCTGAAAACTCTGTGGGACTTAGTCCCAGGGAATAATGCTTAGGATTACAGTCCAAGCATACTTATAAGGCTTGGTGTTCAAATTTTAGAAAGAGCATGTGAAATGGCTCTTCATATTCCCTCCCACAAGCTCCATTAGCTGGTTCCCCATAGGTTTCAGGCACAGCATGTTTCAGAAAGAGCAGCCTTTTGAAAATAATGCTGTTTAATCATGGTAGGAAAGCAAGAAATAAGCAGATGTTTGTTGCTTTTGGGCAAGCATAAGAATCTGTCTTCTGGGGCTGCTTTTATGGCTATCACACCCTTCCTTGGAGCCCCCTGGATCACTACCACCATGCAAACATGGTCAGCTAAAAATAAGAGAAACACTCTCTTGGAGCAAGGAGATGCCTCTAAAGCAGGGTGAGTGAAGTACACCTTGTGAGCCTAACGAATGCAGCTTTGGAGGGAATGTCAAAAGCCAGGAGAAATTGTGCCACCACCCAAGAGGGCTGTCTAAGTTAAAAATGTTATAGAGGTGCAAATATAGAGGGGAAACAAAAGAGACAGCCTTTTTAGACACATGAGGAGGTGTATCCGGCCCCTGGGCCTCTGAAAGTTGTCCGTACTTGAAGCAAGACACAAGGCCTTGAGATGTGTGTGTTTGTTTTTCAAACACACAAGGAAATTTCCCATTACTTCCAGTGTGTTAAAAGATACAATTACATTCTGGTTGAAGAGGCAGCCTAAGATATGGCCTATTGTGGACCCCTAATGGGCAAAATTGAAGATTCTAGTGCCATAAAACATTTGTAAGGCAGTGGTTCCCAACCTGGGGGGGGGGTGTCGGGACCCCCTTGGGGGGTCACACAACCATTTCACCGGGGTCGCCATGAGCCAGTGAAGAAAAAGCCACTAACGGCTTGGGTCTGGAGGAGGGAGGGAAGGGGGGAGTGAGTTACAGCTTGATAGGTTGGAGGGGATGTCAGCCAATAGCTCCAGAGGCTGTGATTGGCTGAGGGTGCCTGTAGAGGGAAGTTCTCTATGGCACCTGTGCCCATGGCCTGCCAAAGGGGGCTTGTGGCCTCTTCCAAGCAGGGCAAGGGGGTCACCATAACATGAGGAACTGTATTAAAGGGTCACGGCATTAGGAAGGTTGGGAACCACTGCTGTAAGGGCTTCAGAGAGACTATGACTAGGGAAAACAGTGCTTTTGCTGTATCTCCTCAAAGGTTGTGGAGCCCTTTTCCTTGGGAGGTTACTCCTGCTTTTCCTTCACTAGTACCTGAAAACTTGCTTCTTTATCTTTGTTTGAGGAATCAACAGGCAACTGAGATGGGGAGGTCTTTTTAAAAAAACATTTAAAACAATGTTTTCAGATACAGTATCTACATAGTATAGTTTTGAATTTTAATTCTTTTAAAAATTGTCAATGTTAAAACTTTTTTACACTGCCTTAGGTCCCCACTAGGGGAGAAAGGTGGGATAAAAACCAACCAACCAAGCACATAAATAAACGAGTCTGCATTTAAGAATAACTCTGATTTCATCCAAGCTGATGTGGACTCCACACTGTTGGAGATGCATCCACTCTGCAGAGTAATGTGTTTTTAAATTAACTGCTGGGTTTATTCTTGGAGGCATTCGACTTTATAACTTCTGAAACAGTGAGGGACATCAGAGTTTTGATGCTCAGATAGATCGGGGAAGGGGAATACTGTATGTGGGTCTCCAGATGTTCTTAGATCACAACTCCCAGCTTCTCTTGTTGGTGGCCATTTTGCAAGACTCTGACGGGAGCTATAGTCTAACATCTGGAGGAACACATTTCTTCCCCACTGATGAGAAAAGGGCAACCAAATTGTGGCTTTACGTGGACACAACTTTTGTTTTCTTTTGTGAGCCCATTGGCCTGGAAGATGAAAGGAAAGAATACTTCTTTTTAAGTTCCCAAGGTGGCTGTTCTAAATCCTGCCACTTGAGAAACCATTACTGCTGTTTCCAGGCACTGTATGCACATTTTGCTTCCATTGGTTTTCCAGCAGAACCTCAAGATTCATAATAAGGGAGAATACTGGGGAAATTTCACTAGAATTCTGAACAGCATGAATCCTGAACACCAAGCCCTTCTGCTTTTAAGATGCAATAACTCTGGAGTTCAGTTCCACCTTACAACTCAATACTAGTCGTAACTATAATTGCTCAGGTTGGGGGAGACTTGATTTCAAAATCATTTATCCAAGGTTTAGATTTCAGCCCTAGAAGCTTCATTTTACATTTATTGACTCAAGGACATATGCCACCATGACATGTTCCCAAGTCAGTGTGAGAAAAATTATAACCTGAAAATGTGATCCCATGAATGCCAACTCAGAGGTAATCCCCACTGTCTTCAAGTCTGTATGCAGTGGGCTAGTTTAGACCCCAAAACAGGAGGCAGATCGCCTGAAACCAAAGCTAAAGGCACATTTAGTGTTGGAGAGCTGAGACGTCAAAAGATTCTTATGCTTTAGTTCTGAAGATCACCCGCAAAACAAAGCAAATTGCAGGTGACAGCAATTTCTCCTCTGAGACTCACACCCAGTTAGCCCTTAAGGATCTCCTCTGCCAATAATGGGCTATTTGTAATGTCTCCTTCTGGCCTATAGATGCAATCCTATGCACATTTTCTGGAGAAATATAATGCTCACTGAAGACAATGGGCATAACCCTGCTAGAAAAAGTGGAGTGTGGCACAGATCTGGCTTGCAGCTGTATGAACAGTGGTCAGCCTGTGTAAACAACTGGGCTTCTGCGGGCACAAGGTGGTATGTAATGTTACTGTTTGCAAATGCTGGTGAAAGAACAGCTGCATATGCAACTGATCAAAGCAACGAGGACCCTGCCCTGTGAGGATTACTGTTGAAGGCAATCATAGGATCAGGTTGTCAGGATACCACCTTGCAAATACTGAGATGGGAATGCAGAATTTTACCTCTGAGACATTCCAAGCATGGTCTCACTCTTGCTTTCCTTTTCACTTCCTAAGATTATTTATATTTATTTATTTATCTCTCTCTCTGTGTGTGTGTGTGTGCTTTCGTTGTGCTCAACAAAACTGTTAAGAGACTCAGTGTGGTCATTTCAATAGAACTCATCTTACAGGGCAAGACAGATGAGATATTAAGGTCCAAGGCTCTTGTCCCTGCCCCCAAACTCTCTTCTTATTCTCTCTCTTGGAAGAGAGTCTGGAGAGAAAGCATGAATCAGGTCTTATAGCACAGCAGATGCCCTTGTGCCGAAAACAAGGGCTTGACTTGGGCAACTGATGGAGCACTTTGTTTCATGTCTAGTACCTGTAGCAGGGGAATTCTTGAGACTCACTCTCTGGCTGTCCATCTTCCCTCACTACGACTTTGCCAAGGTACCAGCCACTGCTTCCTCCTTTGCCGTCATGCCCTATCCTCACCCTTCTCACCTGCTTCAGGTTGACTGCTTCAATGATGAACTCATCCGCCTTTAGCAGAAGGGAGTGAAAGAGAGAGAGAGAGAGAGTTAAATATGAGCCCAGCTCTGCCTGTGCATCTCTTAAAGCAGAATACTGGTCTGTCGGTGTGTGAAGAAGCAAAGGCACTTTTAAGACTCCGAGAAGGCAAAATACAATCTGAGTTCAAAAAAAGCTCTATAAAATTATTGCTGTGATAATAGATTTGATCTCATCAATAGAGATGGGCACGACTCAGCGAAATTTTCGTTTTTGTTTTTGTTTTTCATTTTTGTTACGTGTTTTTCGTTTTCGTTATGACAGACACATCACAATGAAAAGAATGCTAACGAAAACGAAAATTTTTCATTTTCGTTTTGTTTTTTTGTTTCGTTTCGTGACGAAAACAAAAACGAAAAATGTGCAAAACCCCCAAAAAATGAAAACGAACCGAAACAGACCCCTTAATGAAAAACGAAAAATGAAAACTTATTTTTTTGAGTCGTGCCCATCTCTACTCATCAAGGAAGCTGGGCCAAAACAAAGATCGCTTAAGGACTGCTGGGGCTATAATGAGGGGCTGCTTCTTTCTATAGCAGTGATGGCAAACTTTTTAGAGACCAAGTGTCCAAACTGTGATTCAAAAACCACTAATTTTCGCAAAGCTGGGGCAGGGTTTTCCCTTGTCACTCTTTGTTCCCGCTTCGTGTTCCAAGACAAGTCACTGTGTAGTAATGACAAAACATTCTTTTCTCTCAGAAAACTGTGTCCATTTTGGTTTGTTTTTTAACTTTCCAGAAGCGAAATATCGAAAGAGAATCTTTTAAGCCTCGCAAAAAAGCAAAAAGGACGCTAGACAAATGCAGTGTTTGTCACGGTACAAGACCATGAGGTAACACTTATCATGAGTCAAATTATCACCACCATGAGAACATTGAAACAGGGACAAAGCCATGTGATCATGACCAACCCTGTCATGGTACAAAACTAGTCGCGGAACAAAGAAGGACGTGAAGTAACTACCCAGGAGGGTGTCGCCTATGCATTGGCAACCAGCATTTCCACAAATGGTGAACCCCTGTGTCACCTTACCCAACTCCTCAATGCTCATAGCTCAATCATAGGGCCGGCCCAACTGAGGTAGATCTGAGGTATCGTGGAAGGGCACCCCCACCCAATGCAAGAACTGGCCATTAGAGATGGGCACGAAATGAACAATTTTTTGTTTCCGTTTTCGTTTTTTTTGTTTCGTTATGCAATGAAACGACAAACAAATTTTGTCTCTAAAATGAAACAAAACAAACAGAAACACCGGAAATTTTGTCGTGCGTTTCGTTTCCGTTACTGCAATACAAGTGAATTGCTTAAAATCCTAAAAAAATCACAAAAATTGAAATAAATGGTAACAAATGGTAACGAAACGAACAAAAACAAAAATGAATGTTTTGCAAAAATTCACGAAAAACGGAAACGAACCGAAACGGACCCTCCAAACGACAAACGACATACGAAATGCCATTTTTTTGATTCGTGCCCATCTCTACCGGCCATGTTTCAGCAGGTCTTGTTGGATCAATCCTGTCTCCATCTCTCTCTTCTCTGAGTCAGTATTCCACCCCGTAATCTTAAACAGGCACACTCAGGCACATTGACTTACGCTGCCTTTCTCAAACTTGTCTGTCGTGTTCACACTGTTCTGTAGGACGCGGTCCCCCGTGTCGCCTTGATCCCCGATGAGACAAGCAAAGACGTTGGCGTCTGTCCCACTTCCGCTCACCGTGCCGGTGTGCACTGTCACCCGGTACTTTACCACTGCAACGGCACAGGATTAATAAAATAAAATTTCCAGCAGTTGAAAACCTAGGCATTTGTGCTGTATCGCTGAGCAGAGTCATTCTGGAGAGTTCTGCCTCACAGTTTGTGGTTCCCATCGGCCATTTGCATGACGCATTATTATTAGCTTTTGTACATCTCCCACTTCAGGTATAATTCAAAGTTCAACAAAGCATGCTGAGGTAAGTCCCTGCATGCAGCCGTCCATTTTATGACATACTTATGTGGTCGCCCAGGTATTCAATGGAAGAGCAGCTCCAAGATTGTGATGGTGGTGGTGGATTTCAACAATGGTTCAAACTCTTATGAAGTGGGGGGCCCATTGCACTTCCCATGATTTTTGTCCACCTTCTGAAAGAGTGCAGACAGGCTAGCTGCTGTGAAGATAGCTACTGCCCACACCGCTGATGTCTTCCTCCATTTTTATACGCTCAGCTTGTGAACAGGCTGAGGGCTTTATACTCCCCACCCCACCTCGCTTTTTCCACAAGGGTTCCCTTTTCCTCTCCCTTTTCTTCAAACTTTTGCTAGATTCTTTAAGCTCTCCACATGTTCTGGGGTTGGTGTTTAAGTCTTTGCCCTCTTCTTTTAGGTGTATTTCGCTTCGAGCTCCACCATACTGGCTAACAGGTTATGGCTTTGCTTCAGAAATTCCTTGATGAAATTCAAGTCTTTGGTTATAGAGACCAAGAGCTTTTCCACAATAGGCTTTTTTTAGACTCAAATTACTCTGGACCCTAAATGTGTCTCCCGGAGCTGAAGTGGGGTGTAATGCAGGGTTAGAAAAACTTTCCTCTAGGGACTTTAGCTTGCAGAATATACTTGAGGTTGCCCTGAAGGCTCCATCCTCAACCTGTTGGACAGGGGAATTTTCTAAGGTTGGTGTAGATCAGCGCTGTCCAACTTTGAACAGCCCGCGGGCTGCTTTTGTTCATGGAACGTCCACACGGGCTCCTTTTTCAAGCATGTGCGCGCAAGCGCGCACACACACACAGTCCTCTGGACTGCTCCACTTACTCCACCACCCCACCAAGCTTCGCAGGGCTGGTGGCGGCAGAGGAGGAGGAGGAGGAGCACTGCTTCCTCATACCGAGCTCTGCGGTGGTGGCCTACCCACTCGCACCCCCCACCAAGCTCCGTGGTGGCAGCGCGCCCGCTTGCCCCCCCAACAGCCGAGGAGGAGGAACACCCACTCGCCGCCCCGCCAAGCTCCGCAGTAGTGGCACGCCCGCTTGCTCCTGCCCCCACCTCCAAGCTCCCTCCCATCAAGCTCTGCGGTCGCAGCACGCCCGCTCGCCCCCCAGCCCCCCAGCAGCGGAGGAGGAGGAATGCCCACTCACTCCCCCAAGCTTTGCGGCGGCGGCGCACCCACTCATCCCCACCCACCAAGCTCCCCAGCACTGATGTTGTCAGCAGAGGAATGGCCACTCGCCCCCTGCCAAGCTCCACGGCGGCGGCGCACCCACTTGCTCCCCACCCCACCCCCCAGCTCTCCAGCAGTGGAGGAGGAGGAGCACTGACTCACCCCCACCCCATAAAGCTCTGTGGCCGCTCGCCTCCCCACCAAGCTCCCGGCAGTAGCGGCGGAGGAACGCCCACTAGCCCACCACACAAGCTCGACGGCAGCGGCACACTCACTCACCCCCCAGAAGACCCACCAAGCTCTGGTGGGGGGGGAGGAGGAGCGCCCACTCAGTCCCTGCCCCCAAGCTCCATGGCGCTGGCAGCAGTGGTGGAGGAGGAGCGACTCGTAGCCCGAGAGGTGCTTGCCCTCTCCCCCACCAGGAGGAGCACCCCCAGGTCGGGAGGTGGGCGGGGACCTGGCAGGCGACTTCTTAGCACCCCACGGGCTACCAGTCGCCCGCGGTCGACGCATTGGGCAGCCCTGGTGTAGATCAGTGGTTCTCAACCTGTGGCTCCCCAGATGTTCCTGGAGTGCAACTCCCAGAAGCCCCTTCCAGCACAGCGAGTGGTGGAGGCTTCTGGGAGCTGCAGTCCAGCAACATCTGGGGACCCACAGGTTGAGAACCACTGGTGTAGATGCATCAGTTTTGGGAGTAGCACCAGAGTTTCTGTGCCTCCATAAAGCCTATATTTCAGCCTGGGCAGTATCAGTTGCTAAGTCTATTGATTGTGATTCAGCTTTTGTGGTTCCTCCAAGTCATAAGCAAGCCTTTTTTGTAATTATAGTCCAATCAAGAGGGCTAGTGTGGCTGCTTACAATATCTTCTTTGCTTCCCCCCCCCTTATTTACAGACAAATATGACAGTATTTGGGTTTGCCTGGTTCTTTTCGTTGGAGGGAGCTTTAACACAAGAGGTGAGAAAGCCATCTTTTTGCACTCTTGTCTTGTAAGAACCATTTTCAAATGAAGTTGGATTTCCTAAGACCTCTAAACACCAGGCTTTCCTGAGATCTCCAGCTTGGGAGCCCGAAGTCCAAACACGCCTGCAAGGCTGATTTAACACTAATGAATCTCTTAGTTCCCTTTCATAAAACTCATTGTAAACCTTGTAAATCTTTTCTTTCAAAAATTCTTATCCTCTTGTTGCTTTGCACTGTAGGTAAGGTCTGAGGGAATATCCGCTAGTTTCTCCTCCAACTGTTGTTTTAAAGAAGTAATCTTACAAAGAGACAGCACATACCTCCGAATTCTCTGCTCGTTCTCTGGGTGCAAAATAAAACTTTAAAACCAATAGAATCTTGTACAGAGCAGAGACTTTTTTTGGCAAGAGCATCTGCTCCTCCCTAAGCAGAACCAGAATCCTTACCTGGGTTTTGGGGATTTTGCCAATTCTGGAAAATTGCAGATTGGTCCATCTCAACAAGGCTTAGAACAGTGACGGCGAACCTTTTAGAGACCGAGTGCCCAAACTGTGATTCAAAACCCACTAATTTTTCGCAAAGTGCCAATACAGCAATTTAACCTGAAAACAGGTGGCTGTGAAGGGGTGATGTCGGGTGCCCACAGAAAGGGCTCCGAGTGCCACCTTTGGCCCCTGTGCTATAGGTTCACCAACACTGGCTTAAAACCTGTGGTTTTAAAACAGATGTGAAGCATTGAGCCTATATGGGATTCAGGTTAGCTCTAACCACAGTCCATTTCCCCGTGCCATGGCTAAAGGTAGTGAGGGAAAAGGGTGAGAATTCACAGTCGTGAAATGAAAATAAAGAAGAAGGATAGAAGGCTGGTTCCTGAGGTATACCCAAAGATTATTCCTGAGGCGCAAATCACACTTTGCCACTTGCCGATTTGGCCCCCGCATCGGGGCCAGGCAGCTGTGTTCCAAAGTGAACAAATAAGAGCCTCACCCAGCTAGTTCCTGCCGATCACTACCTCCTGCTCTCTACAAGCAGCACCCAACCCAGGAACGTGTACTGTTCCTCACAGTCAACCACTTCACACTGTGGATTAAAAATAAACTTCATCAAAGGTTTGTTGACATTTTAATCATAGCATTTGCAATTATAATCATCCCTGCGACATCCCGGGAACCGCTCTCCTCTGCATACTGATCAACGAGAGCAGGCCGGCGCTGCCAGCAACGGCTTGGCTGCGTGTCATCCAAAATCCTGCTCTCAGCAGCAGGCCTAAGGAGCGCAGGTTGGTTTGAGCTTATGGCAAGCAGCTACAGGCAGAGATGCAGCTAGCAACTCCGCTGCCTGAAACCTCACTACTCTATTGCCGATGTTTCGGTCTTGGGCCATTGACATATGAAAGGAAACGACTGTGGGATGGAGAGGGACACCTGGGCCTGAACAGGTGACGGGCAACTCTTTGGGATTCATGCTGAACCCACCAGCTTTGTGTCTCTCTCTGCCCATGGAAGAGCAACTGGAGGCAATATACCCACTCGGGCTGGACAGGTTCATGTCCTTCCAGCAGACAGTACTGAGGGACATGTTTGCACCCTTCCAGAAGAAAATGTCTTCTGAGTTTCGTATCTAGCCACTGGACCAGAGGTTGAGAGTTCAAACCCTCACTGTGAATCCCAGTGTGGTCTTAGGCAAACTACACAGTGCCAGGATGCTCCCCCCCACACACACACACGCAAAATAAGAGACAGGTAAAGCACTTTTGGGTACCCTCTACCTAGAACACCCTGGAAAAGGTCACCATAAGGTGGATTTGGCTTGATGGCACATAATTGCATAATAGTCAGTGTGATGCAGTGGCTAGTCCAGGACTGAGGAAATGGGAGTTTGAATGCCAGTCCCCCCAGAGAAACTCTCAGGGGTTATATGTGGGACTGTGAACCATGCTTTAAATATACCACTTGCCTTGAAAGCACCTGGGTGACCCAAAGTTGGGAGCCACTGGGCCAGATGCATTCCACAGGTTTTTGTGACTAAAGTCTGCACACACAGAGAAATTGGTGTGCAGAGGACCCAACCAGAATCTCACTTTCAAAACAATACAAAAGACCACTGAAGTTTCTCTTGTTTAGGGATACCCCCAGCCCTTATGGGCTGTGCCTGGAGAAGACTCAGAAGTCTCAGAGCTTCAGTTCTCAATGTTGCACAGATTCCACAGCAAACGGAGCAGTGATATAGCTTTCTCTTTCTTTGAGGCAGTCAAACGTTGGACTCCCTCTCTACGACACCCATGACGTGTTAGTGTTCTTGAGAACTGCCACAGCTGAAAGGAAGCAAGGGAAACACACGTCCTTGTTTGCTTGTTTGCCTATTAGAGACTGGCATGAACAACAAGGATGCCCTGATCAGGTAAATTCTCACATTTCCATCCCACTCAGGTTTCCTTGAAATAACTCAAGAGAGCAAAAAGGTGCGGAACACCCATCAGTTGTGTTTCTGCCAGCCCATTAATCTTGCACAAATCATGATATCTCCAGAATATACTGATTTTTTTAGCTGTAGTAAAAAAAAAATTGCAAAAATTCAGTCTACTGCTAGCACTCACAAATCCAGTCCACTGGGATCTTCCTAGGGTGCTCTTTAGACAAAATTAATTGCTTTCTAAGGGCCTTTCTCTCTCTCTCACCTGGCATGACCTCGGGCACCAGGGGGCCTTCGGCTGCGAGTTCCCGCACAATCTCGCGGTCATCTTCATTGGCATCCAGCCAGCGGTCACAGTGGAATGTGTATTTCTCTTTTGTCAGGGTCTTCAGCAGAGTTACCTTGGATTAAAACAAAACAGCACCAGAATTCACAACGGTTCCCCTTTTGTGCACCTTCGTGAGCTGGATAATACTCATTTTTTTAAAAGTGTCATGGGCAAAACTGAATAATTCAAAGGAGTTTGCATTCTGGATTCTGTAATGGCAGTGTAATATTGACACCTTCATTTTCAAATTCTTTTCTAATGGTGTCCAAAATACAATGGTATTTCGGTTTACGAATTTAATGTATGCTCCAAGACATTTTGTATTGTGAAAAATTCATAAACTGAAATGGAGTTTACGAGGGCGGTGCTATAAACTGTAATGCATCCTGGTGAAACTTGCTTCGTATTGTGAAAAAAAATCTTTAACCAAGGCATTATTTTCATTCGTAAACCGAAAATTACATTAACCAAGGCATTCATAAAATGAGGTACCACTTTATAATGTGTTCATTTTCAAGGCCGCTCCACTCAGAGTTGACATTTTTAACTGTGCCTTCCACAACAATCCCAAGACCTGTTTATTGTCACTTACTGCCGGCTCCCGTTTCCTTTGTGTTATGAGAAGTTGGCATTTCCCCCCCCCCATGTGACGCTTTGGCTGATACTTCATGTCCATCTCATCGCTGTTCGCGGTCCCACTTGGGACCGGTACGAAGTAATCTAACTGCACATCCATTGCAGGATGAGGGGAGTTCGTCCTGACCACACCCCCTGAACTGCGATTTAAGCGGGCCAAGAGATTCCCCTCCCTGGCTGGCCTCGGGAATCTGCTCATCACGCTTCTTGTTCCGAGACGAGTGCCCATGAGGTAATGCTTGTCACACAAGGTGCCATTCTCCATCTAGTAGCAGGAGTGCGAAGTGCCATTTGCCAGTACATTCCCTATGGAATCAGCAACGCAGTGCAGAGGGATTAAAAGACAAATGCCTCAAACTTAGCTCCATAACGCATTGAAGGCAAGGCTTCGGAGAATCGTAACATTGAAAAACGGAAGGTCGGGCCGGAAAAAAATGGAGAACAAAGGCATAGAATTTCACATCTCATCACAGAACGAGGACGTGTGGTAACAGTCATGCCGGTATCATCCATCACGCCCGTGCGTACACGGGAACAGGGACAGAAGCAGAAGAAGACCACATGACCGCGACCAACGTCAACACGCAACAAACTTCCTCCCGGGACGAGAGTGGACATGAAGTAACTGTGTTGGTTACACTAACTCTCCTTTGGAATTTCACTTCTCATTTCCCCAGTTTGCTGAGATGAGATCATGTTGGAGTTATTTACAGTATAATTTTGTTTTCACTATGAGACATAACTCAAGAGACCTCAGGAAATCTGGACATTTCACAACTCACTCTTCCAGACCATGGATATGCAAATAAAAAATCATTAGCCTCCATACAGATCCTTGAGAGATCTCACTGGTCAAATTTCTCAGTGTTGTGAGATCTGACAATTTATTCTCACCCCCTGGCTGTCAATCTTTACTCACTTTTCAATCTGCAAGAGGAATTATTTTCTTATGGCATGCTTGAAATTCGGTTGGCAGAATTGACGCCACACAAAGATCATCAAATTGTCAGCAATGGCAATTTTTAAAAAATAAAAATAAAAACTTACACATTCCCCTCTCTTCATTGAAGGTTTTTGAGAATTCTGTGGGATCCCAGGAGAAAGCCCTTTCATCTCCCCAAACACATGGGAATTGGGTTAAATAAAGTTGCTAAGTGGTGCTGAACTACCTAATACCATGCCTAACTTGTCTTATAATATACATACTCAAATTTGATCTTAAAGTGGTGCAATGCATATTCACACATTTTTAAAGAATTATTTTTTTTTCTACTGGATCCCAGGAAGTGTTTCATTTGCCCATATGAAGAATTATTTTTTTTCTACTGGATCCCAGGAAGTGTCTCATTTGCCCATGGCAAATGAATCTCCATGATTTTGGCAAATCAAAATGGAACGCCTTTGGTTTGTTCCCAGCAATCATACACACTGCAAATGGACCAAAACCAGTAGATCAACACCAAAATACCAAAAAAGCAGAAGCCCTTGACTGGGACCGGGATGGTGTAGGCAGGATAGATCTGAGGATGGGCCGCTTCACTTCAGTAGAGATCTTGTCAAATTGCCATCTTTAGGACTGAACCAGCCCTTCCCTTGCAGAGGGTGACCAAACTGTGGGCTAAATGCCCATGTAGTCTACTTCTAGATGCTGTTTATGAGAAGAAAGGTGACATCAGAGTGTAATTCTTCTTTTACAAGTCTCATTTGTCACTATATGTCTCTGTTTATTGTCCTCTCTACCCAACCCGCTAAGAGATTAGAGCCAGCTTCTCTTTAAAGAGATCATCAATTATATTTATTAGCATTGAATTTCAGCAATTAATCAAGCAATTAATCTATAGAATATACACATAAATACCCACAGCTCAGGTGGGAGCTGGTTTCCTTTGGTTGTATACATTTTTCCTGATGTGTCATAACAAGTTCAGTTTGATAAATGCATCCCTTCTTGTATGGCAAAGGATCAGACACCCCCCCCTCCCGGTTTCCTAAGCAGCTGTATTCCAGATAACAGCACTGTTTAAACTGTTAGAAGTTTCAAATCCAAATCATCTGATCTCCTTTTTCAAATTGATCCAGCCAGGCTACAATCCTATACTCACCCATGATTGTGTTTTAAATCTATTATTCAGAACGTTTGTGACCACCACCACCACCACCCCCGTTCATGGCATGCTTGAGACGATAAGGAAATAAAAATATGATTGAATAAAATGCAACACTTCAGAAAGCTGAACAATATTTGGTACAAGGCAGCCAGGAATAATTTTTTTAAAACTGCTGAGGAAAATTAACTATGGAAATCTTTATGGACTTTACATCAGACTAGAAACAAATTTCATTCTTGATTTACTAGAAATCAACACCCCCCCCCCAAATCACTGCATGGAGAGCGACTTTCCGAATAAATAAATAACGCTGGGATAGGCTTTCAATTGATGGATCAAGAAAAGGTTGGCAGCCCTTTCGAAGGAGGAGAGGCTCTTTTGAAACTGGACATCATCCTTCATTTCAGAAGCAGAAGCGACAGCAAGCAAAGACTAATGAGCCAAGATTGAATCTGTGGAATCAGCAGCATACATTTCTCCATCCATGGTTTACTAACCCCCAGCTAGGTCTTCTGAACATCTGCGCGGCACAAAAGAGGGCGCAAAACCTATCAAACTGCATTAGGGAGCCAACAGAGGAAATCTGGCAGCCATATGACCTTCTTTTAAAAGGTAAATGGCAATTTGTCATCGCTGTTGCATTTGACTGCATAGCAAAAGAAACATAATTCTTCTTCTGCAGCTACTGGGCAGAGAATTTATTACACATTAAGGGTGGGCACCATGTGCCCCCCCCAGAGGTGGGGTGGGGGTAGACGTCACAGTATCCCTGGCCCACACACAGTCCATAAGCATTTTCAGTTGCAACCTATATTGCATGATTCCAAGGGCAAAAAATAATGTCCATGAGACATTTTTAGCTTCTGGCAATTCACTTCTACAAGTTGCACTTTTTGAGTTAGGGTTTTGACCATTGGGCTCGAGGCCTCCTTGAGAAGGGATGCAATTTCCTAGCCTCCCTGAGAAGGATTCCCTGTAAATATAATGTAGTTAGGAGGAGCATCCAATACATAAACTGAGTGAGGTCTGCAGGGCCCCATCCAACCCCTAGACTCCCTTCCTTGATCCTTCCAGACAAAGAAATATTTAATTTATTTGATTTCAAAGAAACTGCTTAATGAAATTTAAACTGTAAATGCCCTGCTCTTACTACCTCGAAACTGTAATGTGCCTGCAAGTGGTTTCACTGGCAATTAGAGATGGGCACGACCAGAAAAAATTACGTTTCGAGTTGTCGTTTGTCGGGACGGGCCCGTTTCGGGTCGTTTCCGTTTGTCGCGGAAACTTCCAAAAATTTGTCGTTTCCATTTCCATTTGTCGTTTGGGTTGGGGTTGGGGTAAGTGGGCTCTGGGGGGCACCTCTCTGGGACCGGTGCCTCTGAGTTGACCCACTAAGAAGGGAAGGGAAGCATAACACGTAGCCGCCGCGTACCATACATTATGTTATGGTTGGGGGTAAGTGTGACAGAGGAACCTCTCTCGGCGCTTCTCTGACTCACTAAGAAGGAAAGCATACTGGCGTACTGGCGTACAGGTTACGCTTAGGGAGGGAGTGGGTCTGGAGTTGAAGGCACCTCTCGATGCATCACTCTGACCCACTAAGAAGGGAAGTGTACTTGTGTACGAATCTGGGTTAGGGTTGGGGTTAGGGTAAGGGCTAGGCTTAGGGTTACGGTTAAGGTTAAGGTGGGTTAGTGGGCTGCACCTCTGGGTGTCTCTGGCCCACTAAGAAGGACAGTGTACTGGCGTATGGGTTAGGGTTAGGGTTAGGGTTAGGGTTAGGGTTAGGGTTAGGGTTAGGGTTAGGGTTGGTGGGCTTTTTATGCCCTCTCTGGCACATCCAGAAATCTCAGTCAAAACCTGGCCATGCGATTGATGGAATGGCTCCAAAAATTTGCATGGTCCCATCCCATGGCCAGCCCATCATTGTGCGTGCGCAGGTGTAAAAAAAATAAAAATAAAAATAAAATAAAATAAAATCAATGGAGACCTTTTATTGCAAGAAAAACCCACTGCTGCTACTATAAAAATTCAGGCATTTAAAATACCTAAATTTCACATGTTTCTGTGGTGCTTTGGTGGGTTTTTGGACCACAATTAAAAAAAAAATTGCGGTCGCCATTTTGGATCCCCCCCACCGCATGGCATAGACTGAGACGACGAGGATGACCCCCCCCCAGCCTGGTGCAAGCAGCCCAGGAAAGGAGAGGGGGGAAAGCCGGGGAAACCCCCCCCCCCCCCCAAACCCCCCCCCGCGGGGGGGGGGCCCCCCATGGGGGCGTATTTCCGCCTGCTTTTTTGGCTGGGAATCAGGTTTTTTTTGTTATTTTAAAACTTTTTTTCTGTGCTGCTTGGCATCGTGCAGTGAACGACAACGACAAATCAGACCCAATTTATCTTTATCGGTTCGGGTTCGAGCTGGAGCGGAGTAATTGTCGTTACCATTTCCGTTACGTAACGGAAACGACAAACGGTAATGGAAACGAGAATTTCGCCGCTCCGTGCCCATGTCTACTGGCAATTACTCCAGAATAGGTAGGCACAGACTTTGTGTTTTGCATGTGTTAGGTAATAATCAACAATCCAAAGGTTGCTGAGAAAATTGCACAGTCAGGGGATAAGAGGAAAGGCAGGTCCCCTTATGGACTGAGAACTGGTTGAGACCCAGGAAACAAAGAGTAGGTGTCAATGGGAATTTTTCACAATGGATAGAGGTAAAAAGTGGTGTGCCCCAGGGATCTGTCCTGGGACCAGTGCGTTTCATTCTGTTCATAAATGACCTGGAGACATGGATAAGCAGTGAGGTGGCCAAGTTTGCCGATGACACAAAACTTTCCCGTGTGGTAAAAACCAGAGAAGATTGTAAAGAGCTCCAGAAGGATCTCTCCAAACTAGGGGAAACGGGCTGTGAAATGGCAAATGTGTTCCAATGTAGCAAAATGTAAAGTAATGCATATTGGGGCAAAAAAATCCAAACTTTGTCTATCAACTCATGGGCTCTGAGCTATCCGTGACAGATCAGGAAAGAGATCTTGGTGTGTTGGTGGACAGCTCCATGAAGGTGTCTACCCAATGTGTGGCAGCAGTGAAGAAGGCCAATTCCATGCTTGGGATTATCAAAAGGGGGGTTGAAAATAAAGCAGCCAACATTATAATGCCATTATACAAAACAATAGTAAGACCGCACCTGGAGTATTGTGTACAATTCTGGTCACCGCATCTCAAGAAAGACATAGTGGAACTGGAAAAGGTGCAGAAGAGAGCGACTAAAATGATTACTGGGCTGGGGCCCCTCCCTTATGAGGAAAGGCTAAAACATTTGGGGTTCTTTAGTCTGAGAAAAAAGGCACCTGAGGGGGAATATTATTGAGATGTACAAAATAATGCAGGGCATGAGTAAAGTGGATAGAGAGAGACACTCTTCTCCCTCTTACAAATTACCAGAACTAGGGGACATCCACTCAAATTGAGGGTTGGGAGAGTGAGAACAGACAAAAGAATATATTTTTTCACCCAGCGCATTGTTAGTCTGTGGAACTCCCTGCCACAGGATGTGGTGATGGAGGAAAAGTCTTCTACTTCTTCCTTTTAACTTTGACCTTATGCTTGCCTGCTGTACTTGTAAATCCAAGTTGTCTGGGATTTCAGTGAGCAGAGTACATTTTTTTTAACCTTTGATATTTAATGGCAGCCTCCTGAATCTAATTTCATAAAGCACTGACTTTGGACAGGATAGAATTGTAGCAGGATTGTAAGTAGCTGGACGTCTGACGTGAATTTTGCTGGTGATTTAAACCAGTTCTCACAATGCTCAACAAGTACATTTGGTGATCAAGGGTCCATATTGGTAAGAATTTTACCCGGCCCTCCGTCTTTTTCGTGGTCCCCACCAACTCCATGTGTCTGTCTTCTGACCTGTCTGTTGTTGGGAAGTGGGCCCCAAGACCCTTTCCGTGGGGCTCTGGACAGGGCCTACCAATGGCCCTTGGGTTTAAGAAAGCTCCTTTTCCCTTCCCTAAAACCTGAAAAGCAGTACAGTCCATGCACATCCCAGCTTCAGCTTTGTACACAGAACTCACAGAAGCTATAATACGCAGTACAGTAGGACCTCCGTATCCATTGATTCATTAACCACTGATTCAGTTATCCATGGATGGCAGAGGGGAAAAATTAAATAAATAATTCAGCAGCAACAAAGCAAGCTACTTTTGTAAAACAGCAGCCATAAAGCAAGCTACTATTGCAAAACAGCAGCCATAAAGCAAGCTACTGTCACAATAAGCAGTTTTGCAGTTTTGGGGGGCGTTCTCTATTATCCACAGTTTTTGTTATCCACAGGAAGGCCTGGAACCCATCCCCAGTGGACACCAGGGACCTACTGTAGTTAATTCATACAAGTCTCACATTTGCTTCTTATCAATGGATCTTGTTCTTAAAGCATAAACTCATCCCACCAGCTTCTTACCTTGTGGAGATGCCAACCAGCAAATGGGCTCCGCTTCTCGTGCCATATTCGTATCTTGTACAAAGTCCCCAGATCCGGGAGCTCGATCTGTGTGCGAAGAAGCATTAAAGCAAAGCAAAGCAAAGTGTTCTGCTTATAGACTGCCCCATACCACTTCAAGTAGCCTCTCGGAGGTTTACAGTGCTTTTAATGACAGTATGCAGGCTACGCATTGCAGTTTAAAGCATAAAACACCCCCATGGCATCGTTGTTGTTGTTGTGTAGTGAGCCCTTCCTCCTGCGATGTTCTCTTCCACCATACCTAGTATTGGAACTGTGCCCGGAGCAACAGATCCATGGGAAGTGTTCCTGTGTGTAGAAGCTTCAGTGAAATGGGTGGCAGGCAGCCACGCCAGAATGCTACGGCAGCACTCTTCTGTTTCCCAGCGGGATTTATGAAGGGGAACTTCCCAGCTGGCCATTTGGGAAGGCAAAGTACCAAAGCCTGGGAGAGGCACCCTCAGCCCAAAGCGAAAGTGATGAATTAACATAAGACCAGAAGAAGAGCCATGCTGGATCAGGCCAAAGGCCCATCAAGTCCAGCTTCCTGTATCTCACAGTGGCCCCACCAGATGCGTTTGGGTGCGCATGAGACTAGATATCTGTCTCCTGTTACCACTCCCCTGCATCTGGCCCTTGAAGTACCCTTGTTTAAAGCCTGCAGATTACACATCTCCATCATGGTTTGTAATCTGTGATGGACTTTTCAGCCAGGAATCTGTCCAATCCCCTTTTGAAGGCATCCAGGCCAGATGCCATCACCACATCCTGTGGCAGGGAATTCCACAGACTAACAACGTGCTGGGTGAAAAAATATTTTCTTTTGTCTGTTCTTACTCTCCCAACCCTCAATTTGAGTGTATGTCCCCTACTTCTGGTATTTTGTGAGAGGGAGAAGAGCTTCCCTCTATCCACTTTACTCATGCCCTGCATTATTTTGTACGTCTCAATCATATCCCCCCTCAGGCACCTATTTTCCAGACTAAAGAGCCCCAAATGTTTTAGCCTTTTCTCATAAGGGAAAGCAATCCTATGCAACTTGTCTCCCCTTTACTTTTCTAAGTAGCTGCTTCTTGATATGCAAACCACTATATTCAGGCTTACTTTTCTTTCCTCTTAGAAATCCAAGTACTGTACTGTAATGCTTGTTCTACTTTTAAAATAAAAAGCAGGACCCCACTCCGTGAGGGCTGCCAGCATGGATAGCCCTCTCCATGATTCTATGATTCTACGATTCTACTGTAGTATTAAGAGTTTCTGTAAGCACACTTAAGAGTCCTTTCTCCTGCACTGTAAATGTAGCTAATAGTTTGGAAGAGAGAAACGAAACTCAAAAATATCTTGATAGGCTTAAGGATGGGGCTGAAGACAACAGAATGGGATCAAATTCTACACCTAGAAAAAACAAACCAAAGGCACAGTTACAAGATGGGGGATACTTGGCTCAATAATACTATTTATTTATTTATTTATTTATTTATTTATTTATTTATTTGTATACTGCAGCCAATTTTCCCAGTGGGAACTCTGAGTGGTTACTACAATATGAGTGATTAGAGTCTTGAAAAAAGAAAAAAGAAAAGCGTGTGACTTATATACTGCCCCAGAGCCCTTAAAGCACTCTCTGGGAGGTTTACAGTTTAATTATGCAGCCTATACACTGCTGCCACTGCAGAGTAGGATGGAAGGCTGAGTCAACCATGAGCCGGCTACCTGGGATTGAACCCCAGGTCGTGAGCACAGTTATGGCTGCAACACAACAGTTTAACCCAGGGGTGCCCAAACTTTTTGTAAGGAGGGCCAGATTTGGTGGCTGAGAATGTGTCAGGGGCCAGTTGCTCCCCGACCCTGCCACCCCACTGCAAGCCCCACCCACTGACCCATAAGCCCCACCCACTGACCCCTTGCAACCCCACCTGCAGGTAGGAAGGTGGGGACCAAGGGAGGGAGGGAGGGAGGTGGAAACCAAGAGAGGAAGGAAGGAAGGTGGGGACCAAAGGAAGCACAGGGAGCCATGGCCACCGCAGGGGAATGTGTGGGTGAAGGAGAGGGAGTGGCAGGCCAGCCAGCCGCGGGCCACTCAGAATGGCTTGATGGGCCTGATTTGGCCCCCGGGCCGGACTTTGGGCAGGCCTGGTTTAACCACTGCACCAGGAGGCTCTTTGTGTTTTAGATCAAAAGCTGAATATGAACCAACAATGTAATGTGGTTGCAAAAAACGCAAATGCTATTTAAGGACTCATTGACAGAAATATAGTCTCCAAATCTCGTGAGAAACTAATCTATTGTGAGCACTGCTTAGGCCTCATCTAGAGTACTGTGTCCAGTTCTGGATGATGCACTTTAAGAAAGATGCCAACAAGCTGGAACAAGTTCAGAGGAGGGCAACAAGGATGATTAAGGCACTGGGACCCAAGTCTTTTGAGGGAAGACTGAAAGAATTGGGCACGTTTAGACTTGAGAAAATAAGGGTGCTTTTACACGACCACTAAAATCCGAGGCAAAGGGCTCCCAGATGCAGAGCTTAAAATTGTTTTCCCACCAGCCCCGGACTTTAAAAAAATTAAGTATGACCACACCCACCTATGAGCATGTCCCAGCGCATTTTCCAAGTACCTGGTCTCCGAAGGTGACAAATTTCTGATGTGGATTGCAAAGCAGTGAGTTGCGGGCTCTCCTCCCTTCTGTTTGTTTGTTGTTGTTGTTTGCCCTCTGCCCCTTTAAGAGACCGGAATGCTTCCCGGGGCAGCTCCCCACCAGCAGAGCGGAGGTGAGTCTGCATTTTTTCTCCCTTTTTTCTCCCTCCCCTCACGCAGACTGGAGCAAGGGAGTGAGGAGGGGTAGGAACACAGGAAGAGTGACAAACCCCCAAGATCTCTGCTCCGAATTTAAGTTGCCAGTGGATCTTAGGGGTCGTGTAAAAGCGCCCTAAGTGTTGTCTATTCATTCAGTCTTGCTTGATTACTTTGTGGAAAAGAAAACAGGGAAAATATGATAGCACTTTTCAAATACTTAAGAGGTAGTCATACAGAGGAGGAAAAGGATCTGTTCTTGATTATCCAAGAGATCTGGACACATAATGGGCTCAAATACAGGAAGGCAGGTTTAGGTTGAATATCAGGAAAACATATTAACTGTTAGAGCAGTATGGCAATGGAACCAAATACCTCGAAAGATAGTGAGCATTCCACACAGGAGGCATTCAAGATTTTGCTTTGATTTGGATTCCTCCATTCAGCAGGGAAGCGCTGCCTAGATGCCCTAAGCACTTCCGATCTTGCCTGATTTCGGAAGCTAAGCAGGGTCAGCCCTGGTTAGTACTTGGATGGGCGACCACAAGGGAATTCCAGGTGCTGTAGGCGCCTGGAGTAGGAACTGGCAAGCCACTCCAGTATTCCTACCAAGAAAACTCCATGGACATGGGGTCATGAAGAGTTGGTCACAAATGCAACAACGAAACACACACACATTCTGCAGGGGGTTTGGACTTGATTATAACAGCCCTTCCAACACAATTATTCTATGATTTCTTTCTGTACCTAATTATTAGTTTACAGAGTAGTTACACCTGTTTAATAGCCACATGCTCTGTGGCATGACCACTACACTAGCATAAAGGCCAAATATTCTTACAGGAACTGCTGCCTACATCAAGGAAATAGATCCTATCGTGTTTCGCTAAGAAGGCCAAAAGCTGAACAAAGCCCAACAGTAGAGAAATCATTGTGTGAAACAGGAACTTTCTCGATGGATGGGAAGATATGATGCTGTGCTTCAATCCCAAAATTATACGGTAAACTAGAGGAATCCTGAGGTGACTCAGAATGATGTAGAAACACTCACATATAAGGGCAGGCACAACACGGGGCACTGACTTATGTGGAAGCAAGTGAAACCTCTGTTCATGTTGTCTGTGAAGATTCTCAGTCACCCAGGTGAGTTTGCCTAGATTTGTTGAGTCATGGCAAATAGACTTCTTTTTCTGGAGAGATTGAAATGTTTCACTGCTCATCCAAACTGCTTCGTCAGTCTGAGGAAAACTAGTTGCAAGTCCTCCATTTTATAGTTCACTTTGACCTCTTGTCAACCTGGTCTGAAAAAGGCTCACAAGATGAACACTGTTGTCTACCTAACGAGCGTATTCATCCCCAGATGTTCCTGGACTGCAACTCCCTGAAATCCTGGCCAGCTTAGCTAGTGATGAAGACTTTTGGGAGTTGCAATCCTGGAACATCTGAGGGCCCACAGGTTGAGAACCAGGGGTTCCCAAATTTGTTTTTGGACTACATCTCCCAGATATCCTGCCTAGCACAGCTATTACTGAAGGCTTCTGAGAATTGTAGTCCAAGAACCCCAGGTCCTTCTCCTCCACAGAATCCAGAGGGCAGCCCAGGACAGAGCTAGCCCTCCTGACCAGCTTGTTCAGTCTGTTCCTGTCCCGCTCAGTACCACCTGAACCCCAGCAGAATACAGCGTAGTAGAGAGCTGAGGCTACCATTGAGTCATAAAAAAAAACTTAACATAGGTAGCTTGTTATTGGAAGATGGAATGTTAAATTGTTTAATTAGAATCCCACCAGGGAAAAACATGAGCATGCCCATACTTGCAGGCGCATTGTTGAGCTGACCTTCACACTGCCGGTTGCACAACGGATTCAGCAGCAAATACACAACAAATCACACAGCAGGCACGTGTTGAGTAATGCCTGTGCATTCAACAGTTGTGTGCATGTGTTTCCTCAATACAATCCTGGCCTCCGACATTAACAATATAATTCCATGTCATCTCATCAGCAGGAGCCATAAGTAAGGAAAGAACACGGACTCCCATATAACCTGCCCACAAACAAATCCAGCCAAACCTCAGAAATGTTAATTCTGGGTTTTCTGGAAGTTGTAGTGAAACAAAGGATTGTTGTGAATCCACCATGGCAAGTGGAGGAGACGTGTAAGCTGAAATGCCTTACCATGAACTTGTCAATTTGCCCAGCTTCAAAATTATCAGAGTTATTGTCCAGTTTCATTTCGTCCGACTTCCCTTTGTCTCCATAAAGCTGGAGGAAGATGGGGGCGTCTGTCCCGGCACCCTTGATGTCGCTAGTCCATATCCAGAGTGACCATGGATTCTCTACATAAAACAAAACCAACAAACAAAAGAAAAGAAGAAGACAACGACTAAGAGGCATCCAGTCATGGAGAACAAAGACCCAACAACTGTGAAACAGCAACATAGAACAAAACTGAAGGTGACTCGATAAATCAGATATTAAGGACTATGGGAGTTGTGGTCCAAAAGATCAGGAGGGCCGAAGGTTCCCCACCCCTGTCCTACGAACAACGTTCACCATGGTTCAACTGGAGTCTGGTCCGTAGCACTTCACACTGCAGGGGAGGTGCTCACAAGATGAACCGTTCCATAGCTGAGAAAATTAACTTTTGGACACCTATTCCAAGATTCTCTTCACTATCAGTTACTGGGGGTCCTTGAGGGAGTTTCTGGGCAGTGTATCCCTCCAGTCTGAAATGGTATAGCTGAGGCAGAGTTTTTTTTTTACTACCTGAATCGTCACAGAACTCAGTCTGTCCAATCTCATATAGTAATTGTGGAAAGAAAATGGAGTCGGGCAGAATAATATAACCATCATGGGATCACCAGAGAAAAGTTGGGGGGGGGGGGCACTGCAACAGTGATCAATGTTTTGTTTGCTTGTTTTATTTGCAGATGATTTTTGAAAGTTTAATTTTCGGGGCAAAACCTGCCAGGATTGTTTAGCCCATTCGGCCATGCTGATTGGGCAGTTCAAAAGAATTATTCTCCCAAATTCTAATTTACACCCTATCTGTCCACCAAAAAGGCAAACAGGGTGCATAAATGAAGAAGTTACTGAGGAACCCAAAGACTGGGAAAGATTGTGTGTGAATCAGATCGGAGCAGAAGTATGGAGATGCATGAATGGGAAATACTGGATCGAAGAGCAGGTTTTTCAGTTTCCCGTAGCCGTGGGAAATTCAAAAGCCTGCTCTTCAATTTTCACTTTCCCCAATGGTGCTACCCTTCAGGAAAGCGAGGATTGAAGAGCAGGCTTTTGAATTTCCCACAGCCACAGCAACGATGCTGTGGCCGCAGGAAATTCAAAAGTCTGCTCTTTAATCCTCACTTTACTAAAGGGTAGCACCCAAAGCATTTGTAACCCGGGGTAAAACTGTATTCAGGTTAAATTACCATATTGGCACTTTGTAAAAAATTAATGGGTTTTGAATCGCAGTTTGGGCACTTGGTCTCTAAAAGGTTCGCCATCACTGCTCTATATCATACCCAGTGCCAAAAGCCTCCAGTTCCAAAGCCAAACTGACCTTGATTGCAGGAAAAGGACAAACACACACACACACACACACACACACACAGAGAGAGAGAGAGAGAGAGAGATGCCGTTTTCTCAGCCAGCTGAGAATAGACATGCAGACAAAAGGAGTGACGTGTTCATCTCAAAAGCCTTCCTTTTATTCTCTTATCTACTGTTGACAAGTACACATTGGAGCATTTATGAAAACATTGGTTCAAAAGGTCAGGAGAAATAGAAGGCCACTTCCTTCTCAGATATGCCATGTTGGCAAAGCCACGAGCATGTGCACATCACTGAAGCTTCCCCGAAAAACATACTCTGAAGCAAGGTTCACACATATATCAATTACAGCAGGTCCCCCTTATCCATGGGATCAATATCCACCGATTCACTTATCCAAGGTCTGAAAAAATTTAAAACTTTAAAAGAAAATCCTCCAAATTAGAAATTTCAACTATGAAGTTACCAGTACTGGGCAGTAGATGGAGCCAGGGACTATAGTATGTGTAGCATTTGCTATTAAAATAATGTTTAGTGCTTTTCAGCATATGTGGTGATCAGTCCCCCACAGATATGGGGGTTGTACTATACTAGTAGATTTGTCAGGAGGAGTGTCACAGAAAAGTGTGTGTGTGTGTGTGTGTGTGTGTGATGTGCCATAGTTTCAAAGTCTGGGCCCCCATCCCTACCCATTCCAACTTGGGCTCATATGTTTGTTAATGCATTGTGCTTTCTCCTCTCTCAGCCCATGACTGCCCTGCCTCTGTGACATCACAATGGCCCCACCCCCAAGGCCCAGAGACTGTGACACTGCTGATCTGACAGCCCTAGTTGATGAGGGAAGCAAGATGGTGGCGGGTTTTGAGAGTGAGGGATACAGTTACATTCATGTCCTGCTGGCAATAGACTGGTCACCCTGAGATGTGAATGTTGGACTACGCAGACAGGGCTCTACAATCATGGCCTGGGAGAGCCCCCCTCCCCCTCCCAGGGAGCCCCACTACCCTGCACATCCAAAAATTAATCCAGACACGGGTCTTGACAAAGGACAGTAAGAAGTGCACCTACTTGAGCAGGCAGAGGGGGACAAGATGACGGAACAAGTCATCCTCCTTGCATGGCCGTTAAAGGTCACCAATTTCTCCAGGCCACATGCCCATTTAATACACAACCACCACAAAGGGACTCTGTGTCAACAGCAATTAGGGTTGGTAATGTGGCAGCTTAAAGGTCATAAACGCTTTGGTGGCGCGGATGGCACTGCAAAGATAAACCGGCTGGAACGTTAAGGAATGTTTTCCTGTAATGAGCTGGGTTTCAGTGGGATTGCTTCTTAAGCAGCACAGACTGTTCATCAGAGAGGCGTCACTCTGGATTATGCAGCGCCTTAGTCCATCTGAAAAGCATTCATGGCGCTAATGGGATCAAGGAGAAGGACGGTCAGGGGGTGCATTCAATCCCACCAAGGATGAACCCTGTGGAACGCTTTGTTTCTGAAGGCTCTATTATTATTATTGAGGATGATGGACCTTCTGGGTCCAGCAGAGAGGCTGAACGCGGCTGGAGCGTCCAAATGAACACTCAAAGCACTGATTCTCATAAGCTTTGGCATCTTATGACCTACCTCTCGTTCAGTAAAACACACACACACACACACACACACACACACACAATCCCTGCAGAATGCCAGCATGAGAAGAAGAAAAAAGGACACCCTCTTTTCCAGAGAAGGTCATATCAAGATTTTCAGGGGTTCTGATGCTTATTATTTATTATTAAGGATGGGCTATTCATCTCGGAACCTACCGTACAAGCCCAGGTGGTGTTCGGAAGCCTCTGACATGCACACAGCCAATCACTTGCCTTGTTCTACGCCGACACGGAGCTGAGCTCCAACGAGGAAGCAGGCTCTGCTGTCATCTTTGCTTCTCTATGGTGCTGGCCAATCAGACGGGGAGGCGGGATGATGCCTGTCCCCACACAGCTCCTGATTGGCCGGCACTACAGGGAAGCAAAGATGACGCCAGAGCCTGCTTTCTAGTTGAAGCTCAGCTCCGTGCAGGCACAGAACAAGGCAAGTGATTCGCTGTGTGTGTGTCAGAGGCTTCCGAATGCCACCTCGGCTCGTGCAGGTCTCATAAGCTTTGCTACCCCCTAATAGGGAATAGCCCACCCTATTAATCATACATTGGTAGGCAGAGAGCATCAAAGGATGAGGGCAACCACAAAATGGCCCAAAAGGAACATCGAATCAGGTGGTACCTAAAAGACTAGCACAAACTTCTGTGGGCTCCAGCCCAAGATGCAGATGGGCCAACGTCCATAAAAGCACATGCCAATAAAGTTGGCTAGTTATAAAACACTTTTAAACCATTGGAGAGTCTTTGTTGCTTTTGCTGCTACCGGACAATAAACCCATGCTCCTAAAAATCATCATTGTCATCATCTTAGAACTGCAGAGCTGCGAGGGACCCTATGGATCATGGAGCCAAGGAGGCACCGGGGTGGGTGGGAATCGAACTCCCAGCCTCTGGCTCCACAGCCAGAGACCTAAACCACTGAGCTATCCAGATGTTCTGTCTGAAGGAACCACAGTCCTAGCCTAACCAAAGATCACAGGTAGCTGAGAAGGCATAGCACTCTTGCAGGAAGACATGGGGGAGGGGGTGTTTCCCCAAGGAGATTGAATTTCTAGTGATTAATATGAAAACCCTAGTTCATTGTTCGCAACCTGGGGGTCGGGACCCCTTTGGGTGTCGAACGGCCATTTAAAAGGGCTGCCATGAACCAGTGAAGAAAAAGGCACAAACAGCTTGGGTCTGGAGGAGGAAGAGGGAGGAAGGGGGGAAAGAGTGAGTTAGAGCTTGATAGGTTGGATGGGATGTCATTCAATGGCTCCAGAGACTGTGATTGGCTGAAGATGCCTATAGAGGGAAGTTCTCTATGGCACCTGTGGCAGTGGCCTGCCAAAGGGGGCTTGTGGCCTCTTCCAAGCAGGGCAAGGGGTCACCACAACATGAGGAATTGTATTAAAGGGTTGCGGCATTAGGAAGGTTGAGAACCACTGCCCTAGTTCCATGTGGACTCGTACTGTGGTCACTGTCTCGCTCGTTGGGAAGTACTGACCTGGGGAACTCTGTGGGTAGGATTCCACTCGCTTTAGGAACAAAACACTGCTGTGTTTTTGTAATACAAGGAAACCCGGTCAAATTGGAGGTAAATGTGAAAGAGCTAAGGAGGACATGAATGGGTTACCCTTCTTGAGATAAATATGGACAGGACTCTGGCCCCAAAGTGAAGCGTTCCAAGCTCTCCTCATAGCCCTAAAGCACCTGCCCTTTTTTTCTTCTGGCTCAAAAAAGCCTTATACATTAACCTCCTTTCTTTCCCACCCATTTATACAGGTAGCTGAGGTAGGATATTTGGATCTTCATGATGCTACTTGAGACTTGAGTTGACTCCTTGCACTTTCCTTCTGTTTTTGGTTTATTCTCATTCTCATCCTCATCCTCATCCTCATTCTTATCCTCATCCTCATTCTCTCTCTCTCTCTCTCTCTCTCTCTCTCTCTCTCTCTCTCATTCATTCACTCACTCACTCACTCACTGTTGCTCTCCCTACATGTGTGTGTGTGTGTGTGTGTGTGTGTGTGTGTCCTTGCTCACTTGCCCAGTTGATTCCAGATGATGTCATCCCATCTGTTTCTGTACCCTGAACAAGTAGGAGGACCTTATCTCTATCTACCCCTGCATGGCATCTCAAAGGTCAAATTCACCTCTTTGGCATTGAGCTAGACAGCTGAACTGTGCTTCCCAACCTTGGATCTCCAGATGTTCTTGGACTAAAAACCCCAGAATCCTTCATTGCTAGCTGTGCTGGCCCAGATTTCTGAGAGCTGTAGTCTAAGAACATCTGAGGACCCCAGGTTGGGAACACCAGGTTAGTAGATGAAGAAAGAAAGAATGCAGGGGTAGGGAAGAAAAGAAAGCAAAGTGTGTGTTTAAAAAAGGAGAGAGAAGACAACATCACCCATGCTGCCACCTTTCAGGAATGTCCCGAAATGCTTCCCATCCAAAGCTTAATGTCATACAGAAGAAAATGCTATATAAATATCCCCTCCTATGAAGGAGTGTTAGCATTATCCTGTTGAACCAGCAAGTGCGGTTCAACTGAAAGATATAGGATTCAAAGGTCATTTTCGTATGCACTTACTTTTCAACCTCTTCTTGCGAAGGGAGAGCATTTCATAAAGCTCCCGTTCCACAAGGCCATCTCCATCATCTTCATCCAGCCACTTCCCACAAGGGAAAGTCTGTTCTATGCCAGTAAAGGGGCAATACACCACCACCTGGTCAGGAGCGAAGCAGAGACAGCATCCATCAAGGCCCCATATTGTTTAATGCTACCAGGATTTCCAGCTGCTTAGATGCCCTGAGCACATCCGATCTCGCTTGATTTCGGAAGCTAAGCAGGGTCGGCCCTGGTTAGTCCTTGGATGGGAGACCAGCACGGAATACCA
>JAHTLZ010000195.1:2085577-2110042 GCA_023846285.1 Phrynocephalus versicolor
GTTTGTTTGTTTGTTTGTTTGTTTGTTTGTTTGTTTGTTTGTTTGTTAAATGTCTAAACTACCTAACAAGGACACTCTGGGTGGTTTACAACAATACCAGAGAAGTAGAAGCAAAATAAAGAAGTAAATAGATTCAAACATACAGCATTAAACAATAAAATGAACAAGACATCTAAAAACATCTAAAAATGAACAAGACATCTAAAAACAAATATATTAAAAACATATACTTATATATTTGAATCCTAGATGTTTTAGGAAATATCCTGAAAAGGAGTTTCCCATGCTCTTGGAAGGGAGAGAAACCCATTTGCCCTTACCTTGTCCATGAACCAGCCAGCTGAGCCTCCCTTGTTATTGTGGCCGATCGTGATTTTCCGTAACTTCCCCAGATTGGGTGCATCGAGCGTGAACTTGTCTTCTGACCCCTTCTCAAAGTTGTCCTTGTCGTTGTCCAGCCTCCGCTCTCCTAAGCAGCAGGTGTCACCGATGGAAAAGGCAAACAAATGAGGGACTGTCAGATACAAACGTTTACCTAAGCCGGAACTGTGATCTTAGAGACCCCGGAATGGAGGACTCAACTGGGAATTTGAAGGTCTGACATGTTCAATCTAACTTAGATCCTTGCAAACCGCCAGGGCACTGAGCAACTTTCAGCCCTAAAATCAGGATGTTTTATCCACGTTCTGTTTTATCCACTGCATGCCTGAGGCACACATCAGAGCAAACAAGGTGCAAGACATCTAGACTTCAAGACAGCCCCAATGATCAGTGCCATTTCATGCACTTAATATGTCTGTGAAGATTCTCAGTCATCCAGGTGAGTTTATCTGGAAGTTGAGTCATGTGGCTACTGGACTTCGTTTCTTGAGAGATTGAAACATTTTGCCCCTCATCCAAGCAGCTTTGTAAGTCTGGGAAAGTCTGATGAAATTCAACATCCAGATGCATTTAATACAGTATTTCTGGTGTACCACTTACATATATAACATTCTAGTGGGAGAGACATGGCCATAGGTAGGGCATTTATTTCTGTTTGTCCTCGAGGCACATGTATATACAACTCCATATAAATGTTTGCACAGAAAAGAATCTACGGCTGCTTGCAGCTTCCTGAGTACTGGATACAGTGAACTATCACTGTTTGCTGTCCTCTTAGGATATATTTGAAACGGCAGCTAATTTCCTCCATAAATCCCTCTTAGACCCTGTGCACTTCAGATATATTGGACTATAATGTGCATAATTGCCCAGCTGGAAAATTCAAGAGTTGTAAGCCAGTACAACCTAAGACACAAGCTTCTTGAAGGTTGTGTCTCACTTAAAAGCAATTCTCTACTGCTTTTATCACAATATAAGTTATAACTGAGTTGCGAAGCTACATACCATTATGAAGAACAGGACTGGGCCTGGGAATTATTTTGTTACTTCTACATTTTAGAAGAAGAACATTGGGGCCACCGTGGAAAGAAATAACTTCATGTATTATAAGTAGCTTTGGGGAGAGAATGCCCAGAAAGTGAATGAGGTGTATGAAGTTTCAGTCAGACGTGGATAACACCAAACATAATTGCAGTTCAAGTTGTGTTAGCCATGGTGCAAAGCAGATGCGGTGGCAACAAATAGCAAATGGAGACATAGCATCTTTGGTATGGCAAGCCTTGCTGATAATAGTAGCTGCAAGTTAGCTTATGAAACCTTTAACCTGTTAACTCCTGGTTTCCCACAAGCCCTCAAATATAATAAAATAAAATAAGGAGGGTGGCTGTCAAACAAGCCACTTTTGAAAGCTGCCATGAGCCAAGGTTTTTACATTAGAAACCTGGGGGGTGGGAGAACATAAGAACATAAGAAGAGCCATGCTGGATCAGGCCAAAGGCCCATCTAGTCCAGCTTCCTGTATCTCACAGTGGCCCCACCAGATGTGCCTGGGAGTACACGAGACTAGAGATCTGTCTCTTGACACTACTCCCCTGCATCTGGTCCTTGAAGTACTCTGGTTTTAAGCCTGGAGATTACACATTTCCATCATGGTTTTTAACCTGTGATGGACTTTTCTTCCATCACCACATCCTGTGGCAGGGAGTTCCACAGACTAACAATGCGCTGGGTGAAAAAATATATTCTTTTCTCTGTTCTCACTCTCCCAACCCTCGGTTTGAGTGGATATCCCCTAGTTCTGGTATTTTGTAAGCGGGAGAAGAGCGTCCCTCTATCCACTTTACTCATGCCCTGCATAATTTTGTACGTCTCAATCATATCCCCCCCCTCAGGCGCCTTTTTTCCAGACTAAACAGCCCCAAAGCTCAGCCCACAGAAGTGTCTGAGTGCCAAAATGCGACTGCCCAAAACCTCTCGAGGTTGGTGCAAAACAATGAGGAGAAGGTGACAGGATGGTGTAGAAGCAGTCAGTGCAAAGAGTCAGAAAGGGCAGTGTTCTGTTTTTATTCTTCTCGCCTTCTCCAGAAGAGTGAGTTTCTTAACGTTTACCCTTGGAGGCAATTTCCCTGTGCTATTTCCAGTATGACATAAGTAGGCCAAGGCGAGTATAGGCCCTTCTCCAAGGAATAATGGCAGATTCTGTGGGTCCAAAACCTATCCAACCCATTCCATAGAGGACCTGGCTTGATTTTTTTTCTCTCTCTCTCTCTGTTACCATCACCTGCACCTTCCCCCCACCCCCAAAGCACAGCATCTCTGCTGCCACGGGAGTTGTGCCTTCCCTTGCCCCTCCCCTACGCCACCTCCCACAGTTGTGCTCCTGATTCACTCACCAGTAGCACATTTCTCCGCTTCTCTCTAAAAAATCTCCTTAAAGCCTTCCAGCCCTCAGCACGGGGGGGGGGGCGGAGATATGGAAGGACTGCACTGTTAAGACACCGCTCTTTTAATCCGTGGAAGTCGAATGAAAATGGACGGGTCTGCAAATGCGCACAAAAATAATCCTGTAAAATAGGCAAGCCTGAACGGGCTCACCTACTTTAGAGTTTAGTCTAACGTTTGAACCAGGACCTCAAATCATCATCTCGCAAGAGATCCCCCCAATACGTTGCGCCATCCCCAAAAAGTCACACCAACCTCAGTTTTTGGACCACTGCATTGTTTCAGTGCATTTGCTTCAAACGCTGAAGGGAAAAGTGTGTCTGAAAATATTACCTGTGTCTCCATACTGGCCAAAGATGTTAATGAAAACATCCGCATCTGTTCCACTGCCATTTATATCGCCTGTAAACACTCGAACCACGTATTTGTTTACTGCGGGGGGGAAAACACAGACCCATTAACGCCACTGGGTACTGACTGATCTTACATATACAGTGGTACCTTGTATAAAGGAATTAATTTGTTCCAAATGAAATTATGTTAAGCAAATTTTCCTTTATACAAATTTCCCATAGGAATGCATTGAGAGCAGAGTAATCCCATTTTTATGTTGTACGGATTTGCCCCATTGGTGATTATGTTAAACAAATTTCCCCTATCTCCAGAATTTTTTATGTTGTACAAATTTTATGTTATACAAACTGTTTGTTATACAAGGGTCCACATAAGGTTTCCGAAAACTGTCGGCTGCAAAGTCAACAGCTTGGCAGTTCGAATCCCGGGTGCCACACAGCGGAGCGAGGTCCCACTGATGACCCCAACTCCTGCCAACCTAGCAGGTAAATGCAAGTAAATAAATAGGTACCACCCTAAAAAGCGGAGAGGTAAAACAGCGTTTTCTTGCAACCTTGCCGGCCACGTGGCCATGGACTTGCACAACACTGGCTCTTCAGCTTGAATATTACTGTATACACACACACACACACAGAGAGAGAGAGAGAGAGATTATATTTAAACACTCTGCTGCAGCACCAAACACTCCTTCATTAGTAACCCACTCAAGACGATCACAGCGCCCACCGAGGACTGAGAATCACTTGTCATGTTCACGATTTTCAATGTTCTTGACAAGCTGCCTCCTCCATTCTCCAGAGAGTGGGGAAAACGCATCCTTTTCATCAATGGATAGACTCCACAATCTCATTCTAATCATCTGGCGGTCAGGACTTCACAGGCACCAAGGAGGGAAATGTTTGTTCTCTGAACTAGGAGGGTCAGGGCCTATTGACTTTGCCTATTGACCCACACTTTGGTAACCAATGGAGATATTTTTGAAATAATAAGATATTTCCATAGCTTCAGCATTGGCTCTTTGGAATGGGGCTTTATCAGGCAGCATAATCCAACCCCTGTTGCGATACACACCCAACACAACTAAAATCTTTTTGGAATTGGATCCCAGTAGAAGCCCCCTCACACACACACACACACACCATCATTTAAGAGGGTGGCAAACAGGCGTTCAGCAATATTTTCCCCTAGGACTATATCTTTTTTTGTTTCTGCCATTCCTTCAGGATTTGGGATTTATACTTCTTGGCATATCTTATTTACTAATGTGTAATGCGAGCATGTGAATATGACAGGCTGTGATTCTTTCTCATTGTTTTCTATTCTGTTTGTTAACCACTTATTAAGTCTACTAACACTACCTGAGTAGTGCCTAGTACTGAGTAAATGGTATAGTAATTCATGAAATAAATAAATACATAAATCCAGTTTCTTCTTTCAATCAGTGATAAATTTAGAGTCTTCTGCTTTTATCTCTTGCTTTCACTGCTGCCTTCACGGATTGCCTTCTTCAAAAGTTTGAAGTCTTTTTAATCACATGTGGGGAGAAATTGAAGTTGCAAGGTCCGAGATCAGAGACCTAATAATATAACCTGAGAACTGCAGATGTGGAAGGGACCCTATAGGACAGTGATGGCGAACCTTCGGCCCTCCAGACGTTTTGGACCACAATTCCCACAGTTCTTTGTCATTGGCAATGACGGCTTGGAATTCTGGGAACTATAGTCCAAAACATCTGGAGTGCCGAAGGTTCGCCATCACTGCTATAGAATGATTATCGAGGGCAGACCCTGTGAAGGAAGTACAGTAAGGAATCTAACTCCCGACTTTTGGCTCTGGAGCCAGACATCTTATAGAATCGTAGAGTTGGAAGAGACCTCAAGGGCCATCCAGTCCAACCCCCTGCCATGCAGGAACCCCCATCGCAATATTTCCGACAGATGGCCATCCAGCCTCTGCTTAAAAACCTCCAAAGAAGGAGACTCAATCACCCTCCGCGGGAGCATATTCCACTGCCAAATAGCTATAACTGTCATGAAGTTCTTCCTAATGTTCAAATGGAATCTCTTTTCCTGTAGTTTGAAACCATTGCCCCGAGTCCTAGTCTCTGAAGCCATGGAAAACAAACCTGTTCCCTCTTCAATATGACATCCTTTCAAATACTTAAACATAGCTATCCTATCCCCTCTCAGTCTTCTTTTAGAGAGGCTAAACATTCCCAGTTCCCTAAGCCGTTCCTCATAAGACATTTCCTCCAGACCCTCAACCATCCTGGTAGCCCTCCTCTGCACCCGCTCGAGGTTGTCAACATCCTTTTTAAATTGAGGTGCACAGAACTGGACACAGTACACCAGATGGGGTCTGACAAGAGCATCTAAACCATTAAGTTATCCAGCAATTCGTACTACCAGCAACATATATATGCTCTTCTTCCAATCTGAAAGCAATGCCCTTCTGTAGATTTTAACCTATTGCTTATATCCGCCACTTTAATTTTCCTAGCATAAATGCCTCCAGTTAATCGCCATCCCTTCAGAAGCTGGTGTAGGCATCTGTTATGGCACTCAATGTACGACAATAAGCACCTATGCAGACTTCTAACAATCCACAGATGAAACTGACCCTGATAGAGTCAGGGCAGCAGGCATGACAAACAGGATTCGGCCAGTCTCTACACAGAAAGAGATACCTGATACCAGAAAGGACAATCTTCAGATGGATCTCCTTATTTACTTTAGTGCAGTCCGTTGCAGTTAGAGTAGGCCAGTTTGAACCAATGTAATCTAGGGAGGAGTAGACTCACTAAATCTCCACTGATTCAATGGGCATATTATACAGTGGTACCTTGTATAAAGGAATTAATTTGTTCCAAATGAAATTATGTTAAGCAAATTTTCCTTAGGAATGCATTGAAAACAGAGCAATCCGTAATTGCGACCGTTTTTATGTTGTACAGATTTGCCCCATAGGAGATTCTGTTAAGCAAATTTCCCCTATCTCCAGAATTTTTTATGTTGTACAGATTTTATGTTATACAAACCGTTTGTTATACAAGGTTCCACTGTAGTTTCATTTACCACATTAAATAACAAGGTTTTGTCCATTATGTGCCATTTAGCTTAGCTAGGGCCAGGTGAATGGTGATATCAAGAACAGCTTTCTGGGTGGACAAAGTGAGTAATGCTGCTCTCCCTATTTGGATTTCCTGCATGTCCTCCTGAATCAATGCCTGAAATTCTGGAAAGAGCTTCATGCACTTCATGAAATGCGGTCGAGTCCATAATATCTCATGCTGTTATGAATCGGTTAAGCTTTAAATTATCCTGTCCCATTCTCTATCTCTCTATCTCTCTGTCTCTCTATCTCTTTCCCCAGGTCATTTGTTCATTTCTTCTGCCAATTTTTAGTTAATAAATTAATTATATGCCACTGGCTTGAGTCCAACTTATAGTAACTTGTAATAACTCCAACTAATAGTGCTTCCCCCACCCCCTCTGATGGTGATGGCACTCTGGCACATTTCTGTTTGCCCCACGTCTCTGCAAAGGACACAAAACACAATCCCATTAGTTATACATATATTCCTGGTGAATTCAGCTGATCCGCCTCTAGACAGCAAAGTGGAGATTCCTTGCCCTATGTCCACAGCCATGGGGGTCTAACCCACAAGGCAGTTACTTCACGTCCCGTTCATCCCTCCTTGCTTTCCCTCTTGGGGCCAGTACAAAAAAAAAACTTACTTCACATCCATAGCCTGACAGCAAAAAGTTGTCTCAATCACACCCACGGAACCGGGAACAGAGTGTGACAAGCCATACCTGCCCCTGGGCAGGGGAATTCTCTTGTCAAGGTTAGTTCCCAGTTCCTATTCCAAGACAAGGACCGTGTGGTAACAACTGTCACGCAACAACCAGTGTCCACCTAGTGTTCAGCGGCTGAAGCGGCATTCAATATTAGTTTCCCTATGGGAAACTCCATGCAGTGCAAATGTTTATTAAAGAAAGTACTGAAAATTCTGTAGCATTGACGTGTAAATCCCGGAAGACCAGTAAATCGAAATATCGAAAAAGATTTATTTACGATATTTTAAAAAAGGGTTAGGAAAGCAAGACAAATTCAGAACTTGTCATGGAACAAGACTATGAAGTAACAGTTGTCATGAGACAAGTATTCATTCATGCCCACTGAGTAAATGGAAACAGGGACTGAACAGGGACAAAGCCACGTGACTGTGATCAATACTGACACAGTACAAATGTAATCGCAGAACAAGGTAGGCCGTGAAGTAACCACCTAAGCTATACCAGCTCAGTTTGTCTGCCTTAGATTTAAAACACCTTTAATGCAGAAGAGCAAACCAAGGAGGGACATTTGTTATGCTAATAAGGCTTCTGGGTCTATCTGTGTGTATACATGGTTTAATCATAATGAACTAAAGGTATTAATTAGTAGATTCCAAAGGCAACAGAGCTTTGGAAATCTGTTTAAAATGTAAAACAGGGCAAAGGTAGATCCTTCAATTACACAGTACACCTGCTCCCTCTGCTGGCTGAACATATTTGAAGCAATTTTTTTCCTCAATTAGAACATCTGGGGCAGAGTATTAAGCATTAATCAGAGGCTTCTTCTTTTATTTTGTTTTTAAAAAATCAAAACGGTGTGCACCAAACTGAATAAAAAAATGAATGTATGGAAAAATGAAGATCGCCCAATATGAAAAGAATTGGGATGACACCGGAGAAAAATCTGGCATATTTGGATTAAAAATGTTGAGTCATTGACTGGAAACACATAATAAGCATTTCAGGGTAAGCTGAAAAGATAAATAATAAGAGTCATACAGCTGATTTAACTATGTCTCATATGTCTCAAACGTATGAGGGGAAGCACCTGTTAATTATTACTGAGAATTACAGTGATACGTTTAGGAAGGCAGAAGCCTCCACAGTAATACCCGAGGGCTCTGTTTTTTCATTTATAACCGCAGCATAAACATCCTTGGGAGATCTAATGTAAAATTTGTAATCACAGTATGAAGACACCGCTTTAATAAAGAACTGTTGAAAGAAATCAAATACGTATTACTAGAGATGGGCACGACTCAGAAAAAAATTTTCGTTTTCGTTTTCGTTTTCGGCTAGGGTCCGTTTCGTTTCGTTTCCGTTTTCGTGAGCTAATTTCAAATTTTTTTGTTTTCTTTTCGTTACGTAACGAAAACGAAAAAACGAAAACGAAAATGAAAATTTTTTCGTTTCTCCCCATTTAGCACCATTATGTGTTTTTTCCAGTAACGAAAAACGAAAATTGGCTCAAAATTAGTCGTTTCGTTTCCGTTTTCGGTCCATTTTTGAACCGTTTTTCGTTTTCGTTTCGTTACGTAACGAAAACGAAAAAACAAAAATGAAAACGAAAATACCGCTAAGTCGTGCCCATCTCTACGTATTACAATTAATTGCCCACCAGTTGAGATTTCGTTTAACATTTCACAGAAAGGGAAGATAAATTGCAGGTTGGGATTCCCTTTCGGATTAGTCAGTTTCTTTAAATATAAAACTATTCATGCATACACTTGTGGGAAGGGAAATAAATGGTGTCCCCCACCCCCATGATGACTGTTCTCGGAAAAGGTTTTTAATCACTCCTTTCCTGGATGCTTCATTTCTGTGTTAACTGGACTTGTTTCCTATTCTATTACTGGAATAAAAATGCTTGGCCTGTGGTGTCTTAAAAGTGTTCTATATACCGCCCCATACCACTTCAAGTACAGTAGTCTCTGGGCGGTTTACAGTTTAATTACAGTTTGCAGGCTACACATTTAAATGGTAAAGGTAAAGGTTCCCCCTGCATATGTGTGCTAGTCGTGTCCGACTCTAGGGGCAGTGTTCATCTCCGTATTCAAGGCAAAGAGCCAGTGTTGTGCAAGTCCGTGGCCATGTGGCCGGCATGGCTGCAAGGAAACACTGTTTTACCTTCCCACTTTTTACGGCGGTACCTATTATCTACTTGCATTTACATGCTTTCGAACTGCAAGGTTGGCAGGACCTGGGGTTAACAGCGGGAGCTCGCTCCACTGCATGGCACCCGGGATTTGAACCGCCAAGCTGCCGACTTTGCAGTTTCGGTGCCTTAGTCCGCTGAGCCACCACGCCCCTCAACACATTTAAATGAGGCTAAATTAAATTCATTAACTTCTGTTGAGGAAGAGAAAGACAGAGCGGTACATAGATGCCTCGGGTCCTTTTCCAAGGAGAAAAGTTGCCTTAAAAATAGTCTAAATAAATAAATCCATACAGTTCCATCCACATAAAATTGCAGGCAACTATGCATTTATGCACACATCCAGCCTTTGGAGAAAGAACAAAAACAACCAAACACGGGTTTTGGAGCAGAATCCCCAATCAAGTGGAGAGGAAGGGAATCCAAAAAATAATCCTAAGGAGTCACACGGTCACAGGTATGCTGTGGAGGAGGAGGAGCAAGAAAAGAAAGGAAGAGCCAATAATTCTTTCCGACTGCAACTGCAAGGGCACTTCTTTGGGGATGATCTCTCTCTCTCTCTCTCTCTGTAATAGACAGAATGCAGTCACTGAGGCCGCTTCATGGTGATGTTGATAGCTAAGGATCGATGTCTACTTGTGGCGCAGTAGTTAAATGCCTGTACTGCGGGTAAAACTGTGCTCACGACTTGGGGTTCGATCCCAGGTAGCAGGCTCAAGGTTCACTCAGCCTTCTGTCCTTCTGAGGTCGGTAAAATGAGTATCCAGTTTGCTGGGCGGGGCGCCCGCAATGTGTAACCTGCGTATTGTAATTAAAAAACTGTAAACTGTGCCCAGAGACTACTTGAAGTGGTATGGGGCGGTCTATAACCAGAAGCAGAAGACTTTTACTCCTTCCCTCAAGGGACCCAAATAACAAGGCATCCCAGCAGTCCACTCTCAAAGATTTTAGGGCCCAAACTAAGGGGTGGAGGCTTGTGACATCACAGAGGCCACCAGTCAAGGGTTAAGTGGCAGGCAGAACCTCCTCTAGGCCAGCTGATTCCGCAAAGGGGCACAAATTGTTCAGCTCCTTACTTTGCTCCAAATGGAACAATGACCCCATATACATGGGCCGACTGACTCCCTCTCCTGTCTTTTTAGGGGTGCTGTTGGTGTGCAGATACACCACCACCTACAAACACCTTTACCACCCATTCAGTGAACTCTAAAGTCATCTGGGAAATGGTTGGAGACATATATCCAGGACAGAACTTGGAAGTAACAGTCAGCTGCAACTAGCTACTTTCTTGATAATGCGGAGTACAACTAGTAATGGCAAAGTTACTTTTCCGTAAAAACATAAAACATTTAAAGGAAATGCAAAATGTGCTGCTTATATACCTTCCCATAGCAATTAAAGAACTCTCTAGGTGGTTTACAATATAACTATGCACACACCCCAGGAAGCTGGGCACTCATTTTACTGACCTTGGAAAGGATGGAAGGCTGAGTGAACCTTGAGCCTGCTACACTACGTGGAACTGAGCACAGTTTTGGCTGCAGTACAGCCGTTTAACCACTGTGCATTGAGGCTATTACACTGATAAAGTAACTTCACTTGAACTCATGCTCTTATATTTTTAAATACATCATTGTTATGACTGCTCACTATGCCCCCCAAAAAATAACTAGTTACCATTGACTACATTGCTTCTAACTAGAGATGGACACATCTCATTATTCGTTATTCGTTTTGTTACGTAACAAAATGAATAACAAACCTAGGGGCAAATTTAACACAAACCGAACCGAACCAAGAAAAATTGGTTTGGTTAGGTTCGTTTCGTTAATGGGGGGCGGAGATGTCTCCTACCTGGTGCTGGTCCGGAGGTCCTTTCGCACCAAGCTGCATAGAGGGAGCATGCACCTCGTTGGTGCCATTGAACGACGCGGCAGGCTCGAGCCTCAGCCCAGCCCCAGGAGGAGAGGTAAGAAGCAGGCCGCGTTTAGGCAGCCAGAGCAGTGCAGCTTCGAATCCGCCCCTTGTGCCTCCCTCCCGCGGCCCGTTATTGCAGGGCCAATCGGAAGGGGAGATAAGGAGGCTGTGCTTAGGCAGCCAGAGCAGTGCGGCTTCAAAGCTGCCACCCCTTGCACCTCCCTCCTGCGGCCCTTTATCGCGGGGTCGATCGGGAGGGGAGATAAGGAGGCCACGCTTAGACAGCCCCCCAGGGGCCGTGCAGTGGGCGCTGGGGAAAAGTGGGTAAAAACAAATAATGAAACAACGAAACAACAAAATGATTTTTTTCACAAAATGAAACAAAACAAACTCCATAATGAAATGAAGCACCATTTTTTCTATTCGTGCCCATCTCTAGTTCTAACTAGTTACTCTCAAGCTCTGCACTACACAGGATGCAAACTGAGGTAGCAAAGATTATTTTCTTCCCTGCCATTGCCTTGCAATTAACTTCCTCTCACATGGTCACCTTCAGAGTTTCTTTCTGGACTGTGTCAACCCCAGAGTCCCATGGTGTCCATGCTAACTGGAGGATTCTGGAGCAGCAGTAGTCCAGAAAAATAATGTTCCTAAACTTTTATTAACTGTTGCGATGGGATGACAAAGGGAAGGATGAAGGAAAGAACCACTAATACTATTGTTTGGACTTCTGACTTGTTTGCTCCTTATGCGCCCACTGGTATCGCGGAACCAAGACTCACAGGATTGTTTCTCGGTGCCACAGGCTGTGACATCATTTGCCACCTGCTTCCAAGCTCTCTGTTCCTTCTGGGCTGGCCTGTAATACACACAATAGCTGGGAGAGAAATAGATTTTCCCAAGAACACTGGATGGTTGCAAGTTTATTTTTATTTGTTTTATTTTGAATATCCCCCCACCACCACCTTTCTCCTTGGAAAAGGACCCAAGGTGGCTCACAATAATTAGGGATAATATACAGCCCAGAACATTAAAAACATATTCAAGTTAAGAACAGGGAATTAGAAGAAGCATCTTACAACATTAAAATATAACATTAAAGCTACAAAAAGCATGTGAAAAGAAGAAAAAATTCCGTTATGATGGATGGAAACTAACATGGAAAACATGGGTGTTCATCTGAAATCAGTCAATGTAATCATGCATGGTAATCCACATAAAAGTCACATAGTAGGTAGTCCCTCATTCAGGGGAAGCTTGCCTGAAGAGGAAGGTCTTTGCCTGCTTCCGGAAAGACAGCAGAAATGGGGCAGTCCTGGCCTCTATTGGGAGGGAGTTCCAGAGATTGGGAGCAGCAACAGAGAAGACCCTTTCATGTGTTCTTATGAGATGCACCTGTGAGGATGGCAGAATGGGCCTCTCCAGATGATCTTAGCACCTGGGCTGGTTCATACAGCGAGATTCAATCTTTGAGGTAGCTTGGACCCGGACCATTTTGTGCTTTGTAGGTTAAGGTCAGCACCTTGAATTGTGCCAGGTAGCTGATTGGCAGCCAGTGGAACTGCTTTAGTAGGGGTGTAATGTGATCCCTTAAACCTGCCCCAGTCAGCAATCTGGATTTTTGACCCATTGAGGTTTCCTGAGACTTTCCATTGGTAGCCCCACATAGGGCGCATAACAGTAGTCCAGCTGGGACATCACTAGGGCATGTGTCACAGTGGCCAGATCAGATTTCTCAAGGAATGGGTAGCATGGCAAAGCAATGGAGAGTTGTCTGGTTTTCAATGGGCAATCAAGAGCTATCAATTTTACAAAAGACCTGGTCATTCTTTGTTGGTATGGAGGGATCTAGCAGCCAGTATTTTTGGACCCTTCCAGAGGGAGTTCTCTTTATGGATTATCATGATGAGTGCTTGCATTTACTATTACATGTTTTATTGCTCTAATTTTATTGTATTTTGATGTTTTAACTGTTCACTCTGATTGTGAGCCGCCCAGAGACCTTTGGGTAGTGGGCGGCATACAAGCTAAATAAATAAATAAATAAATAAATATTACACCACTGCTTCTGTCATGGGAGAGCACAGCACACTAGAGGTGGGGGCAGAACTCCTATTTTAGGTGCAGGTAGCATTCAAGACTAAGCCTCCCAAATCCTAGAGTGTCCAGTGTCAATATGTCTCCATTACCACCCAAAATAATCCATCTTCTCCGGACACCTTGGGGTAGCCGAATAACAAGGAAACCAGTTCAAGTTACTGGACTATCCTAGCTCTTGTTCCAACTACTTCCAATGAGGTTCCCTTCTGCCCTGCTCCCTCAATTCTGTGCAAACAAGAACCACTGCCATTTACAGTATCCCTTGTGTGGATATGGGTAGTAGTATCTGCAAATGTAAATGAAAGGAAATCAGAACCAGGTTGTAGCCAACTCTATTCATGTCTAGGCAGCACACATTTTATCCACCTCTTTGACACTCTGTGTTTTACTGCACATCAGACACTGGGTGGCACCCTTAAATGTGGGGATTTTTTATGTTCTCATAACATGAGTTCTTATCCTAAAAGCTGCCATGGTTATTTCATAGAATCATAGAGTTGGAAGAGACCTCAAGGGCCATCTAGTCCAACCCCCTGCCATGCAGGAACCCCCATCACAGGACTCCCGTTCCGACAGTTTGACATCCAGCCTGTGCTTAAAAACATCTAAGGAAGAAGACTCCACCACTCTCCGTGGCAGCACATTCCACTGCCGAACAGCTCTAACTATCATGAGGTTCTTCCTAATGTTTAAATTGAATTTCTTTTCCTAATGTTTAAATTGAATCTCTTTTCCTGTACTTTGAGACCATTGGCCCATGTCCTAGTCTTTGAAGCCATGGAAAATAAACCAGTCCCTTCTTCAATGTGACATCCTTTCAAATATTTAAACATAGCTATCATATCCTCTCTCAGCCTTCTTTTTGTAAGGCTAAACATTCCCAGCTCCCTAAGCCACTCCTCATAAGACATTTCTTCCAGACCTTTAATCATCTTGGTTGCCCACCTCTGGACTCGTTCAAGGTTGTCAACATCCTTGTTAAATTGAGATGCACAGAACTGGACACAGTACTCCAGGTGGGGTCTGACCAGAGCAGAATAGAGTGGTACTATCACTTCCCTTGATCTAGACATGATGCTTCTGTTGATGCAACCAAGAATCGCATTGGCTTTCTTGGCTGGCGCATTACACTGCTGACTCATGTTCAATTTGTGGCCCACCAAGACTCCCAGATCCCTTTCACAGGTACTATTCTCCAGCCAGGTATCTCCCATCCTATATCTGTGCAATTCATTCTTTTTACCTAGATGCAGCACCCTACATTTCCCTCTGTTTAACCCCATTTGCGTTAGCTTTGGCCCAATGCTCTAATCTGTCAAGGTCCTTTTGGATTTTCATCCTATCCTCCTTGTAGAGTTAATCACATTCTTGCCATAGCTCCCCCCCCAAAAAAAAATTTGGGTTCCATGTTCCCCAAAGGAAAATGCAGTATGCTCATGGTAAGAATACCATCTTACAGATACAATAGTATAGTAGGGATGGGCATGAAATGGACCACGAAGCAAAAAAAACCACACATTGGACCCTTATGGGGTGCATTTTGGGGTAATTCAGGGAAGCACATCTGCCCAGAATGTCACCAAACACCAAAGTGTTATTTGCACTGGCATTTCATACATGGGCTATGAGGTAGACATTCCAAACCCAATCTTGGCCAATCTTGGACTAATTGTTGGGCGAATTCTCCTTCCCACCCACCCCCTCAAAGTTTGACTAATGTTGGATTTGGGATGTCCAACTTCTAGTCCTCCCCGAAACTGGTCCCCCTCCCCCCAGGAAAATGCTCTTGAGCCACTTGAAGATTCTCTGTGAGTTTGGCCGCTCCACCTCTAACATCAACTTGCCTTGGTGTTCTACTGATCCTAGGAGTCCTGAATCACACAAACCACAAAACTGTACTATATCATAGAATCACAAAGTTGGAAGAGACGTCAAGGACCAGTGTGTGTGTGTGTGTGTGTGTGTGTGTGTGTCGTGTCTAACAAAGGCTTCGCCTACCCTTGCCGGTAAAATATCTAGCAACTACAATGTGTCACGGCTAGCAGAAATGTAAGACATGAGAACTTCTAAAGCATAATCATTATCATAATTCATAACAGTGAATGTAGTCAAGTAAATTGATTTTACTCATTTGGGTTGACTTTCTTGGGGAAGGATAGCAAAGATGTGAGGCAGCCTGGCCTCTTGTGGCAGGAAGTTCCAGAGTCTAGGAGCAGTTAGCTTAACCCAGAGCAAAGCCACAGCTGAGTATAAGTCTACCTCCTCTCAGGTAAGCCTTAGTACAGGCACTTTTACACGACCCCTAAGATCCGCTGGCCCCTTAAATTCAGACCAGAGATCTTAGGGGTTTGTCGCTCTTCGTGCGTCTCCACCCCTCCATACTTCCTGGCTGCTGGCTGTGTGAGGGGAGGGAGGAAAAAAGGGACAAAAGAATAAAGCCTTACCTCCTGGTGGAAGCTGCCGGGGAGCTCCGGTCACTTCCTGGTTCCTCTTAAAGGGGCGGGAGGCAAAAAACAAAAACAAAAAGAAGCGAGGAGAGCCCAGCACATCTGCATCAAATATTTTTCACCTCCCAAGAGCAGGTACAAGAAAAGTGCTCTGGGTCGCGCTTAGGTGGGCGGGGTCGCACTTAATTGTCTGCAAACTCCGGAGCTGGTGGGGAAACATTTTTAAGCTCCGGAGCTTGCAGCCATTTGCGGCGGAGTTTAAGGGTCGTGTATAAACGCCCTAACCCTCGTGGCGCAGTGGTTCAACTGCTCTACTGCAACTGTAACCGTGCTCACGACCTGGGGTTCAGTCCCTGGTAGCAGGCTCATGGTTGATTCAGCCTTCCATCTTCCGAGATCGGTAAAATGAGTACTCAGCTTGCTGGGGAGTAGGGGCAATGTAGTTTACAACTGTAAACTGCCCTTTAAGCACTATGGGGTGGTATATACCTGTACTTTGCTTTGCTTTAAGGCTCACTGGAGTGGGTTGCTTCTATCAGCCCCGGTGCCCAAATACCTATCCTTTCTTCTGGATGCCTATCCCAGAATGAGACATGTAATCCTATTCTGGGAGTCTTTATAACCTCACTTTTCTCACTTTCTCTCTCAAGGTCAAACTTATATTGCAAAGAGAATTCCTTAAGTGCTCCTGGTGTCTGAGTTGACTGTCAGAATTTGTTTTTTAAAAAAACATCCTGTAGTTTTCATACTGCCTGGCTTTGGTTATCCAATTTAAGTGGGGAAGTCAAGAAAACGCTTTCATTTTCAAATATGACTCCCGAGACAGGAACGTCTACAGCAGAGGTTCTCAACCTGTGGGTCCCCCGATGTTCTTAGACTGCAACTCCCAGAAGTCTTCACCACTAGCTGAGCTGGCGAAGATTTCTGGGAGATGCAGTCCAGAAGCATCTGGGAACCCATCGATTGAGAACCACTGGTCTACAGGAACCATGTGTCAGAAACACTAATGAGATTTCTGCTTCTAATGATGCGCTGTACTCAATGTCCAGTTTTGGCCCTCAGTGATGAGAAGAAGCTCCATCCCAGCTGTTTGGAGCGAGCTTGTTGGAATTTGGCCACCTCGTGGCTCAGTGGCTGACTTCTGTGGGTTTGCCCACGTGGGGTTGCAGAGGAGGGTAGGAAGGAAAGGGCCCACAAGCCAGCTTTGATACACAACATCACTCTTCGACACCTTCACCTGTGCAGCCTTTCCCATTTCTGAGGCTGAGTCAAATCCCATTATTACCATATTTATTATTGATACCCCTGGAGAAGTTTCGCATGACTCACACAAAGGGTTTTCACAAGATGTGTTGATGGGAGAATAATGCACCTCCGGTTGTCACATTGGCTGATTGAATGAGCAACCTTGTTCACCAGTCATCACAAACTGTTATTTGCTGAAGCATCTCACATTCGTTGTACTGCATCTTTAGCCATCTTTTCATGTTAAGGGCCAAGCTGTCAGCCAGCATACAGGCCCTGGCAGCAAATCCATGACTGGCAGTCAAGGCCAAATTTTCAAGTAACCTCCAAGTATGTTATCAACGAGGCTGAGTAACTTTTGGGGGGCTAAAACTCCCTGAGTTCCTTAACCAGTACAGACGTTAGCAACTGCAGTCCAAAAGAAGTCCGTGGTCCAAGCCCCCAACATGGCTTCAATTACTTTCATCAGCTACAGCCTGAACTGACTAATCCGCAGAAAGTAACTTCCGCTGCAGGTCTTTGAATTAAGGGCACTGCTCTGAAAGCACTTCAGTTCTGTTCAGACAGAATAGAGCAGCATTTATTGCCAGAAGGTAAATATTGCTTGGACTGAGAGGTCCACAATCAAAGAAATACTAAAGCAAATGGTGGGGGGGAATCCAAGAAATCGTAAAACAAAGAAAATACAATGAACTACTAGACCATTTATCTCTTGAAATGAGAAATGAAAGAGTACGGGTTCTTAAGCCTCATTGTTCAAGGAGCAGAAACGGGAAAATGATGAAGAGGAGAGGAGAATAGTGGCTAGAAGACCCTACAGACTCACTGGAGGCAACACAATATCACTGTTTTGAGTTGCAGGATCTAAACTCAAGACTACTCATTAGAGATGGGCACGACTCAAAAAAATAATTTTTCGTTTGTCATTTGTCGTTTAGGGGTCCATTTCGGTTCATTTTCATTTTTCAGGGGTTTTTTGCACATTTTTCGTTTTTGTTTTGTTACGAAACGAAACAAAAAACAAAACAAAAACGAAAATTTTTCATTTCATTCGCATTCTTTTCAATGCAATGTGTCTGCTGTAACGAAAACGAAAAACACGGCAAATTTTTTCGTTTAGTTTCCGCTGTCATTTTGCTTCTGAAAAATTTTTCGTTTTCGTTTTCGTTACAAAACGAAACGAAAAAAACGAAAACGAAAATGAAAATTTCGCTGAGTCGTGCCCATCTCTACTAGCCATGACAACTCCTAACTTCTGAGAGCAAGAAGAAGAGGAGAAGACAAGGAGCTGTGCAAAAAGTGCAATCTTTCAAACGCATCAGACTAGCATGCCCATCATCTGACTTCAACCACCAGCTAGAAGTATAAAAGCTTTTCAGAAGAATAACGCCCGTATACAACGGATTCTTGGAGGGGGTGGGGGAGGAACAACCGTAAACTTGGTCATAAAAAGAAACTGGCATGGAGTATCATAGAAAGGACAGGTGGCCAGCTGGAACGCAACAGGAGTGCTCTGTAATTGCAAATGTTGCCTTTGCTGATCCATTTGCTAGGAGCCCTGTGGCGCAGTGGCTAAATGCCTGTACTGCGGGTAAAACTGTGCTCATGACCTGAGGTTCAATCCCAGGTAGAAGACTCAAGGTTCACTCAGCCTTCCATCCTTCCGAGGTCGGTAAAATGAGTACCTAGCTTGCTGGGGGTGCTGGGGGGGGGCAATGTGTAGCCTGCATACTGTAATTAAAAAACTGTAAACCGCCCAGAGACTACTTGAAGGGGTATGGGGCAGTATATAAGCAGAACACTTTGCTTTTGCTTTTGCTAACCCATTATGATGAGACATACTGGACAATGTTTGCAAACTTCAGTTTATAACTACCAAGGCAAATGCAGTTTATGTATCTGTCATCCTTCTTTATAACATCTAAATTTATAACCACTTCCTGGTTTGGAAACTGTGTGCCCCACCCACCCATTTTTTTGTAGCCGTTTGCAACATACCTCACTTTCTAGGTATTTTTTAAAAAATAAAAATAGGAGAATTGCATCTCCTGAAAGACTCAAGGAACAGCAACTGTCTAGCAGAATAAGGCACAGCTCCTTAATCTTGGTGTTGGAATTAGAGATGGGCACGAATCAAAACAATGGCATTTCGTTTGTCGTTTGTTGTTTGGAGGGTCCGTTTCCGTTTGTTTCCGTTTTTCGCGATTTTTTGCAAAAAAAATCATTTTTGTTTTCGTTCATTTCGTTACCATTTTGTTACCATTTATTTCAATTTTTTGTGATTTTTTTTTTAGGATTTTAAGCAATTCATTCATATTGCAGTAATGGAAACGAAACGCACAACAAAATTTCTGGTGTTTCTGTTCGTTTCATTTCATTTTTAGAGACAAAATTTGTCATTTCGTTACATAACAAAACGAAAAAACAAAAACAGAAATGAAAAATTGTTCGTTTTGTGCCCATCTCTAGTTGGAATAGGTGGGAGTTTGGATTGTTCTCCTGTCCTTTTGAAAACCCAAAAGTACATTTATGATTGCTTCATCTTTTGGACAAATGCCTCCCATCCCCACCCCCACCCCCACATTCTGGAAAGTAGTGTCTTTGCAGAAGACCTTTTTCACAGTGAGGACATTTTGGGTGGTATATATCAGTATTTGCTTCTGTGTCCGTCACTTAGACCACTGCGAGACACTGAAGTTACTAGAAGTTAACTAGAAAAATAGTGTACTGTTAGAAAAACTGCTATACGCCAGCCTTCCCTTCTGCGGCGAAAAGGGGGAAAGCAAGTATGAATATTCATGAGTCTGTTTTGAATAGCCAATCACCAAGCTGGTGGGAGTGGTTAAGAATGTTATATATGGAAACCTAATAGGTGCTGGAGAGTTCAGTTAGAGTCAGAGTTGAGAGCAGTTCAGTTCTGTTCCTTTGAAAGAGCTGAGAGTCAGTTTGGATTGTCAGTTGGTTAGGTGTGAGATCCTGCAACCCAAAGGGTTCTGGTTTCTAAGAGCCTTTTCACATGACCCCTAAGATCTTCTGGCCACTTAAATTCGGACCAGAGATCTTGGGGGTTCGTTGCTCTTCCTGTGTTCCCACCCCCTCCGCACTTCCTTGCTCCTGTCTGCGTGAGGGGAGGGAGAAAAAAAGAGAGGAAAAAATGCAGGCTCACCTCCGTCTGCCGGTCGGTCGAAGCCGCCCCAAGCCCCATCGTCGTCCTGATTCCTGTCTCTTAAAGGGGCAGGGGGCAAAAAAAACAACAAACAGAATCGAGGAGAGCCCGGCACTCACTCCTTTACATCCGCATCAGGGATTTTCACCCCCAGAGAGCAGGTAACTGAAAAGTGGGCTGGGACGCGCTTAGGTGGGCGTGGTCGCACTTAATTTTCTGTAAACTCCGAAGCTGGTGGGGAAACAATTTTAAGCTCCGGAGCTGGGAGCCATTTGCCGCGGAGTTTAGGGGTCGTGTGAAAAGGCCCTAAGAGAAATACGTTATTATAAGAATTCATGATTGCAATATAATAATATTGGCTAAAGCTATCATAATATTGAACTTCTATTTGTAAACTAATAAATATTTCAATGTTTTATTTTAAAACTATATACCCTGGTGTGACTCTCTCTCTCAAATACATACAAGTGTCCTGTTATTCTGATGGTGGAAGTGAGTGGAAACCCAGTGTGTGATGTGGAGTACGTCACACCTTCAACTGGGAAAGTACATTGTGAGCAAAAGCTCAAAGTCTAGCTATCACGTGATAATGACAATAAGACTGGACAGCTCCGGAAGGTACATAGATCTTTGGTTTCTTTATCACCTTGTCAATTAGTGATATGTAAGCATACAGATAGGAAGACAGGTAAGAAAAAGATAGATGCATTTAAATTGTGGTGCTGGAGACGACGACTACTCATCCCATAGAAAGCAAGGATGACCAACAAGGAGGTCCTAGAGAGAGCATCTCGGGGACCAAAGAAAAACTGTCATACTTTGGCCATGTTATGTGAGCTGACTCACTCAAAAAGACCACTATGGTGGGATTTGTCAGTGGCCAAAGACGAAGGGGACACTCAAGGATTCACTGGCTTGACTCCCATCAGAAGGGGTACTGGAATGACCTTGATGGAGCGAAAAGAAGCTGTAAGAGATAGAAAGGCATGGAGAGCATGGATCCACAAAGTGACCAAGAGTCGGACATGACTGAATGGACAGAAGAAGACACATGCCAAAAAAATGAGATGTACATAGATGTGCTGAATGAACTGCTACACTTAAAGGCCACGCCCTACAAAGATATATAAAGATCTGGTGTCTTGTTTCAAATAGCCTCTCTGTAGACCTAGATTGCAAGAGATTAAGACCAGGGGTTACCTGCTATCCGTGCTCCAGGAGCACCTAACAAGCAGAAAGGGTATCGGGTTGCTCCCGTTTTCCATTACTGTTCATATTTTCAGTTCGACTTTGTGTTTAATAAAATTAGTGTATCCTTGGGCATTGAATCCAAAGGAACCTCTTGCCAGTCTTGAACCGGTACAGCTTGTGAAGCCTCCCAGGGGGCACAAATTTGGGAGTTGTGTAGTGTGCCCTTACAACACTTTTTTCTGTAATATGGGTCTGATCAAAAAGTCCCCTTAACTCATCAGGAATGTGCTTTAACAACTTAATTCTGCATTTTTATACGATCTGTGATTTAAATAGCCTTTAAAGGCTTTTAAAAAATAGTAGTATGTGTATTTAAATTCACATTATAAGCTGCCTTGTTTCATAAAAGGAGAAAGGATATAAATTAAAAAAAAATGACCTCCTTTAAGTTAAGGGGTTGGCTTTGGAGACAATGCCTTAATCCAATGCTGCTGTTCAAAATTAAGCCACTTAAATGCTCAGAAGTTATTAACAGAAAGGGAAATAACACAAGGTAGTACAATATTCCTTTTCTAGTAATCAGTACCCACAATGAAAGCTAATACCAACTCCACAAAGTGACACTTAGGTAAATAAGAGTCCATGGCAGGATAATGGTGAGGATAATCCCTGACATATGGTAGTTTATTATTATATTATATTATTTTCCCGGAAATGTCATGGATTATATATATATTTTAAAATCCTCTGAATGGCATGGGCGCCACCATGTTGGGGGCGGCTATTGAGCATGCTCGAAGCATCAGGCATGCTCAGTAGGTGGTAGGGGTGGGGATACCGCAACCACGTGACAAATGGCAGCAGCCATGTTAGGGATCACTGCATGAGTGCCGCCATGTTGGGGACAACTATTAAGCATGCTTGAAGAGTTGAGTATGCTCAATAGGTGGTGGGGGCAGGGATACTGTGACCACAATCCCTTATTTTCAAATCCAAAACTTGACAGGTATGGGTCCAAACCCATTTCCCTGCCATTTGCTCCAGGAGGTACTCACGAATCCATTTTGTGGACTTGGAAATACCCACTGTTTTTCAGAGGGCAATTGCTGGTTCGACTAAATGCCCTGATGCTCCACCAAATTCTGCCATCAGTCTTGGCCCACTCTTCTTGAATTCTTATCTATTAGAGGCTACGCAAAGTTCAATGCCTTTGAGCTGACCTTTTAGCCATTGGAGACGAACTCTTATTAACCTAAGCCTTGTGGGCTTTGTTTTCACATTCTTAACTTGGGGGAGGCCTCACATCTTGGCTCATGTAACATATAGCATACTATATTGTTTCCCATGGTAACCCTCCAGGTATCGCTAGTGAAGCACTTGCCTGGTTTCATTAATAGGGTCAACAAAGTGAGCAGCTCCAGTAAAACACTTCAGTGCATCAAAAACACTTCAGAAATATAATCATGGCCTCCATTGGCTCCAATAAACTGATATTATTAGATGAGTGACATTTCTCTACCCCATAGACTTATAGTGTTTATTGGCCATTCCAATGTTTTTAAAACATTTAGAAATCAAGCTGATTTTTAAAACCAAATAGAAGTTTATACGGGTACTCCTCACTTAATGACAGAGTTCCGCACCTATGACTGGTGATTAAGTGAGTTGGTTGTTAAATGAGGAGCTGAAGGCGGATGTCTTGTGGTGGGTTGAGGCTGCCCTCCTTACAGGCAAACGAGAGCACAGAGGCTCTCCAGGAGGCCAGCGAGGAAGCAGAACAAAATGGAGGAGAAAATAGTGATGGAGGGAGCCATTACTCTGTCTGGCTCAAGTCAATCTTTCTGCAGAATTACTTTAAAAACTGCAGCGAGTGACATTAAAAACAAAGCCAAGAAAATTTTGTCCAGGACAAGAAAGTGTCTAGGTACTCGTTACATCCTTAGCAGAGATGCTCAAAGTATACAGTACTCCAAAGATGGCAAAGGTTCAGATAGAGAGTTTGTATATAGCCTACTGCAGTCCACAATTTCCGGCAAAGTAGAATGGGGCCTGAAATCTCATTTCATGAGATCAGTGCATGTGTGTTCTATGAGGTCAAGTCAGAACAGACTTAGGGCGGGCCTAATTGGGTTAACATAAGAACGTAAGAACATAAGAAGAGCCATGCTGGATCAGGCCAAAGGCCCATCTAGTCCAGCTTCCTGTATCTCACAGTAGCCCCACCAAATTTTTCTGGGAGCGCACGAGACTAGATATCTGTCTCCTGATATCACTCCCCTGCATCTGGTCCTTGACGTACCCTGGTTTTAAGCCTGGAGATTACACATCTCCATCATGGCTTGTAACCTGTGATGGACTTTTCCTTCAGGAATCTGTCCAGTCCCCTTTTGAAGGCATCCAGGCCAGATGCCATCACTGGATCCTGTGGCAGGGAGTTCCACAGACTAACAACATGCTGGGTAAAAAAAAATTCTTTTGTCTGTTCTCACTCTCCCAGCTCTCAGTTTGAGTGTTGTCAAGGTGAGCAAGACATTTAACGAGTGTTTTTACCAGTTCCCCTCCCACCGGTCAGTTTCCAGCACAGATTTGAACCCTTTTCTCCGAGTCCTAGTCCATCAGTCTATCCGCTACACAACATTGTAGTACAGTGTTAGTAGAATTAGTAGAAAGGTTATAATCAAGGATACCTGCATGCCAAAATATTCAGGGGAGATCCATCTTGTGTGCCCTCATGAGATTCATGGGCAAATGCATGTTTGACACTTACAGAAGGTTGAATAGGGAGGTCCTTTCCAAAGGAAGTTAGGCTGGCCTTTTCCCCTGACTGTTGTGGGGTGGCAGGGAGGAGTGTGCTTTGTACCATGAGCCAGCACTTTGCAGCATTCATATTTTCAAGTAAATAAAAGTAACTATATAATAGTTTCCTAATAGTTACTTTCCCCTTGTTTTAGTTACTTTTAGGGGAAAGAACAATAAATAGTTACTTCTTAATTACTGCTGGAATGATGAAACCTAGCAGGGTAGAGGGTCTTGAAACTGTAACTGTAAATTGTGTGTCTTCACTCAGTCAAGTCAGAACCTACTTATAGGGACCCTAATAGGGCTTCCAAGGTAAGTGAAACGTTTAAAGAAGCTTCCCTTGTGGTGGTGGTGTCTGCTGACTTGCAACGACAATAACAATTACTACTACTACTACTACTACTACTACTACTACTACTACTACTACTA
>JAHTLZ010000195.1:2110052-2122221 GCA_023846285.1 Phrynocephalus versicolor
TACTACTACTACTACTACTACTACTACTACTACTACTACTACTACTAGCAAACTTGGCACTGATACTGCTACTGTTAAATTTAATGGTAAATTTGTCATCTTAAAAAATAACGTACTTTTGGGAACGTCCATCGGATTGAGACTTCCAACCAAATCTCTTACATAAAGTCCATCCCCCTCATCCTTACTCAGCCAATTGTTGCAAGCAAAATAAAAACGGAGATGTGGCCGGTTCATGTCTGTCACTATCACACGGTCCAGGTACCAGCTGGCGTTCATCCCCGTGTTGTCATGTTCAATCCTGCAATACAGTAACAGAGTAGAATGAGAGTCAGAATTACATCCAGCTCTAGTTGTCAGGAAGATGATTTGATCCAGCCATGCAACTGATAAAAAAGGCTTTCATATTATTAAGTTCCTATTTTATTCTCTCTCTCTCTTATATATAATATTTATTCTCTCTCTCTCTTATACATATATATATATATAGGGATGGGCATTTCATTATGGAACCAGTAGGTTACGAAATGGACCACATGAGCCCAGGTAGTCCTTGGAACGGGCTGATCCAATTGCTTTAACTTTCTCTGTCTCGCACAGGGTTAAAATCCAATGAGGAAGCATGCTGCGACATCATCTGTGCTAGATCTGTGATGCTGGCCAATCAGGAGCTGTGCAGGGACAGGCATCATCCCACCTCCCTCTCTGATTGGCCAGCAGCATGGAGCAGGAACTATGACGTTGCTCATTGGATTTTAACCCTGTACAAGAAAGAGAAAGGTAAAGCAATTGGATCTGTATGTATCAGCTGGTTCCAAGGACCACCTGGGCTCGCGTGGTTTGTTTCGCAACCTGCTGGTTACGCATCCTAAGTGTCTTGTTTATGCAAACATAATGAAAATATCAGAATAGCTGCTGTTGGTCACACCCAGGGTGTGGAATCCAACCTTTCCAGGTGTGCAGACTACAACTCCCATCACAATTGCCAAATCTTCTTTTTCTTAGTGTTTGTCCCACTTGGTGATGGATCCACTATTCTGGTTTTTGCCTTCCACTTGTCACAGTCCTGGGCTAGGCCCAGATGAACCTGGGACAACATCATGTCATTGTCAAGGCTTTTCATCCAGCACTGTTTTGGACGTCCCCTCGGTCGGATCCGCTGACCTCCAAGGTGAGACCCTTTTTGGCCAGAGTTTCCTCATTGGCACAAAAGGCGTGTCCATACCACTGCAAGCAGGTTTCATGCATCTCGCTGGTGACTGGTGTGATGCCATAATTAGATCGGATGTCATCATTGTGCACATGATCTTTTCTCGTGAGGCCGGCGGTCCATTGCAGCATCTTTGTCTCCATGACACCAAGGCCACGTTTGGGATTCTTTAATCGCTGGCCAACATTCCCCGCCATAGAGCGCAACAGGTAGTAGTACAATGATGCAATTAATCTTTGACTTTAAACAGTCACTGATCTTTTTTGTCACACGTGACACTTGAGGGGGCGGGGTGGCAGGTGAGTGGTGGGGTGGGGGTGGGGGTGCGGGGGTGGGGGCAGCAGATGGTGGGGGACAGTGACGGGGGCGGGGGCAGTGATGGGCACAGGCGGCGGCGGGCGGGCGGCGGCGGGCAGCGATGGGCGGACAGACGGCAGTGGCCAGCGGCAGGGGGGCGGCGGGGGCGGGGCAGGGTGGCAGATGGCGGGGGACAGCGACGGGCACAGGGGTGGGCGGCGACGGGTGTGGGTGGCAGCGGGCAGTGATGGTCAGACGTCGACGGGTGGCTGGCAGGCAGTGGGGGGACAGACGGTGGTGGCCAGAGGCGGGGGGGCGGCGGGGGGCGGCAGGCTGTCCAGCGCCCTCTCTCCATTTTGGCGCCCTAGGCAACTGCCTAGTTCGCCTTAATGGAAGCGCCGGCCCTGGCTGTGAGGGCAGGCTGCTGCTGTTGCTGTTGTCCTGGATGTGCCTGTTACTCATACCCTAAAATTTTCCAAAAGTTGGTTGGATAGCTAAGAGAATGAGGAGAGAATGGGAGCACGATTCCCCACTATGCATCTCAGGAGAACAGCCAGCTTGTCATTATCTTATACAAATTAGAGTCCCAGAAGAAGATAATGGTCAGCCATTCTGGAAAGCGTCGCCACATTACTCAGAATTAACACCATGTTGCTGTCGTGAAATGTTTATCACTGAGCTGGTTGGCTCAATCTGCCTCAAGCTGGGAGGAGCTGATACAATTTGCAGTGCCGTCACAGGGTGCTACCACATCATCCACAGGATAACTGCCACCTATAGAACGTGATATCCGTCTGGAGCAGGCCTGCCCGTGCTTATTACAGAACAGAAAAATGTTGCCTTACATTGCACAGTAGATATCCAATGTCTGAAATCCTGCTGCACTGTTATGCAAAAGGTGTAACTTTTGAAGGACTACAGTGGTCCCCTGCCCATTCACGGTTCATATACTGTAGTCCCACTATATCACGGGACCGCAGTATACGTATGAAAAAAGGCCCCCTGGGTTAAGGGGAGAAAGGACTGTTTCAGGCCTCCCATACTTACCCTAGGACTGGCGCTGCCCCTAATGGGCCTGTGAGGGCCTTCCCGGGCCTTCTGGAGGCCCGACAATGGCTTCCCTCCAAGGGCTTTTCTAGGCCTGTTGGAAACCTCAGAAATGATTTTTGGCGATCCGGAAGTCACTTCCGGTTTACCAGAAGTCACTTTCAGTCACAGGGAAGGCCCGGGAAGGCCCTCACAGGCCCGTTCTGGGCAGCGCCAGGCTAGGGTTAAGTACAAGGGCCCCTAGCTAGGGCCCCAAGGCCCAGCCCAACCTGCATTCACATATCGTGGATTTTCAATTATTGCGGGTCAGGTCGGGTCCCTAACCCCCGCAATAGGTGGGGGGTCATTGTATTGCCTCCAGCGAAGAAATTTCTGTGGACATTGTTTGTGGCACACCAAGGGCCTTTTTACACGACCCCTAAACTCCACCGCAAATGGCTCCCAGCTCCGGAGCTTAAAATTGTTTACCCACCAGCTCCGGAGTTTACTGAAAATTAAGTGCGGCCACGCCCACCTAAGCGCGTCCCAGCGCACTTTTCTTGTACCTGCTCTCCAAGGGTGAAAAATCTTAATGTGGATGTGCCGGGCTCTCCTCGCTTCTTTTTGTTGTTGTTTTTTGCCTCCCGCCACTTTAAGAGAAGGAACCAGGAAGTCACCGGGCTCCCGGCAGCTTCCACCGCACCGGGGAGGTAAGTCTTTATTCTTTTGTCCCTTTTTTTCTCCCTCCCCTCACGCAGCCAGCAGCCAGGGCGTGCGGAGGGGGTGGGAACGCACGAAGAGCGACAAACCCCTAAGATCTCTGGTCCGAATTAAAATGACCAACGGATCTTAGGGGTCGTGTAAAAGCGCCCATAGTCACAGGGCTCAATGTGCAACAGATGATGCCTCTGGAAATTTCGTTGCTTGGGGCAATTCACCTTCAAAAGTGGTGCCTTTGGTGTAACAGCACAGCAAGAATTCAGTCATTGTGTCCTGTTGTTTGTTCCTTGGCATGACCTACCAAATAAGGGTGCTGCTGTTTTCAAGACCAAGCATAGAATAGAATCACAGAATCATCATAAACTTGGGACCTTGAAGGTCTACTAGTCCAACCCCTGCCCAAAGCAAGAGGCCTTGTATACTGCTTTCTGCTCACGCAATGGAACATTAGTTCCATGTTATCTAATAAATGAGAAATAATTGCCAATAACCCCCAAAAGATGGATTCTTCAGTACAAATTCATTTGAGGAGGGCTGGCTCTTTCTGTCTTCTTCTGCATCACCACACTACGCAATAAACTTGCATAGATAGCTCTTATTTGGTGAATTGGGTACTAGATTTAAAAATATATATAGTCCCACTTTTGTTGACAGAGATGAAAAGGAACTTTCTTTCCTGCATAATGATTCCAAATCTGGACAATATTGGCAGTCAGAATGTCTGTATTACCACAGAATATCACCACCTATCGGCAATACAGTACCTTATTTTTTTAATGGTTCCAACATTGTTTGTTCTCACCCGGAACACATCTGTTTTACTCCTTTCAAATGCAGAGCTGCTCCTGAAATACAAGGGCAACCATAATGCGATTAACATTACACATTAATGTATCAATACTTAGCTAACTGCGGTAGTAGTGCCAGTGCGAGGTCTAATCTTACAAAACAAGGACAAAGCTGAAATCTACTTTGGGAACCGCCAGAACAGGTGTTTCTTATGACACGGGGCCATGCAAAGGGGTGGAAACCCTGCTGTGTGCCAAACCGTGGAGTCGTCCGCATGCCTGGTTTGTGACGGCTATCTCACATGTGGCAACCAAAGTATGATGGTGAAATTGTCATGCGAAGTTTTTCAAAAGAAAGAGAAAGACACATGATGGTGAGGAAAGGTGCCACCTTTGGGGAAATGTGTGGCATACTATCTAATCTGAAGTGTGGAGCAAAACAGGGTTTTTTTAAAAAAAAATTAGTCATGCATTTTTGAAAGGCTTTTCACCTGCGAAAGCAACTTGCTGGGAAATGCATGAGATTCATCCTTTTGCCATATTCCATGAAGAAAAACCATGACCGATATCGGAGCTGTTCCGCTACTGTTTACCCCTGTAGCTATAGCATTTGCGAGAGAAATCAAGTGCCTGTTTATTACTGCAGGCAACACTAGCACATGCAAAGAAGGGAGAATAATTTCTTCGTGGCTGGGTCTGTTGATTTTGAGCTGTTAGAATAGTGATGGCCAAACTTCGGCCCTCCAGAAGTTTTGGACCACAACTCCCACAGTCCTTTGTCATTGGCAATACATGCTTGGAATTCTGGGAGTTGTGGTCCAAACATCTAGAGGGCCAAAGTTTGGCCACTACTGTGTTAGAAAATTGATCGAAGCTTAGGAGACTCTATGAGCACGTGTCTTGGTTTGGAGCTGAGTCATGATTCCGGGAAGGCTTTCACAAGCTTCCTTCATCTTGTTAAATATGAATATATTGGTAAATTAGGAAATGATAGATTGAAGGCCACAGGAAAAGGGAAGGCCAGGTATGAGATGGACCGATTCCATAAAGGAAGCCACTGCCTTGAGTTTGGAAGGGCTGATGAGGACAGGACATTCTGAAGGTCACTCGTTGAAGGTCACAGGGGACTTGGCAGCATATAACGATGATGCTAACGAAAACGGGGAGATAAATAGAGGCATGGCACATACTCAGAAACAATGTGCCTGAATATTTGGGGATTCTGAGGATGGACAGCAGCTGGTGCATAAGCTGATGCTTCACAGAAACATCTGGCTAGCTCTCTGTGAAGATTCTCAGTCATCCAGGTGAGTTTATTCTAGTTGTTGAGTCAGGGCAACTGGACCAAGAGGTGTTGGGGGGAGGGGCGTTCAGGCACTCTCTGTCTGCTACTTATCAAGCAGCCATTTCAACAACCCCCAGGCAAATCAAGAATACTAGTTCACACCTCTACCAGCAAGGCCGTGGCTAATGACTCACACTTTATGGATGTTGGGAAGGTCAAAAAGGTGGGCCATGGTCCACCAAATAAGCCTACTGAGACTATTGTCCACCTAACAAGCCTATTAGGCAATTGTTCATCTTATGAGCCTATTTCAGACCAGGGTGACATGAGGTCAAAGTGAACTATAAAATGGAGGACACACAACTAGCCTATCAAAAAGAAGACTGAGAGGGGATATGATAGCTATGTTTAAGTATCTGAAAGGATGTCATATTGAAGAGGGAAGAGGTTTGTTCTCCATGGCTTCAGAGACTAGGACTCGGGGCAATGGTTTCAAACTACAGGAAAAGAGATTCCATTTGAACATTCGGAAGAACTTCATGACAGTTAGAGCTGTTCGGCAGTGGAATATGCTGCCACGGAGGGTGGTAGAGTCTCCTTCTTTGACGGTATTTAAGCAGAGGCTGGATGGCCATCTGACGGAAATATTGTGAAGGGGTTCCTGCTTGGCAGGGGGTTGGACTTGATGGCCCATGAGGTCTCTTCCAACTCTATAATTCTATAATTCTATAGCTTTCCTTAGACTGATGAAGCTGTTTGGATGAGCAGCGAAACATTTCAGTCTGGCTTGCTGTTATTGTTAAGTGCTATTATCTCATATCTGACAGATGATGATGATGATTTTATGAATTAGTGACTTCAAAAAGGTCCTGTCATTAACGGGCCCTCTTTGAAAGTAGCAACCATGGTTGTCTTCCAGGGAGTCTTCTCTTCTTATGATCATTGATGTGCCCAAAGTATGATGGAAATTTACTATTTCAGAAAGCTGGAGGGCTTTGACTCTAAATCTTGTTATGCTCTTTCTCCTAAAAATACTCGATACAATGAGTGACTAGGATGTAGCAGTGAATCTTTGGGAATCCATTCCCAATCAATCACTGAATTTTTCTGACATAACTGGCCACACTGGCCTCTTATGTTCAGTTTTCTCTTTGTCCATCCAGTTTATTTGCCTGGAATATTCCCGAGAATTCCAGCAAGTGGGATTCTCAGGGTAAACTCATTCACATAATCTCTAACTATAACCACAGAGCATGGGGAAGAAGAGGAAACGGGGAGATCCAACTCCCATGCTTCATTAAAGCCTGTAACACAACTATGGACCTGAAACCACAGAAGGACTCAGTGTGTCATCACTCTGTGCTTAAACTTGCTCAGATAGATATGAGGTCCAAGAGGTATGGAAAAGCGAACCACCACAGGTGAATATTTCCCCTCCTTATAAGGAATTGGAGTCAGGGGATGAGTCCTTAAGTTCCAAATTGACCCTGGACGTTTTAGACACAAAGTTCCTTCGGAACGCAGAAGCTAATCAGGACTACCGAAGTGGAGCACTGAAGGGCTTGATATCAGAGTGGCCCTTCCTTCTTGAAGGTGCTGTTAAAAACATATTCTTGGAACTATCTCACAGGTTCAAATGTCACTGTATTTTGAAGATGCATCATTGCGTCATAATACAGGTTTGCATGGCCCAGAACTGGATTTGGGAGCGGAAATATGTCAGTTGCTGTTGTTTTATCTCTCTTTTTATTTCATTTTATTTATTGTGGGGTCTGTTTATTTGGGCAATTTGTTGTATAATGCCCAGAGTTCCCAAGGCACGTTCGGTCGGTCAGTAAGTACATAAATACTAAATAAATAAATAAATGGATCCCCCCCCCCAATTGGTTGTCTTATTTAAAGCAAAAAGTGTTCTGCTTATATACTGCCCCATACCACTTTTTTAGTAGTCTCTGGGCGGTTTACAATTTTAATTACAGTGTGCAGGCTACACATTGCCCCCCAGCAAGCTGGGTACTCATTTTACCGACCTCGGAAGGATGGAAGGCTGAGTGAACCTTGAGCCTGCTACCTGGGATTGAACCCCAGGTCGTGAGCACAGTTTTACCTGCAGTACTGGCATTTAACCACTGCGCCACGAGGCTCACTATTTAACCCCCCACACACACACACACACACACACCGTTACCTTCACTTGGGGGTCTTTTTAAAAATGGGAGGAGGGTGGACTCTGTTTGAATGCCATTACAGATCCATTCTGGCTTCTGCTTCTTCTAGAGGAGGTCGACGTTATTTTAAACTGTACAATTTGTATTTTGAGTATCATTCCTTGGCTTGATCTACCTCACAGGGTCGGTGGGAAATTAAAGTGAGGAGAAGGGGAACGATATAGACAGCTTTGGGTTCACTGAAAGAAAAGTGGACCATGAAATGTAATAACTTATCATCGAGGGCCAGAGCATGGATTTTTTTTCATTGGGGGGGGGACCCAAAGGGGAGGATATTGATAAAGGTAAGTTGTTCATTTCTGGTTTCTGCATTGGCATCCCATACTGGATGATACAGCACAAATTTGCAGAAACAGGGGGGCATTTTTATTACGGACAAGATGGGAAATGATTTATTTTCACTTTCATTGACAAAGATTTGAGGACACCTTCTTTCCTCCATGCACTTCATTCCTCAGAAAATGACAATTTAGATCAGTGGTTCTCAACTTGTGGGTCCCCAGATGTTCCTGGACTGTAACTCCCAGAAGTCTTCATCACTAGCTGAGCTGGCCAGGATTTCTGGGAATTGCAGTCCAAGAATGTCTGGGGTCCCACAGGTTGAGAACCACTGGTTTAGATGGTTTCAAGTCCAGATATAATGTGAGCAATGAGTAGTGACTTGGAACCAGCCATCCTACAGACTTCTACACTAAAGTTAAGCCCCATTGAATTAAAGGGAGACAATTGCAGCCTAAATCAGAGACTGTGATGCGGGGTGGGTGGGTGGTGGGGAGTTCAGATTCTGTCCTTCTCTTCCAAAATAATAGTGGACAATAAATTCATTTCTAAAACAATTTCAGTCTACAGCTCCAAATTTATTGTGTCCAATATGGCAAACAGGTCTGAAATTTCATGGATTTCCTTTACCATTCCCAGACTATTTGTCTTTATAAGGTTTTTTCATGTCTGTGTTCCTTCACTGGGGAAAGAAGCCCTTTTGAGGGGAAAAGTTAGGATAGCTGTAGGTACCTCCTGTAAAAATGGAGAAAATGTGAAGTTATAAGATAAATCAGCATTTTCCAAGGCACATTCACATCCAAAGGAAAACAAGCACAAGTAGCGAAAAGCTCAGCTTCACAAACCATTGGAGACTTAGGCTGCAAACCTGTACTTACTCACCTTGGAGTAAATCCATCTAGATTCAATGGGACCTACTTCTAAGTAGACATTATAGCCTTGTGCTGTTAAATCATTGACTCAAATGCAATATCAGCCCCACTTAGAGTAGACCCATAATGTATGCATATATAAAAAACAGCCAGTGAACCTCTTTTCATTCATTATCATGTGAGTTCATCCATTCCAATCATCAACCCTCAAATGAGACAAAAGATTGACCCCATTAAGTAAATACATACTTCAACAGGCTGCATGCTGAAGTCATCCAAAAATGTCATCTTTCTTAACGCTCCCTGTCACATCCAGCAAGGTTTGCACATTCAAGAACCAAGCATGCACCCTGTGGCATTTTGAACTCACCTTTCCTTAATTCACATTTTCCCCATAACTAGGACATCACTCAGAGCAGAACATGTGATCTAAGAACTCTGTCTATTGATACTTAAGAGAATAACCACACCTGTGCTTCACATTACTTCACAGTGACTCCATTCAGTGGTTCCCAACCTAGGGTCCGCAGATGTTCTTGGACTACTACTCCCAGAAAACCTGGCCAGCGCAACTAGTGACAAAGACTTCTGGGAGTTTTAGTCCACAAACACCTGCAGAGCCAACATTAAGAACCACTACGGTAACATACTTTAGAAGAAAGCTGAAGAGCACTATAACATAACATAATCCATTTTACAAGGTGTTTACCCTTTTGAAAGGGCTTTAACCAACTTTATTTTTAATGGACCCCAATTCATTGGCAATGCAAAGCAGAGTGATCAGAAGTCTATCAAGATGTCTATGCTCACCGTGGATGCATGTAGGTGTAACTTGATTTTTCTCACAGGCTTTGCATGCATTTCCGTTTCTTGGTGAACAAAGACCTAAATGGTAATGGTTCACTCCACACGGTCAATGAGCACTTGGAATTCCAACCGTACTCACTTGCTGGTCAGATGAACCTTTGGTGTGATGCCAAATTCACCAAAGAGAGTAACAAAGACGTTGGCGTCAGTCCCCGCGCCTCGGACGTCCCCTGTCACTGTCACAACTTCGTAGACTGTGGGCACAAAAGGAGGGAGACAGAAATGTGGCTCTTAAGAATTTGGCAAGTTACCTATGTGACTGCATAGGCAGGGGTTGGGAGTTCTATTCCCCCACTATGTCTCCCAGAGGAACAGCCATCCTTTGTAGCCCTGGGCAAACTGCAGAATCTCAGAGCCTCCCTCAGAAGAAGGGAATTGTATACCTAAATATCCCCTGGAGAGGTGGCTGTAATTAGGAACTGATTTGACAGCATGTAATAATAATAATCACCACCACCACCACCACCACCACCACCACCACCACCACCACTACTACTACTACTACTACTACTACTACTACTACTACTACTACTATCAGGTGGACATAACATAAGACCATAAGAAGAGCCATGCTGGATCACGCCAAAGGCCCATCTAGTCCAGCTTCCTGTATCTCAAAGCAGCCCCACCAAATGTGTCCGGGAGCTCACGAGACTAGATATCTGTCTCCTGATACCACTCCCCTGCATCTGGCCCTTGAAGTACCCTGGTTTTAAGCCTGGAGATTACACATCTCCCCATCATAGTTTGTAACCTGTGATGGACCTTTCCTCCAGGAATCTGTCCAATCCCCTTTTGAAGGCATCCAAGCCAGATGTCATCACCACATCCTATGGCAGGGAGTTCCACAGACTAACAACACACTGGGTAAAAAAATATTTTCTTTTGTCTGTTCTTACTCTCCAACCCCTCAATTTGAGTGGATGTCCCCTAGTTCTGGTATTTTGTGAGAGGGAGAAGAGCCTCCCTCTATTCACTTTACTCATGCCCTGCATTATTTTGCAATAATAACAATTACTACTACTACTACTACTACTACTACTACTACTACTACTACTACTACTATCAGGTAGACAGATTGTGTCTAAAAGTTATTTCATCATCAAAAGTTTTTTTAAAACTGTTGCTCCCAGACGATAGCTCCTGGAATTCCCTGTGAAGCCAACACTTGGACTTAGTCTAAGACAGCTCCTTTGTTTGATGATTATGTCCATCACCATGCCAACTCAGCATTGACAAGTGTGACAATTAAGCTGAAGCAAAACAAACTTCACAGCAGAAACAAAAAAACTGGTTGCTTCGTTTCATTTTGGCCAAATGGGCTGCACAAACCGAACCATGAACTGAGACACAACCCAGCCCTGGTTGTGTGTTTTTAACCCAATTCATAGCTCAGATTGTGCCTGTCTCTAATACTGAGTTACTGGAGCTCAATTATGCTGGGGTTCTACATTGAGAAGCCATATATTTTGCAACTGAATGACAGATTAGACCTGGAAATGATTACTAGTGGGTGCATAAACCTTCAGCCTAGGGGAAGCTCTTTTAACATGCTGCATGCCATCAGCAGTGTTTGTTTTGTTGGTTGTTTGGATGGTTGGTTGGTTGGTTGGTTTTTTAGAATTTATTAAAAGTACAATGTGTAAAAAAAAAATACTCTGCAAACATTCTGCCTGCAAATATTTTGTAAGCAGCCTGGCATCCATCTTGCCAAGTGAACTTTTAAGAACTCTCTCCTGGCAAATTACATCCCTTTCCATGCTTGTAATGGTATACGTGCTTTCAAAAAGGGAGCTTCCGCCCGAAAGCTCAGCAACTTTTTTTTTATTTTTCTTCTATCAGCCTATGAAGGTATCACCCATAGTCTAGTTTTCCTAATGAAACATTTTATTATTAAGGTTGATTTAATCAACCAACATCTTTTTGAAACCTGTTAACCTAATCAAACAACCAATGACGCATTGCTACGGCAACAGGAGATTTTCCAACTGCTGAAACAACAGCCAACCCCTGAACTTTATCGATCCCGACAACTCTGGTTGCCATCTGCCTGATATTTAACTTCAGCAGAAAAAAATGTCACAGTTCCTTCTACATCCTTTTATAGACTAGACTCCATATTTGCAGACCAAAATAGTGCAGCCTACAAGCGGCATCAAGGCTTTGTCACTCTCTGGATTTCTTTCTGCTTTGATCAGCCTATATCAGGGGTCTGCAACCTTTAAGACATAAAGAGCCACTTGGACCCGTTTCCGACGGGAAAAAAAAAAACTGGGAGCCGCAAAACCATTGCGACATTTAAAACAAATATATACAACCGCCACCGCCATTCTCGCTGTTCTGCCTCAGCAACTGGGCACCGGCACAGCCGCCGTTCGAGGCTCCGTGAGGCGATGACCCACGCTCTGGGCCTACCAGCGCCGCCGCCGCCGCCGCCACGGTCCCGCAGCCAGAGGCGAGGGAGCGGCGCCCGCCTCAGCGGTTGAAAGGACAGCCTGCGACCCCGCGGCTGGTCCCTTTTCTTGGAAGCGGGCGAGCGGCGACCTCTCTACACACACACACACACACACACACACACACACACACACACACACACA
>JAHTLZ010000195.1:2127948-2148598 GCA_023846285.1 Phrynocephalus versicolor
GGGGGGGGGTCAGCAGGCTGGCCAGCGCCCTCTGTCCATTTTGGCACCCTAGGTAACTGCTTAGTTCACCTTAATGGACGCACCGGCCCTGTGCAGAGCTTTCTAATGCTGGACTGAAGTAATATTCCAACTTTTGGAGTGTGGGAAAGCTGCTTTTGTGTACTACAGCTCTTGGTTGCTTCTCTAGCAGTGCACCTGAAGACCATGTTTGTCAAGGAATGGTATGAGCTATAGTCCAGAATGGGAGCTGACTAGAGATTGGCACGACATGAATTTTTAAATTCATTTTGTTATCTGTTATTTGTTTTGTTATGTAATAAAACAAATAACAAACCACCCCCTCAAAGAAAAATGAAACAAAATGAAAATTTTCATTTTGTTCTGTTTCGTTTTTCATCCCCCCCCCATCCAGCGTCTTCTCCTACCTGATGTCAGGAAGGACTCCTGGTCGCCTGGCACCACCACTGCCGCCAATCAGCCTCCACAGAGGGGGCTTCCGAAGCAGCGGGGTGGCCTCCCGTTAAAAAAAAAAGTGCTGATCAGCTGTAACACGGGCCCGGTGCTTGGGGCTCAGCAAAAAAAAAAAGTTTAAAAATCCTTCCTCCTCCACCCCCATTTTCTATTTTTTGCCCCCAAGCGCCAATCAGCTGTAGTGCAGGTTTGGAGCTCAACAAAAAAAAAAAAAGTTTTACAATCTCTCCTTTTTCCTCTCACACTACAGCTGATTGGCATTTGGGGTGACAAAAAAAGTTTAAAAATCCACTGGTTTCCCTGCACCCGATCGGGCATGGGGAAACCGGTGGAATTTTTAAACTTTTTAAGAGGCTTTTTCTCGTGTGTTTGTGTGTGTGTGTGTGTGTGTGTGTGTGTGTGTGTGTGTGGTGCTTGTGTAACTTCCCCTCACCCGATTGGGCATGGGGAAGTTACACAAGCACCAGACACACACACACGCACACACACAGAGTACACTAAAACAAAAAATGAAACAAAACAAAAAACAAAACGGAAAATGAAACAAAACAGAACGAAATGAAAAAATGAAACGAAACATTATTTTAGCGTTTCATGCCCATTGCTAGAGCTGACTGGATAGCTCAGTGAATTAGTTACCTATCTGCAAAGTCAGAAGTTGGGAGTTAGATTCCCCACCAGAGAAAAGAGCCAGCCTGTGCAGCCTTGGGCAAGCTTCACAGTCCCAAGGCAGCCCAGAATAAGGGAATGATAAACCACACCCCTACCTCTCTTCTACCAACTGAAGGGTCTCCAAGAGAGATCCGTCACGTTAGTCTGGTTGCTGCAAAAATTATCAGACAGCCTCGCAATGTTCTATTGACTTAACAGCTTGAATTTGGTATATGCTTTTCAAGGACCTCTTCTAGCAACCGTCATCAGAGGAATGCGGTGGCACCAAAAAGACCCTGAGTGTGATCACACAGGGGAACGCAGCTTGCATTTTGCATTGAGAGAGGAGCATTCTGATGCAATTTTTCAGCAATCACACAGCAGCCAAGGAACTGACATTCAACCTTGATGCAACAACAACAACAACAACAACAACAATCTCCCTGTGTCAGAACCACATGCAATGTACATGTAGGCATTTTTTCTAGTTTTTTTCTTTGGGGGGGGGGACCACAACAGAGGTAAAAACTATCCCAATAAATCAAGAGCACTTTTTGTCGCAACCAATGTAATACATCTGGACACACACACACCACAAAAAAATCCATTATTAGTATTATTATTGTTGGCAAGCCATGATGGAAGAAGCAAAAGGTCGTGCGCTCACAGGTTTCTCTCATCTTTCTATCTTCCTTCCCAATCTCCACTTTCTCAGTACTTAATTGGAAAAAGAAATTACATGGTGAACAGCTGGAGACGGCGAACATATATTTTCAGCTAAAGTTACTATGTAGAGCATCACTGTATTAAATCACTTTATTTATTTATTATTATTATTATTATTATTATTATTATTATTATTATTATTATTTATAGTAGTAGTAGTAGTAGTAGTAGTAGTAGTAGTAGTAGTAGTAGTAGTATCTGCATTTACTCCTTGGAGGAGCTATTGGTAAGGCTACACTGTACGCACTACCGCTCCCTCCTTCAGCCATTCACAGTCCTATGAGGTAGACCACTCAGTTTGCCTCACGGCTCAGTGTGGACATCAATAACAGTCTCCATTCACACTGTTAAAATACTGCACTCTTCCTACTACTTGTGACTATATAATTATAATTTAAAAGGCTGGAGCATGAACTCAAAATGTGTCTTATTCAGGCTGTTCGGACTCACCTTTTTTCTTGTTGTACTCATCTTCGGTTTCATTGGGGGAGTCTGAGTGGTAATTCCGAAGCTCCTGCTCATACAACTCTGCAAAATTCTCGTCATCCTTTTTCTTTTTCTTCTTATCCTTGCTTTTAGACTTCTTTTTCTTCTTTTTCTTCTTCTTCTTCTTCTTCTTCTTTTTCTTCTTCTTCTTCCTATCTTCGTCCTCCTCATTGTCATCACTGTCACTCGACGCTCTTTTCTTTTTCTTCTTTTTCTTCTTTTTCTCTTCGCTGCTGTCCTCAGCCTCGTCATCCGACGAATCTCTACTTCTCTGTTTCCCCTTCTTTTCATAGATTTCCTCCTCCTCGTCTTCCTCCTCCTCATCTTCCTCCTCCTCCTCTTCCAGCTCTTCATCTTCTTCTTCCTCTGATGATGACCAACTCATCCTCTTCCTCCGCTTATCATCTGCTCTCTCTCGTCTCTATCATGCTATGCGTTCTTCCACAAGTAGTGTTTTTCTCCCGGATTTCGGGACTTGCCACTTGATTCTCCTCGATTGGATGCCCTCTTTCCTGATTTCTCTCTTTCCTTTTGCTTCTTGAACACTTGTTGGTTGCCTGTAACTTCGTGTCTGCCCCCTCTTTGATGCCTGGATTTGCAAATGCCCTTTCTTCTTGGGATCCAAAATCCCATTAACTGGTAGTTCTTTACCGGTCTTCTTCTCTCAACATAACCCCTTCCATCTTCCCCCAGTTTGGTCAGAGTATCTTTTCCTTCCTCATCTTCCGTTTCTCCTTTCTGTTGGCTTGTCTTCTTTTTCGGGCCCATTACTTATTCATTGACTTGAGCAGAGTGTTTGCTTCTCCTTCTTCTGCTACATCTTTTTTTTTTAAAGAGAAGCCCTTTCCTCTGCTCAAATTAAACCCTGCACTGAAGCTACAATATCACACACGGCCAATGAACATAAGGATCCTTTCAAATGTAGATCAAGCGGAAGAACACGGAGCTAGACCTGGGTAGTGGGAAGCCCGTAGGCTGTTTTTATTCCAGCTGTAGCTGGAGGAGAATTGGGGGGTGGGGGAGGCAGAATTACCTGTCGTTCCTTTGGTCAGGTGGCCATAAAGCTGACAGCCAGGTGAAAAGAGAGAGAGAGTCGTCTAGCTACCTTATCTGGCTGGTTTTCAGTTCCCATTCCATTATTAATGGAGCTTGGGATTGCTTTACAGCAGGGGATCTCAAACTTTGTCACAGTGAGCCTCCTTAAGCCAAAGGAAAAGCAAGGTCTAAAGTCTCCACCCTGTCCCTGGCTTCCACCTTGGTGCCCCCACTGCCTTTTCAAAGAGGGCTTACTTAGGATGTGGTTTCATCCCTGAAGGATCCCCTATCTTCCAGGGATGCTATTTTAACTGGGCTCTTTCTCCTGACATCCTTTTCCCAACGCTGAAAGAGCCAGTACACATAACCCCATCTAGACAAGCAACGACAACAAAGCCTAGACACATGTTGTTGTTAGCTGCTGTTGTGAGTTTTTCCGGGTTATTTGGCTGTGATCTGGAAGTTTGTCTTCCTGATGTTTCGCCAGACTCTATGGCTGGCTTGTTGTTGTTGTTGTTGTTGTGTGCGCGCGCTGGCAGGTCAGAAATCCTAGCATCCCTGATGGGGTGGAGTACTAAGTGGTGTTCTCTTTTGCCACCCAACTGATGCGTCAAAAATGTATACAGTGGTACCTCTGATAACGAATTTGATTCGTTCTCAGAGGCAATTAGTTAACTGAAAAATTTGCTACCCGAACCGTGGTTTCCCATTTAAATGAATGGGAAACCGATTAATCCACTCTGGAGGTCTGAAAAAAGTCAAAAAGCTGGGGGAGGGGGGTTCCAGACCTCTTTATAAAATGCACTTTAAAGGATTGCAGTGTTGGAACACGCTCCAGAACACCCCCTGCAGTGCAATGCAAACATGGACAAGAGAAACCAGTAAGACTACCCCAGCCTGTTCCCACCCAAAGTGCAATGGGGGAAAAATGCAAACAAACAAACATAAGCAGGAAGAAAAATCCAACCCATTTTTGCCTACAGAGCAATGAAAAAAGACTGCAAACACGGAGAAATGAAACCAGTCATACTACCCCAGCCTCTTCCAGCCAAATAATGCAAAGAAAAGCAATGCAAAGATTAATAGAAGCTAGCTCCTTATCTTACCAAGTTCGAAAGGTCCAAATCCCTCAGCAAAATATATCCAGAATGGCTCCAAAACACCATGAAAAAATGCTCTAACTCCTCCCACCCCTCCACAAACTATGCATCATTTTTTGCAAGGCATTATGAAACATTATGAACATTCGTTATCCGAGGCAGCCCTCTGATAACAATTTCCATTTGTTATCCGAAAAAATTGTTATCCAAGGCATTCTTTATCCAAGGTATTACTGTGTTCTTATGCTAGGTTATTTTGCAGAATATTCTGCAACCGCCCACTCCCCAACCGTGGTGTTATTTGCAAAGTACAAATAAGTAGCAAGGCATCATTCCTTGCCCTCCTTTCACAATATTCCAGATGTGCCACCCAAACTGCCTGCCCCACCGTGCCTAATGGTCGAGCTGGCCCCACCCATCTCTGAATTGCACCCCCTCGGGCTGCAAGGGCGAGGGTGAGAGGGGAATTTTATGCCTTCAAGCTTTTGACCCCATACTTCACCTTGTGCTCCTGACATGACCTTAGATAAAGTTCCTGGCAATTAGTCACAGTACTTGGTTTATAAAATGTGATTAATAATTGAAATAAGCATCTCCCTGCTACATAGGTTTATGGGAAAGCTGGATGCCATGAAGCATTAGCCCAGTGGTTCTCAACCTGTGGGCCCCCAGACGTTCCTAGACTGCAACTCCCAGAAATCCTGGCCAGGTCAGCTAGTGACGAAGACTTCTGGGAGTTGCAGTCCAGGAAGATCTGGGGACCCACAGGTTGTGAACCACTGCATTAGTCCATTACAAGGATTTATGAGAGAATATTGGAAGATTTTACCTATTCCTGATATACTGGGAGAACAGTCTGAGGTAGCAAGGATCCCTTTAAATGAAATGGCTACAGATTAGAGATGGGCACAAAATGAAGAATTTTTCGTTTCTGTTTTCGTTTTTTCATTTTGTTACATAACAAAATGACAAATGAATTTTGTCTCTAAAATGAAATGAAATGAACAGAAACACCAGAAATTTTGTCGTCCGTTTCGTTTTCGTTACGGCAATACATTGAACTGCTTTAAATGCTAAAAAAAATCACAAAAAATTGAAATAAATGGTAATGAAACAGTAACGAAACGAACGAAAATGAAAATGAATTTTTGCAAAAAAATAGCGAAAAACGGAAACAAACCAAAACAGACCCCCTAAACGAAACACCATTTTTTTAATTCGTGCTCATCTCTACTACAGATTTAATTCCAAGGACCCAACTTTAGCCTGTGGTAGGTAAGCAGTATAAAAGTGGAAAGCAGTATAAAAGGTAAGCGGTATAAAAGTGCATCAAATAAATAAATAAATAAGCATTTTAAAGTCTCCCTTTAGTTTCATGTTCCTCAAGATGTGCTTGGTTGAGGATACAGGAGAGGGCCTTCTCTGGTGCTGCTCCCAGACTCTGGAACTCCCTCTCACAAGAAACCAAGCTGGCTCCAACTCTGCTGTCCTCCCTCAAGCAGGCAAAGACCTTTATCTTCAAGCCAGGATTTTCTCAGTGATTGGCAGGCCAAGAACTGGGCTGCTGTTTTGCTTTGTGGGTCCTTTTGCTTGTGTTTTTCTTTCCCTTCCAGTTTTTATATTGTTTGTTTTTTATATTGTGAGCTGCCATGGGCCTTCTTGGCTCTATTCTATTCTATTCTATTCTATTCTATTCCAGGCTAGGCTAGGCTACTATCCCCAACTTTCCTTTCTTCCCTTATCAGATCTCAAGCATCATTATAACACCCACCATCTTACTTATTGGCTAGCTAACCCACATTCATACTTATTCATTTATAACCATAAATATGCATTTACAAGCATGTTCACCACCATAGCCCCAAAAAGTTCAGCTTGGTCATGGATCGGGGTCAGGTTGCTCAGGATCATGTCATGTGATTGCCAGGGAATAGATCAGCCTGACCTGCACCATGAGTGGTCCAGAATGCAAGTTATACGTCCGTGTGATCACACCCTGAATGTTCTTTCTCTACGGGTATTTGTACACGACCCCTAAACTCCGCCGCAAATGGCTCCCAGCTCCGGACCTTAAAATTGTTTCCCCACCAGCTCCAGAGTTTACAGATAATTAAGTGCGACCATGCCCGCCTAAGCATGTCCCAGTGCACTTTTCAGGTACCTGCTCTCTGGAGGTGAAAATTCCTGATGCGGATATAACGTAGTGACTGCCGGGCTCTCCTTCCTTCTGTTTGTTCTTTTTTTGCCCCCCCCCGCCCCTTTAAGAGATCTGAATGCAGTGCCGGGACGGCAGAACAGAGGCGAGCGGCATTCTTTTCTTCCTTTTTTTCTCCCTCGCCTCACGCAGCCAGAAGCCAGGAGTGCGGAGGGGGTGGAAACGCAGGAACAGCGACAAACCCCTAAGATCTCTGGTCCGAATTTAACTGGCCAGCGGATCTTAGGGGTCGTGTGAAAAGGCTATAAGATGTAAGCTTCTCTTCTATGGTTATCGGGTTGCTGCTCAAGAGGGAAACCACAGTTACTTACCTTGGATTTTCATGGTGCTAAATTCATCCTTCACTTATGGTTTTGCAGCAACAACAATTAAAAAAATGACAGAAAGCTAATATGCACAATCAAGATGTTAAATTTCCCCACGAAGATTCTGTCCGCTAAATCACCACTAAGATCACACCTTCCATCAAGGCCACTGCCTCTAACACCACCTTAATTAAATTAAAAATAATGCACTGGAGAACATGCGGCGTCGGTTATTCTTTCTTTGAATAGCAAACAGGGAAAGCTGCACAATGGGAGATCAGTGATGCATAACGAATGTCCAGGAGAGCAACCAAGTGATACAGAAGAAACATTAGTTAAAACTGCAGACAGCATCCATAATCATGTTATGCTCTGAAGCAGCTTTCTCAAAGGGCTTCCAAGCCAAACTCCGGTTGCAAATTTTACTTTAGAAATATGGGATAATAAGAGCACAATGTATAAGAATAATAAACTGTGTAAGCCATAATATCACAAAGTCAAATTCTGTTTCCTCAGGTTGACATGACATTGTTACAAAGTTGGTGTAATGTAGACTTATGTAGTGCTTGAAGGAGTGGCATATTTTAGGTGGCAGTTCTCAACATCTGTCACCACAGCCAATAGCCGTCCTGGTGGGGAGATTTGGGATGCTGGAGTCCAGAAGCGTAACTTTTCTAAGCTCTGCAAGATGTGGGTTGGATGAAGCAAATGGTTCCTCTAAGTCTGATTTTCAGGCAAAGGTAGTGCAGGAATAAGAACATAAGAACATAAGGAGAGCCATGCTGGATCAGGCCAAAGGCCCATCTAGTCCAGCTTCCTGTATCTCACAGTGGCCCCACCAAATGCCTATGGGAGTGCACAAGACTAGATATCTGTCTCCTGATACCAGGAGATTGAACTAAACTAAAGTCTCCCATAGTAGACCACCCCTTTATTTGTTAGTTTACATCAACTGGCATTTATTTGTTTCAGTGCATTCACTCAGAGACTCTAGTAAATTAGAAATAATAAAATGATTCTAAATTCTTGATGTTGTTCTTATTTAAACACAAACATCATATTTTGTGGAAGTCTTGACTTGTCGCACTGCTGAGCTTAGCTGCTTAATTTACTTCATTATTAACTGACTGACTGCATTGCTGACAGAATGCTTCACTCTAACCGTTACTTGTGACTTTGTAACTCGCACATTGACAGAACCATGATTAAATTCTGTCAGGGAAGGCGGGAAAAACAACTCTGAGGCAGAGATGGACCTGAACCGCTGCTTCAGCAGTTTGTACCAGTACGTTGATGGCCCAAACAAGTATTTGGTGCTTCAAAGTCCCACCTCTTCTAGTGGATGCTCACTCAGAGGGAGTTCCTGGACAAGATGGGGCAGGGAAGCCTAGCTGTTGCCTACAAATGGGCACCTGTAAGAGGAGACAGGGCTTCAAAGTGCCCAATACCTGTTCAGGCAACAAATGAACCCGCACAAACCACCAAATCAGTAGCTTGTAGCCATCTTTAATCTGAGATAGAGAGGCAACTATTGGCTATTATTGGATTGATCGGGATTCACTGCAGCTCCCTCCAAGCACCAAAAACCTCTCAAAAGCATCAATATATCCAACAATGCAATATATCCAACAGTGCAATATATCCAACAATTTCTTGGGGCACGTGGCATCCACACTTTTTGTGCATATCAGACAATCCCCCAACCCCAAACAATAATTAATAAATAAATAAATAAATAAATAAATAAATAAATAAATAAATAAATAAATAAATAAATACAAAAACCTTCTGGCACATTAAAGACTAGCTGTTATAGTTTAATATGTCTGTGAAGATATCCAGACATATTAATAAAGAGTTCCAGTTGCCATGATTCAACTTCCAGATGCTATAGTTTAATGTGAGCTTTCGTGGACAAGTCCACTTCTTCAGATGTATGAAGTAAAAGACAGAGTTTACATAGTAAACGTTCATGTCAGGTTTTAACGTACAGGGGTGTATGGTTAAATTTCACAGGTGCAATAATTTATGACCTATGTTTAATGTTCAGTTCTTTTGACGTTTGGAGTTTCTTTCACAAAATTCCATTCTGCTTGGTCAAAATGAATATATAAAGTCACAATTAGCATCACACTTTGTTTTGCCTTGATAGCCAGTACAGTATAGTCAAAAAGGTGGCTGTTTCAGTCTGTTTCAGCAACAACAAACACAAAACAAAACAGTATTGAGGCGGCTTCAGAATGAACAGATTTATTTCACTGTGAGGTGGCTGAAGAAGGGGTTTTTAATTCATAATACTGCTGCACACAGAAATATATTTGCCAGTGTTAACAGGACCAGAACACTTTTGTTTTAGGTTTGGAGGTTTTGCTGTCACTTTAGAGCCAGTCTGTTGTCATGTGTCACTAAGTTGTCCATGACTTATGATGATACAACAACACTGCAACAAACTGTTCCTGTTCTTATGTACCCCTCAGTGGTGTGGAATGCAGTATGGGAATTGTTTTCTTATGTGCCAAACAATAAATAGTCATAGCAAAATTCCTTTCTTCAAGATGCTTGTTCTTTCCCCTTTTCTCAGAGGAAGGAAACTGTCAGAGACACATTCTCAGGACATGGGAAAAGCAGTGAGTTGCAGCCATGATCAAACCTATCTATCCTGAAAGAAATCAACCCCGAATATTCACTGGAAGGACAGATTTTGAAGCTGAGGCTCCAGTACTTTGGCCACCTCATGAGGAGAGAGGACTCCTTAGAAAAGTCCTCTTTTCCTTTTGAAGGCAAAAGGAAAAGAGGATGGCAGAGAATGAAATGGTTGGACAGTGTCATCGATGCAACCAATATGGATTTGACAAAACTCCGGGAGGCAGTGGAAGATAGGAAGGTCTGGTGAGCTCTGGTTCATGGGGTCACGAAGAGTCGGACACGACTGAACGACTGAACAACGAACACAGCCATGATTGTCAGAGGCCCAAAAAGCAATTCTGTGTCATCTGGTTACTTCAAAAAAAATAACCAGAGTACCAAATTAAAAGTGACACAAGCAGCACGTTACTTCCAGGCTCAGCTTAAAATTGAAATAGGAACAAGGCTTGACTTTGAGTTCCCTGCTTCAAACATGCTCTCACCAGGCAGCCAGGTACGTTGCCTGTGACTAAAGGGGGAGCTTGGGGCGGAAGAAGAAATGAGGAAATATCTCTATTCTTCAGATGGAACATGACTAACTTGCAGACTGCCCACAGCCCCTTTCTTGTCAGGTCTAATAACAACAACAGTAACAAAGATGTGGAAATGTGGAGAAGAATAAACGATCTCATACATGCATCAATGCACATATTTCCCATCAATATACATGGAGGAAGATCTTGTGCTAGCAAGAGGGAAGGCTGCTGATGTGGACCAGTATTGGGTGAATGCCATTTTAAATTCTTCCTCGTTTTATATACACTTTTAAATGTAAACATTTTATTGCTTATTTATGTTCTGTTTAGCAGTGTGTGTTTATAAGTCAATAATATATAATTTTTCCAGGGCTTCTGACTGATAAGAAGATGGAAGAAGTCTGAGGTTAGATCGCCCCCTGCTGGAAAACTGAAATATGTCTGATTTTTAAAAGACACTAAAAGTGCAAAAAAAAAGTGCCATGTAGGTTATGCCTTTACCAGATCACTAGCGAATTGTAAATGAGGGAAGCTTTTCATCTCTCCAGCATTGTTGCTCAGTGCAATACATAACTGATTGTCCTTTTATTGCCTAAGTAAATATTGATACCCATTCTACAGTTCTGTAGTAGGCTCCGAGCCTACTACAGTGGTCTGTGGCCTTTTCCAAGGCAATGAGCAGATAAGCGGGCAGGTGTTTATATCTGGAGAGGTGGTGATCCTGAAAGTTGAAACCTTTGTTGTCTCTGTCGTATGCAGAGTTTGAAACTCTGTTTTGCCTCCACAGCAGTCCGATTTCATCAGCCGCGAGTCTCACCTCTGGCCCAGTTTTTGAACAGTCTGTTTGAATCCTAAAATCTTACACCATCTTTGCAAAATGAAGAATCCCAGAGAGCTTAAACCGTGGCCTGATTTGCAACTTTTTAAGGAGCAGGAAGAATCGGACAAACTAACGACTGAACAACAACAACAAAGCATCTTCTAGAGATATTGCTTAATCCAGAACTTTGCTTAGAAACGGAAAGGTTGCTTCCCTCCTTCAGTCCACTACAGAGGCATTGCTCTACCAAAATATGCAACAAAGGATTCATCTCTCCTCTCCCTCTTTACTTTTTTTTTTCCAGAGCGAAACTACAGATAACTTCACCCCATGAGGTCAAAGTGAACTATAAAATGGAGGAACCTTTAGATTTCCTCAGAGTGACAAAGCTATTTGGATGAGCAGCAAAATGTTTCAATCTCTCAAGAACAGAAGTCCAGTTGCCATGACTCAACTTCCAGATAAACTCACCTGGATGATAGAATCTTCACAGACGTACTTCACCCCATGAGTTTCACCTTCACTCCGACACCCAATCTCTTCATTTTCCTGGTGCTTTCTTTACTTTTTCTCTCCAACTGATACACATTCTTTTAAATAAGTCTGATGCTGTGATTGCACTTTCTCACATATGTGTGCACATGTGCGACCACTTCATGCACTAAACTTAATTTAGAGGAAAAATGTTAAACCAGGCGTTTAATACTCTACCACCATTCCTTGGTGGTCTCCCATCCAAGTACTAACCAGGGCTGACCCTGCTTAGCTTCTGAAATCAGGCAAGATCGGATGTGCTTAGGGCATCTAACTACTACTCAAAAAACATTGTACAGCTTATGTCAACATTCTTATGCCTATCCATTGGACCTAGTCAAGAAAATCACAAGGAAAAGTTCACAAAAATGATTACATATCTGTTTCTGTCAAAATGAGGCTTAGTGTAGTATTTTAATGTATTGTATTTATTGTATTTAAATGTTTTATTGTTTTAATTTTATTGCAATTTTGATGTTTTAATTGTCTGAATTATTTATTTTGATTGTGAGCCGCCCAGAGACCTTTGGGTAGTGGGTGGCATGCAAACTATATAAATATAAATATAAATATAAATAAATAAATAAATAAATAAATAAATAAATAAATAAATAAATAAATAAATAAATTGTTACATCTACTGTTGCAGTTATTTATTTATTTATTTACCAAATGTTTTCGCCGCCCCACTACCAAATGGTCTCTGGGCACCTAAACATTTTATTGCACTCCATCCTAAGACATAACTCAGAAGACAAAAGATGAGAAAGGAGGCTCTGGTATTAAGTGAAGCAGAGAACTTTCAAAGGATTCCTGTTTACGTTTTAATCTACTTTCAACTAGGCTGCAAACTCTTTAAGAGAATAAGTGGTAAGGATAATAGGAAAAAGCATTTAAAACTGCCCATCTGAGGTTCACTATGAATGGGCAAAAAACTTTTTTTTTTTTTTGCAATCTCTTTCGGTCAAATGTTTAAAGAAAAACATAGTCTGGGCAAAACTATTATAAAAGATCTGAATGAAATTCACAGCAGTGGCCAATTTCAATAGCTGCAGCTGTACCTAACAAGGAGAAGGCAAGGATGTATGAGTTTGTTAATGATAGCTGTCAATGTAGTTGAAAGATGAGGAATCCCTTACAAAAAAAAAAAGGAGTGACAACTCTAAGTCAGCAGCACAACTATGGCCCCTCTTGGGCATAATCCATCTGGAGTTGTGAATTGTACAAAATGGAATTGTCTTATTGCAAGTTATGATGCAAGTTGGGACTGAGAAGGCAGAGTGAGCACACACCTGTGCAATTATATTCTGGCAACTAGTCAAGCCAGGTGACGGTTTGGTCATGCTCAGTTGTCAATTTGCTGAGTAATGATTGCATCAGACGTATGCATAAAAGCAAGACAGTTGTTCAGTGTGGTGTGGGATGCTGTTGGAAGAAACAGCTCGTTACTTCCCGGAAAGTTTGGACCACTGGACTGTCTATCTAACTAATGAGGTAGAGATGGGCACAAATAAAAAAAATGGCATTTCGTTTGTTGTTTGTCGTTTAGTGGGTCTGTTTTAGTTCGTTTCCATTTTTTGCGAATTTTTGCAAAAAATTCGTTTTTATTTTCATTTGTTTCGTTACCGTTTCATTACTATTTATTTCAATTTTTTGTGATTTTTTTTAAGCATCTAAAGCAGTTCAATGTATTGCCGTAACGAAAACGAAACGGACGACAACATTTCTGGTGTTTCTGTTCGTTTCGTTTCATTTTAGATACAAAATTCGTTTGTCATTTCGTGCGTAACGAAACAAAAAATGAAAATGGAAACGAAAAATTGTTCATTTCGTGCCCATCTCTATAACGAGGTATATGCCTGCCGATCCTGTTTGTGTTTGCGGGACTTGTATATATTTTGTAAATACAGTTCTTGGTGATGGGAGTCACCACTGTGTTGCGTCTTTATTTAGCACTGCTATCTGGCTGTTAAAGCCCACACTTTACACAGTCCTTCCGCTGAGCATTAACCACTCTGCGACAATCTTGTAGTTCAATACATGAAGTGCCAGGTAGAGTAAAATTCTATAGACTCACAGGGATTCAACACTGGTAGATGTTACTTTATTTAGGGCCCATAATTTCCAGAATCCCCAGCCTGTATGGCTAATACATCCAAGAATTATGTTTCCCAACTGCTGGCTTGGATAGAGTGGCATTTCCTCACACTTCTTATGTATGTTCCTAAAGATGCTACTCAGGCCAATGGAAACTGAAAAACTTGACACACCAAAAGTGAATGGCCTTTTAAAGGAGGGAAAAGCTACAGACTAGAGCTCCAGTTCATGATGCAGCTCCATCTCCTGGAGACACAAAGGGAATGCAGATTTTTGTCTTTTGCAAATGTATTCACTTATTAAGTAGGCAGCCTGAAAACGGATCTGGGTAACTTAATTACTCTAGAGCCCATTGCAGAGATTGTGAGGTGCCAAAGACAGAAACTAACAATGAGGTGAAACCTCTTTCATTTCTTTCAAGAGACTCGAGGAAGTCAAGCGTGAATGTCAGGACTCTACCAAAGAAACTAGATACACACAGATAAGCAGGAAATGAGTCCATTGGTCCCATTAGATTTATTAGTGACATCTGCTATCCTGGATCTCAAGGGAGTATTTTCTGGACATACTCGATGGTGGGGCAGAATTTCAGCAGCATGACATCCACTCAAATTGAGGGTTGGGAGAGTGAGAACAGACAAAAGGAAATACCTCTTTACCCAGTGTGTTATTAGTCTGTGGAACTCCCTGCCACAGGATGTGGTGATGGCATCTGGCCTGGATGCCTTCAGAAGGGGACTGGACAGATTCCTGGAGGAAAAGTCCAGCACAGGTTACAAACCATGATGGAGATGTGTCATCTCCAGGCTTAAAAACAGGTCATTGGCTAAATGCAGGGGAGTGGTACCAGGAAACAGATATCTAGTCTCGTGTGTTTCCAGAGGCATTTGGCAGGGCCACTGTGAGATACAGGAAACTAGACTAGATGGGCCCTTGGCCTGATCCAGAACGGGTCTTCCTATGTTCTTATGTTCTTAAAGCGTCTCATGGTGACCAACTCACTGTATTGTAGTAAATGTTCCCCCCCCCCCTTTTTAATGCAAAGTGACCCTCCCATGCTGAAGCAGGAGGAGGCAAATATATTAATGATTTTTGTTTGCTGGTTTATCTTTTAAAGGTCAGAAGAATGTGTCTGGGGGAATCATGACTTTCAATGAACCATACTTGCATTTGGATTGTACAACTTCTAGCTTTGGCAATATGGGTTTTGCAGGGTTTTGAAACATACAGTCACAGTAGGAAAAAGTCAGTGGAGAGACAGTGATCAGTGTAATTCCCTCATGGGTTCATGAACCCATGGGCCAAAGTAGACATTAATGGGAAATCCATCTCGCTTTCCTTCTTCTACACCAGGATTTCCATGGCTATTAGGCTTGCAAATAAAAATCAGCATGTTGCCTCCCCATGATCAATAGTTAAAAAGCATGCTAATGGTGAGATGCAAAGCAGAAGAAAACAGTATGATCTTACAGAAAGGCACTTAAGGGGAGCATGCCTTCTAAAAAATGTCATTTACCTATACCCTACCGCATATGTTCCTGCAACATGAAACAGTACACACTGAACAGAGCCGCTGGATCAGTGCGGAACAGACCTAGCTCTGGATGCTACTACATCTCCCACCTGTTGGATTTACCGCACTGCTACACTTTTGCTGACAAGGCCCCTCCTGTTCAGAGCAGCTTTCGACCTAGAAGGGGCTGTCCGTCTTTCCCCTGCCATGTCTTCTCTGGAACTCCCACTGCAGCTACCTCTGCTGCCTGTCTCCATTTGCTCATTATGGTACATTTACCCTTCCTCTCTCTGTAGTTTTTATTGGGCTTGGAGGAGCACTCTGGCAGATCAGTGAAGGGTTTGCAGCGTGGATTGAACAAACAAGGGATGACAGAACATGAGACTTGTAGTCCACCTGGGGGGGTCCCGATTGATTTCCTCTCCCCTCTAATGTTATCGTCTCTAGGGCAGAAGGAAATTGAGGGCAGCTTCTCCTGCAAGCCATCCTTTGCTGTAGAATCTGTCACTTGCGGAAGGAGTTGACGAAATCTTTCCAGAAGAGCAAAGAAAGCTAGAGATGCTGTATTAATAATATTCCACTTGATGTTTCAGAAGTCAGCCTCGCTGCATCTACTTGGGCTTAACCTTTCATCAGACTATATAAGATTGCAGCCTTGTTACTGCATTGCTCATCAGTGCATTATGCAATTATTGTATGTTTGTTCTCATGGGCAGAATGGAAGTTGAAAGGTTCAGGCATGAATGACCAGTTTTGCCTTGGGAGTCTGGACACTCAAATCCTCATTCAGCTCGCCGTCTCATCAAATATCCTCAGTCTTAGGACTCAGTTACATGTGGGATGGAAAAAACACACGTGCTGGAAATCGATTTTTAAAATTTCAAGTACACAACACAAAGGGAAGCCTGGACATTTTTTATTTGCCTGGGAAGCATGTTCTCAGAAAACAAGGCATTTTACTGAGCTTTACCAAAGACCTGCTCTTTCTGGACATGAAAACTGCTAGATAAGGATCAGTATGGACAGATGCATTTGGGGTGTGCGTGTGTGTGTGCGTGCGTGTGTCACTGTGGGAATGACCACACACATATGGACACACTGGTGGGTTCAAGCAGGCCAGGTCCCATGCAGCAGCTTCTCCACTGCTAGCCTGGGCGCAAGGCTTCATATTAGTTGCAGTAACAGAGCATCACAAGGGGTGGAGACACGGCCTACGTGCCAGGAGTCAGGTAGGCTGGTGAATTCCTGGGAAGCCTTATCTAGAGTGGCAGGGTCTTGGGCTGGTCACGGAGCTGGGGTATAGAAGCCTTATCACAGGCAGCTGTGTCCTGCAAATCCCACTTGCACGTTTCCTGGCTTTTAGGGGGGGGGGGAGAGAGATAAGACCAAGCTGGCTTGGCTATGGAATTCATTTCCTTCGATCCAGGGCCTCCCCGCTCAGATAGAGAGGTTTAATGATTCCCAAATGCCTTACCCATGCAGCCAGCTGGGGTACTGTCCTCTGCCCCAAGGAAACATCTCTATATGTCGCTATGATGATTGTCATATCACTGTAGCTGCAAATGTCCTGATGCGGAGCCCAGGGCTGGCTGTTCCACTGGTCCAAATGAGGCACCATTCCACCTGAGACTGACATTATGCTCATCAACCCATCTCTAACTGCCTCGCGGCGCAGTGGTTAAATGCCTGTACTGCAGCTAAAACGGCTCACGGCCTGGAGTTCAAGCTCAGGTAGCAGGTTCATGGTTGACTCAGCCTTCCATCCTTCCGAGGTTGGTAAAATGATCACCCAGCATGCAGCAGTGTTCATGACAGTTAGAGCTGTCCGGCAGTGGAATATGCTGCCATGGAGGGTGGTGGAATCTCCTTCTTTGGAGGTTTTTAAACAGAGACTGGATGGCCATCTGTCGGGAGCACTGTGATAGGGGTTCCTGCATGGCAGGGGGTTGGACTGGATGGCCCTTGAGGTCTCTTCCAACTCTATGATTCTATGTGTAGCCTGCAAACTGTAATTAAACTGTAAACTGCCCAGAGACTACTTGAAGTGATATTGGGTGGTATATAAGCAGAATACTTTGCTTTTTTTCTTTACCTGACTACTGATTGGGGCCAGTTATGAGGAGCATACAGTGTAACATCCTCCAGCTACAGCTACAGCAGTTACTACTAGCATGTATCTGAACATGTTCAAAGAGGTAGTTATCACCTATAAAGCTCTATCCAGTGGTGGTGAACCTTCAGCACCCGAGGTTTTGGAGCAGAACTCCCACAGTCCTTTGTCATTGGCAATCAAGATTTGGAATTCTGGGAGTTGTGGTCCAAAACATCTGGAGTGCCGAAAGTTTGCCACCACGGTTTTGCTATTTAAAGGACCCTATTTCCTCCTATGAGCAAAATCTCTTTAATATCTTCAGAGGAGGCCGAATCTTCAGAGGAGGCCCTTCCATCACAAGGTCATTTGATAGGATCTCTGGGGTTATGAAATGGTCTTCCCTGAGAGGTTAGATTCCCCCCCCCCCCTTTATACTTCTGCCCATCAGTTGATGGCTCATCTCCTCGGGCAGATTTTTGAAGAATATTACTGAATCCAGTCCCTGGATTCTTGCTTGCTTTTAAAGTTTCAAATCTTTTAATGGATTTTTAATTATTATTATAGATTAATTGCTTTTTTGTCTATAATTTACTGTGTTTTTAGAATTACTTGTTTTAACATTGTGAACCTCCTTGGATCACATCAGAGACCAAAGGTGGCTTACAAAGCGAAACACGACCTACAAATGAAACAAAATGTATAAATAAATGTGGCTAAATAATATAGAGCTCAATTAGACTTTCCACTTCTCCTGGTGTCCTTAAGCTTATAGTCAAAATAAAATTTCCATTGATGTTTCCCAGGAATCAGGAGAGATGAACAAATTTGGACATATATGCCAATAGAATTCATGGTTGCCTATTTCCCAAGCTTATCCGGAAGATAGGAGGGGATCGTTCGCACTACTTATCTTTAATTAATCGTAATTGCCTAGTCAGTTAAGTAATTTGCCTGCATAATGAGCAAACATCTCTATAAAAATAAGGCCTTAAAATCCCAAAGTGGAGCAGTATAGAGAGAAGGAGGAAGATTATAAAGGTAGTGAGAGAAAAGGAGGGACAGAAATTCTAATTTTGAAATTCCAGTACTCATTTTTCATCCTGATGGGAATCTGAAAAGAGTAGATAAGTGAAGTGTGTAGTACCTGCTTGAGTGGAGTAGCAGTACGCATTTTAATCACAAGGCTCCTACCAGGGCATGTGGTTTGTGTTAAATTTATGTAATCTGTAATGTCTTATATAGAGAGTGTTATAAAATGTGTTATTTTTGATAAAGATAAAGATATGGTATTTTTATGCATATATTTATGTTGCCCCTGCAGTCACATTCTGAGGTGGTCTTTGCACACTCATGCTCCCACTGAGTTTTCAGCACCAACTTCCACGATGAACTACTGTACTGTTTTTGGTTTCTACCACAAGCTTAGAATTCTCAAGATGAACTACTGTACTGTTTTTGGTTTTTCTTTTTAAAATCTGCTTCCTTTCACAGTAGGCTTTCCAAGGTGCTTTTCTGTCATCTTTGCCCCTGGAAATTCATTGCCCTCCCACCTGTTAGAACACCTTTTAGCAACAACAACCAACCAACCAAACATTTTTTCCCCAGTGACAGTTGGGATTTATGTTACATTATTCATGAATCACTCTACAGCCGTTGTTTTTAAAGACAGGCATTTAAAATACTGTACAAAAACAGACCATAATAACTGTCCCCAAATGATATTTTAGCGGTAATCAATAAATCTTACTTGTTACGGCCCCAAATTTAACAATATTAATGAGTATCATATTCTACTGTTAGTGAGAGAGTAGTGAATTAGGTCGCTGCACAAAAAGTAGTGGATCACAGTCATTTTTAACGCATTGCTGCCAAATTCTGGGAAGTATTCAAATCATAAGAACATAAGAAAAGCCATGCTGGATCAGGCCAAAGGCCCATCTAGTCCAGCTTCCTGTATCTCACAGTGGCCCAACCAAATGTGCCCGGGAGCACACGAGACTAGATATCTATCTCCTGATACCACTCCTCTGCATCTGGTCCTTGTACCCTGGTTTTAAGGCTGGAGATGACACATCTCCACCATGGTTTGTAACCTGTGATGGACTTTTCCTCCAGGAATCTATCCAATCTCCTTTTGAAGGCATCCAAGCCAAATGCCATCACCACATTCTGTGGCAGGGAGTTCCACAAACTAACAACACGCTGGGTAAAAAAAAAAAACCCAAATCAATGCTGGCTATGTATAAGTATACAGAGTAGTACATATCCTATTTGTATTGTAAGGGGGATGACATAAGGTTTTTCTCTCTCTGGCAGTGCCCCTGCTACACAAGCAGTCAGTCACACAACTGATAGTGTGACAGCTGAAATCCTGAGTCGATACAGCACAGGAAGGCCAAGCCCCTGTGCTGCAAAATGATTTCTTGGGAGGGGAAATTATCAACACCAGCAATGAGAGTCAGAGAAGAAAATGGAATTAAGACTTCCTTATCAGTTTAGACTTGGGTTGGGAACATTTAGTGGAAGATCTCATTGCCTTTAATGCCACTGAAAAGAGACTGCGGAGAGAGTATATAGCACAGTGAATAGTTAAATTAACAGACAATCATGGACCTTTAAAGCAGGGTTTGAACCTGGTAGGTGGGGAAAGCAGAACAAATGGTGGAGGGAGGAGGAGGAGGAGGAGGAGGCACAGGAAGGAGGGCATTATAAATCCGGGGGGGGGGGGGGTAGCTGAAATTCACCACACATGACTAGCCAGCATGGAACATGGTTAGCACAACAATAAGACAAGACCAGGCTGGCTTACAAAGGATCCTGCACAACCCTTTTAGGAACCAAAATGATAATGCCTCATCTAAATATCTTTAGAATATTTTAAACCATAAAGAAGAATCTCATGGCCCATTAGAGGAGTGCAACATTCATCCCAATGTTATGTCTGCCCTATCTCTGCTGCACACCCATGGAGGTTGCATCACATGTTGAAACCAACAGGGTTACTGCTTTCACAATGATGCACAGCCATAATTCCCAACCTTAAGTCCCCAGATACACTTGGACTGCAGCTCAGCCTTCAACACTAGCTGTGCTGGCTAGGATTTCTGGGAGCTGTAGTCTAAGAACATTTGGGGAGCAAAGGTTGAGAAGCAAATGCACACAATTGTAAAAGCTCTATACAATATATTTATGCCACTCATGCGGTGGGCTTTGGTTTATGTGGAACAAAGGAACAGAAGTGTCATACGTCTGTGAAGATTCTCAGTCATCCAGGTGCGTTTATCTGGGAGTTGAGTCATGGCTACTGGACTTCTTTTTTGAGAGATAGAAACGTTTCGCTGTTCATCCAAACAGCTTCATCGGTCTGAGTATAGCTAGTGCAAGAGACCCTTCTTATAGTCAGCTTGACCTCTTGTCCCCTGGTCTGATTGGCTCATAAGATGA
>JAHTLZ010000195.1:2157598-2169290 GCA_023846285.1 Phrynocephalus versicolor
GAAATGTGGACAACCAACTGTCAAATCTACTTTGATGTGGATTCTTACACTGAACTGGGGGTTGAACTTGACAGCTTTATGGGCCCTTTCCAACTCAGTTATCTATGATTCTAATACGTTTCATTTGGCATCAGCCCTTAGGGAGCATAGCCATTTGTTCAGATGCAGTCCACAAAAGCTTAGTGCCCAGTGATGTATTGTAACCAGAATGTACAGGGTTGGAGCCCTAGGACTACCCAAGAAGCAGAGAACAAGATATGCTCCACAATTGTCATCCCTCAGATTGCCTTGTTCCTTCAGAACGTAATTTGCAATCTTCGTAACAGCTAGAGGAGAAACAGATTGCATCATATTTGTTTTGTGCCACAAATTACTGAAGAATGGTTTGGTCTTGAACTGGCAATCAAGAGCCATTAACTTTACAAAAGCTCCGTTCCTCATTTGTTGATATGGACCTCTTCCCCTGCCTGCAGTTTGGGACTCTCCTTGAGAGGGTTCAGCTACAGATACAGTCATTATGAGTTCCCATACTTTCAAATTTACCCCCACCCAGTGTTAATGCTATAAAATGTGCTAGCCTGTTAGGTGTCCTTCTTTGAAGGTTCTTCTCCCGGAAGTTTAATTCAAAAGGAACGGGGCTTTTGTAAAGTTAATGGCTCTTGATTGCCATTGGGGGATTGAATTCAACATCTTCAGTAACTCCTGTAAATTGCAGACAGAAACTTGGTGTTGATTCACCGCGCCCCCAAAACTGGAATCACCAGCTGCTGCTGCCTCAATGTTTCTCACGTCTAATACCTGCATTATGACAGAGGGTTCTTCAATTTTCTCTTGATTGCCTCCCGCACTGGAAAGATCACCACCAGCCAAAGTCATGGGTTCCATCATTGTACTGCTCTAACACTTAAGATGCCCCCCCGGCTAATATTCAGCCAATATCTGGTTTCTTGTACTTTGAGCCCATTATTACATGTTCTGCATTCTAGGATGCTCCCGGCAGATGCATCGACGACAGCAAAGTGTAAGACCACATCAGTAAAGTGGCACAGGACTTTCTTATACATACCGTTGTTCATAAATGGAGGCCCCCATTTCATTTTATCCAGTCCGTTTGCTTGTGTGGTTATCCCAAAGCCACTCGCAAACAAATTGTGGTAGCACAATGTACACAACAGACCCCATAACATAATCACATAAGCCACAAGCAAGGGGTGCAATCTCTAAAATTAAAATACAGTGGACCCTTGTATAACAAACAGCTTGTATAACATAAAATCTGTACAACATAAAAATTCCTGAGATAGGGGAAATTTGCTTAACATAATCGCCTATGGGGAAAATCCGTACAACATAAAAATGGGATTACTCCATTTTCAATGCATTCCTATGGGAATTTGTATAAAGGAAAATTTGCTTAACATAATTTCATTTGGAACGAATTAATTACTTTATACAAGGTACCACTGTAACTGATAGAAGGATAATACAGTAACTGTAAAATAATTAGAGGTGGGCTTGCATGAGGTAGTCCTATATCTTTCCCGGTTGAAACACTTTCGGAGCACTCCCGGTTCCATCGCTAAGGGGGCAGTTTGGACCGAACAGGATCGTGGCCTTGACATTTTATATGGAGTTCCGGCGACAGAGCGTGCGAGTATGCAGGAATATGGACATGAGCGAATAAGAGTACGTGCGCAGAAGCATCTGTAGATACAAGAAAGAAGTAGATGCGACCCCCCCTCCACCCGCTGTCTATTGTGTTTCTTCAGCAGCTCCATGAGTATGTATTTTGTTCTCAGGCTGAAGTCAGGGAGAAAAGGACCAGGAGGTCATGTGGAACAATACTGAGGGTGATTGTGATTTTTTTTTAAAGTATTCTGTAAAAGAAGCCAGGAGTTATCCAACCTTTTGAGTCCTTCTGAATTCTCTTTGTGCTGGAGATGATGTTCTCTTATGATTATTATCAGCACAACCTCTTGCTGCCTGTTGGCCTCAAGGCAGAGCTTGGGGTGGGGGTGGGGAATCACTTTAAAAAATAATAATAATCAGTCGCTCCTGTAACATAATTTGGAGGAAACTCTGGTCACTGGAAAAATGGATTGCTTACAATGTCTCAGTTTTTGAAACCACCAACTGCCAAGCTCTGAGGAAAGAGCAAACAGAAATACCTGCACTGCATGAATTAATACACTGGTACCTTGTATAAAGGAATCAATTTGTTCCAAATGAAATTATGTTAAGCAAATTTATATGTTAAGCAAATTCCTTTGTACAAATTTCCCATAGGAATGCACTGAAAACAGAGTGATCCCTAATCGTGACCGTTTTTATATTGTACGGATTCGCCCCTCAGATGATTCTGTTAAGCAAATTTCCCCTATCTCCGGAATTTTTTATGTTGTACAGATTTTCTGTTATACAAACCGTTTGTTATACGAGGGTCCACTATTTATGCAAATATTACAAAGCAAGTCAAGCATCTCATTATTAATTCCTTGAGTCACACATTCTGGGTTTGTTTATTTATTTATTTATTATATTAGAGTATTTTTACCCCGCCTTTCTCCGTGGAAAAGGACCCAAGGCGGCTTACAGTAATGAGGGATAATAAACAGTCCAGTACAATTAAGACATGTCCAAGTATTGAAAACAAGGAATTGAGGGACATCTTACAGCATTAATAGACCATATTACATTAAAGTTTCAAGGTTATAAGTAGTTATAAACACAAAGTCTATGTGAACCTATAGATTCATATGAAAGATACATAATAGGTAGTCTGGAAGTTGAGTCATGGCTACTGGACTTCTTTTTTGAGAGATAGAAACATTTTGCTGTTCATCCAAACAGCTTCATCGGACCGATGAAGCTGTTTGGATGAACAGCGAAACGTTTCTATCTCTCAAAAAAGAAGTCCAGTAGCCATGACTCAACTTCCAGATAAACTCACCTGGATGACTGAGAATCTTCACAGACATAATAGGTAGTCCATCATTCAGGGAAAGCTTGCCTGAAGAGAAAGGTCTTTGCCTGTTTCCGGAAGGACAACAGAGATGAGGCAGTCCTGGCCTCTAGTGGGAGGGAGTTCCAGAGTCTGGGTGCAGCAGCTGAGAAGGCCCTTTCATGGGTTCCCACGAGACGTACCTGTGAGGGTGGCGGGATGGAGAGAAGGGCCTCTCCTGATGACCTTAACACCCAAATCGGTTCATACTGTGAGATTTGATCTTTGAGGTAGCTAGGACCCAGGCCTTTGTAGGTCAAGGTCAGCACCTTGAATTTTGCCTGAAAGCTGGTTGGAAGCCAATGGAGCTGCTTTAATAGGGGTGTAAATGTGATCTCTGTACCCCGCCCCAGTCAGCAATCTGGCTGCTGCATTTTGGACCCGTTGAAGTTTCCTGAGACTTTTCATCAGTAGCCCCACATAGAGCGCATTATGGTAGTCTAGCCGGGATGTCACTAGGGCATGTGTCACCGTGGCCAGAGCTGGTTTCTCAAGAAAGGGCCGGAATTTGCGTACTAGCCTTAATTGTGCCAATGAGCTCCTGGCCACAGCTGTGACCCAAATGTTCCAGATGGTCAAGGGAACAGGTTAGGGAAGGTGCAAGTTATCCAGATCTCTCTCACGGCACAATTCTGCATCTGGAAAACGGCTGGAGAACTCAGTGGCTGAGATCAAGAGCTGTGGAGCCAGAGTCCTGAGAGTTCAATTCCTCATCTGAGTCTCTTTGACAAGGGCTGAAGCTGATTATTCTTAAGGTCCCATCCGGCTCTGCAGTTCTAAGATTATTATTAAATAAACTTAACACTAAGCCCGACTGAGATCCATAGGACTTGCTCCCAGGTTAAATGCATATACTACTTCAGGCTTGTGGGGTGTTTTTGATATTTTTCTACAAGCAAAGTGTGTGTGGGGGGGAGGACTAATTTTTTTTAATTCACTTGCATGTTAGACAAGTGTTTGCACTTTAAGATGAATGGGAAATGGCCAGCTCATAATCTGCAAGGATTTCCTGCACAAACTCTCTTTTATCGGTGTGAAACAGATAACACCACTGAACAGACAGAAAGGGCACTCTTTAGATCAAGACAGAGGGGTGGCTTTATGGAAACAAATAATAATAATTAGCTTTTTTTAAAAAAAGTCATGCTTTGCTATACCTCCTTGGGAGCTATTCAGATGTAATAAAAACATCTCCAGCTTTAAATGGGGGCACATACACAAGGAGGCAGCTCTTCGTGAAAAAGTCAGCAGCAGCCTCTTGAATTGGGCTCAGGGGCAGACTGGAAATAGACATGAAATGATGCTTAATGAGTCTGTTTCGCCAGCATTTCCACGTGTTAGAATTTCACTGGTGGCATATTCCTTTCGGGTGACCCTCCATGCTGCAGAAATGCTTTTCTGTGCATCCTAAGCCTGCTTGTTCCTTTATAAAACAAGTCCTTTAAAAAAGGACAAGACAGAGAACGTAATTGTGACAAATCATTAAGGTGATTCCTTGGGCCCAGGCTTTGGCCGAAGAACAGGAACAGAAAATGTGATTTCACAAGGTGAGATGACGCTATCATTCTCCACCCTCTGCTGTGACCTTCAGAACATCCTTGCCTTTTCTTAAGTGCATTGCAAACAGAATTACTGCCAGTGCAGCTTTCCTAGCAGTGAAACACAGTGGTGAGCAGTTACTGCACCTGTTGAATTCCTACCTTGCTTCTGCCAGTTTCTCTTGTGATGCCAATGGTGGATGTACAGACAAATTCCGAAGATACCTTGGACAGCCAGAGTCACTAATGGGGCTGTATTACAGACTACGAATAAAAAACTAGAAATTCTCAGTACCATAAAGAGAAGAACATTACAATATTTGGGACACCTTTATTTATTTATTTTGAATACTTTAACCCCACTTTTCTGCTTGGAAAAGGACCCAAGGTGGCTTACAGTAATGAAGGACAATATACAGCCCAGAAAATTAAAGACATATTCAGGTTAGGAACAGGGAATGTGCAATAATGCGCAATAAGAAATATCATTAGATACAGGTTATCTTTCAAGGAAAATTAGATAGTAAGCATAGCCCAGGCATAGAAGAACATTCTGCCTTAAGAATTTAAGCCAATGGTCCACAGTGCGCATGGCTGCTCTTTTTAGAACAACCTTAGATAGAAACCAAATTGTGCTGATGATTGCCAACATTCTATGAGGTCATGAATGAATGTACATGAAGAAGAAGATGCAATGGTACCTTTACATCCATTTTATCACACCAAACGTCTGCAAAGAAAAGAAACTGCAAGGGCAGGAGAACTTTAGCCTTCATTTCCTGGAAGCAGCAACAGGAGAGACATCTCCTTGTGTCTATTCAGTAATACTCTACCTTGCTTTACGAGCATAATTGGTTCCGGAAACATGCTTGTAAACCAAAACACTCTTAAATCAAAGCAAATTTCTGCATAAAAATAATGTAAACTCAGATGATTGGTTCTGGGGTCCCATAGACCACATAATAGACACACTAAAAATCGCAAAAGAAGTTGGCTAGAAGTCCACATCCACACCGTGGTTTAGGTACCTGGCGGCGGAATCTGCTGTTTGGGACTAATAACTGGATTTTACTCTGTGTTTTTAATGTGAGAGTAATGGCGCCCTGTGCAATTTGTAGCATTTGACCAGTTGCCCCATGACTAGAAATTGTTTTTAAAAAACAAGAAGATTGAAAAGAAATTGAATAAAAATATATAAATATAGTATAAAGAAAAACAAAACCCTGACTCGCACTCCCCTTTGAAAATGTTCGTGGCTGGTGCAAGGGAGACCTCTTATTCCTCTCTTCTCCCTCTGCTTTGGAAGCTGCGTGAGACAGAATGTTCCAGACAATCACCCACAATCTAGCGGGATGGGGGGTGGGGGAGAGAACTACAATTGGCTTACTTGCAATTATGTGACCTGCTCCAGTGCTTGTTTATCAAGACATTCCTTGTTGATCAGGGCAAAATTTAGAAGAAACATATTTGCTTGTCTCGCAAAACGCTCTTAAACCAAGTTACTCTTCAACCAAGGTATTACTGTAGTAGAAGGTTCTTCTGTATTGAATCAAGAACCATTCGTGCCTGTAGCCTAGAACCCGTCCATTCTGGTCAGCATCCACACCTTTCTCACTCGATCGGTGAAGGGGGCAGGGTTGAAGCCTGTAACCTCCGGCTTGCCAAAACGTGCTTCGTGCCACCCAGGAGCAAAGGCTTCTATGGCCCGAGTACCCTAAAGCCGTTGCTTCTTGGCCAACCGTCCATAGTTCAGGCTATAAGAGTTGCTAAATGCAAAGGACAGCTTTTAGCCTTGGAGAGAGAAGCCGTCTTGGTATCACTGCCAGGCAGTGTGCTCAAAAATGTCTTTGACAAGGACAAGCCATCCCCGGGGACCTGCTGAGAGAGAGAGAGAAGGAAGCACCGCCTAGCCAGGCAGCCCAACAGCATTTTTTTTCCAAATCTGAAGGTTTTAAATGTTGCTTTCAATCAGCTCACGATGAACTCCGTCAGAACTGCATCGTGTAATTGTGCCGGAGGAGAAGTCTGGAGGTGGTGTTTCTCTGCAGAAGCACATTGGGTGGGTAGATTTGAGGGGGCCAAGGGAAAATTAACTCCCTACCGCTTGCTCCTGGCAGACCTAAGAGCCTGATGGACCTAGCAAAGACGTCATTGGCTTGCGTCTCCTGACATCTCTCGCCACTAGCTCTGCTAGCCAGGGCTGATGGGAATGGCAACCTGATAACACCTGGAAGGCTGCATTTCATCCAACCTGGCATGTATGCACCATTATGTATGTCATGTACCATTAGGTCACTGCCAACTTAAGCTCTGTTCTTTTGAATGGATGACAATCACAGGGAGTTTTGGAAGGCGCTGACATCCCTGAAAACAAAGGAGCATTGTTTTTAAACAGCTGCACTTACTAAACTTGGGTCCCCAGATGTTCTTGGACTAGAACTTCGAGAAGTGTTCAGCACTTCAAAGTCCCCGCCTCCTCCAGTGGCCACCTGCTCAGAGGCGGGGCAGGGAAGCCAGGGCACTGCCTCTGATTGGGTGCCCACAGGAGGAGGCGGGGCTGGGAAGAGCCAAACACCCATTTGGTCAAAAAAAATGATGAACCACTGGACAGATGGTTTGTGCCCATCTCTAGAACCAGCATTAAAAAGAGGACAAGGCTCCTGTGTATTTAAGTCATTATGTAACTGAGAAAATTTCAGATGGCAAGCTATACCTTCAAACAGGGACTTGGTCCTCTTTTCCATTTATTGACCCTATTTATCTACTATTATTATTTTTTGAAAAGGATAGAAGAAGATAAATGTTATCTAGAACATATTTCTATGGAAAGCTTGTTTCAGGTGCTCACTTGCGTGTTGGACAAAAGAAACAGTTCAGGGATTCAACTGCAGACAACATGGAAATAATTTATTATTTAATATAGACCATATTAATTAGAAACCTTTAACTGAATTACCTGGTTAAAAAAATAGTCCAAAAAGGTATGAGAATCAGAAATGCGAACAATCAATGAGACACAAAGGAAGAGAAACATGAGAAAGCAAGGGTGTAAGATCTCAACAACCCAAGCATGTAGGGCAGTGGTGGCGAACCTTCGGCACGCCAGATGTTTTGGACCACAGCTCCCACAGTCCTATGTCATTGGCAATGCAGGCTTGGAATTCTGGGAGTTGTGGTCCAAAACATCTGGAGTGCCAAAGATTCACCACCACTGATGTAGGGTGAGTTAGTCACTTATGTGTCTAGCAGTATGCTGTGTGCTTATCACCCTTGACCACATACAGTACTTTTTCATGTATAAGACTATATTTTGTCTAAAATTATTAGACTAAAAATTGAGGGTTGCCGTAGTGTGACAAGGACCAGGAGAAGGCAGAGGAAGCCAGTGGTGCGCCGTCTGAAGGAGGACATCTTAAAGAGAAACATAATGAAAAGTTAGAAATGAATAAAGAACGCGAGAGTGAAGAATTGGGCGAAGGAGGTAGAAAAGAAGGGGAGGTATTAGAGGAAGCATTCTGGGTGAGTGACAGCCAGGATGAAGGGGAGATGTGCGCGAGAGAGGAGTGGCAATTGGAGGAGGTAAAAAAGCCGTTGTGGAGAGACGCTTGGGACCCAGACTGAGGAGAGAGGTGGAGGGAGAGTAATTCATGGTATCTAGAACCACTAACTTGGAGCCTTTTCACATGACCCCTAAGAGCCGCTGGCCACTTAAATTCGGACCAGAGCTCTTGGGGGTTCGTTGCTCTTCCTGCGTTCCCACCCCTCCGCACTTCCTTGCTCCTGTCTGCGTGAGGGGAGGGAGAAAAAAAGAGAGGGAAAAATGCAGGCTCACCTCCGAAGCCGCCCAGCCCCGTCGTCGTCCTGATTCCTTCTCTTAAGGGGGTGGGAGGCAAGAAAACCAAACAGAAGCGAGGAGAGCCCAGCACTCACCAGATTACATCCGGATCTGGGGATTTTCACCCTCCAAGAGCAGGTACATGAAAAGTGTGCTGGGATGCGCTTAGGTGGGCGTGGTCGCACTTAATTTCCTGCAAACTCCGGAGCTGGTGGGGAAACAATTGTAAGCTCCGGGGCTGGCAGCCATTTGTGGCGGAGTTTAGGGGTCGTGTACAAATACCTTCGGTCAGTGGAAGATAGACCAGTAAGATGGCCAGGGAACACCGAGAGGATGCGGAGAGGTGTCGACCACCAATGAGGGAGAATCCGGTGGCTCAGTGGGCACGCCATTCCTGTTGTGGAAGCACCTGCCACGGGAGGGGGGGTCTTACCCTCCAATATAAGTTCCCCTGATGTTAATTTGCCAGCAAACCTGTTTGACAGTTCTGTTAAGAATCCTTTTATGTTTGAAGAGTCTGTTGATGTTAATTCGCGTGGAGAAACTAGAACACCGGTTGTAAGAAAGAAGGACACTTGTGAGTTGAAGAATAAATATTTATTAGAAAATCAAGCCACGGGACTGGACAATAATTATTTCATCTCAGAACCAAGATATCAGAAAAGCGAACCCTCACACCTATACACGAAAGTAAGCTGAGGAGAGAACCGCACAGTTGCAAAATATTAATTTTGGGTTGGAAATGGGGCATCTTATAGATGGGGAAATGTGGGTACTTCTTTATTTTCCTAAAGGGTGAATCTGAATGTGATAGAGATGGTATTAACCTCCTATGTGTTGCATCAGTCATGCTCCCCTTATGTTGCTACCCAGTGCCATTTCTCTTTTTTGGCCTCATCGTGTGCCTTCCAAGTATCTAAATGCAGTAGGACCCTGGAATCCATGGGGGTTCCAAGATGCTGAAACTTCTGGATAATAGCAAAAGCTATATATAGCATGTTTTTTTAAATCAAGAAAATGGTATATCAAAAGCCTCGTGTCACAGTGGTTAAACTGCTGTACTGCATCTATAACTGCTAATGTAGCCTGCATAAATAAATTGCAGACTGCCCAGAGAGTACTTTAAGTACTACAGGGTGGTATAGAAGCAGACCACTTTGGTTTTTGCTTTTATATTCACCATGTAGTACAGAAACTGACCACTAGAGGAAGCCAAAGACCACACCTTGTTGTTGATGAATGGTCTTTGGCTCCCTCTAATGGCCATTTTTGGTTAATACAGTATGTCATGAAAATGCATTTGTCTAGGGTTTTTTATTTTTATTTTTAAAAATACGGTATTTTCAGACCATGGATAAGTGAAGCCATGGATACAGAGTCTATAGGTAGAATCATAGAATCATCAAATAATGAAGCTGGAAGGGGCCTATAGGACCATCAAGTCCAACCCCCTGCTCCATGCAAGAATACAAATCAAAGGATATCTACCAGGTAGTAGTCTTAATTTATTTATTTATTAAATTTCTCTTGAATGCCTTGAGCCTTGGAGCATTTTCCGCCTCTCAAGGTAATTTGTTCCATTGCTGTACTGCTCTCACAGTTAGGAAGTGTTTTGCAATGTTCAAACAAAATCTGGTTTCCTATAACTTGAGCCCATTGTTGTGTATCCTGCAGTCCAGGTTGACTGGGAACAGATCCTGTCCCTCCTCTATATGGGAGCCTTTTAAATTTTGGGGGCCTGCTGTGTGTGTGTGTTGTACCGTTACAGTTGTGACCGACTCTTCGTGACCCCATGTCCATGGAGTTTCCTTGGCAGAAAAACTAGAGTGGTTTGCCAGTTCCTACTCCAGGCGCCTACAGCCACCTGGTATTCCCTGGTGGTCTTTCATCCAAGTACTAACCAGGGCCAACCCTGCTTAGCTTCCAATTAAAATATATTAGTCTTTAAAGTGTCAGAGAACTCTGTTGATTCCTCTGTTCTCCAGCAAGTCTAAAGAAAAAAACAACAACCTGGGGATAATACTTGAGCTAAACTTCCCTCCTGGCAGACTGCAAGCTCCATTTTAATGGTTAAAATATCTGGCCTAAGTTTGGAATTACCTGCCCCTTCCACCAGTCCAGGGTTTCTGTACTTCTGTAGTTCTGGGAGCCTGATGAGTATTTCTGGAGATTGGGGAAGCATACGCGTCATCATGATTAGTTCCAATAAAGGTATTCCCCAAATATGGATTTCTAATGTTTCTTTTGCTCAGTCCTGAGTCAACATATCTACCTTTGCTTTTGTTGTTACTGCTTTTTTTTTTAAAAAAAAATGGAAATTTATTACCGAAGCAGATAAGGTATCATGGCTGGAAGACATACATCTATTTAAAGAATCAGTACTTAGTCATCCACTACGGTTTTGAAAATGTCTTGAGGGCCACAACCTTGAGATGGCCAGGCAGCAGGATTAACTGTGCGTCCTCAAAAAGAAACAGAAAAGGAGGCCACTGATTTGCATAAAATTTCATGGGGTAATTTATGCCTACAGATACAATATTATAAATCATTTTCCTAGTTAAAAGCGAATTGCAACAGTTCTCGCTGAAGTGGAGGAGATATTGTATACAGAAAACTGAGTCTACAGCCCAGGTGGAGATGATATTGTGTACAGAGATCAACTGAAATTATTACTGGGTTGGGGAACCTCCCTTATGGGGAAAGGCTAAAACATTTGGGTCTCTTTACTCTGGAAAAAGGCGCCTGAGGGCTGATATGATTGAGACGTACAAAATTATGCAGGCCATGAGTAAAGTGGACAGAGGGACACTCTTCTCCCTCTCAGAAAATACCAGAACTAGGGGACATCCACTCAAATTGAGAGTTGGGAGAGTGAGAACAGACAAAATATTTTTTTTTTACTCAGCGTGTTGTTAGTCTGTGGAACACCCTGCCACAGGATGTGGTGATGGCACCTGGCCTGGATGCCCTCAAAAGGGGATTGGACAGACTCCTGGAGGAAAAGTCCATCACAGGTTACAGTTACAAACCATGAGGGAGATGTGTAATCTCCAGGCTTAAAACCGCGGTACTTCAAGGGCCAGATGCAGGGGAGTGGTACCAGGAGACAGATATCTAGTCTCATGTGCTCCCAATCGCATCTGGTGGGGCCACTGTGAGATACAGGAAGCTGGACCAGATGGGCCTTTGCCTTGATCCAGCATGGCTCTTCTTATGTTCTTATGTTCTAACTTCTAAGTATTTGTAGAACTCAAGCAAAGTCCTGTTGCTTGTGTTCTGCCTTCCGTTCACTGTTGGCTTGTAATCTGAGGAGTTCAC
>JAHTLZ010000195.1:2177362-2216434 GCA_023846285.1 Phrynocephalus versicolor
AGTCACCCTGGGTCTTTTGGTCAGGCAGCTGTTTACAAGACATTAAGTGTGTTTCTGCACTGAATGCTCATAAAAATTGGAACAAGGGAGCTATTATCTGACATAAACTTGTCTTGTGAAGCATGAGGGGGCTGGAAATAGGGAACGGGTTTATTTATTTTTATGTCACTATAAAGCTGTGTCATTCAGAAACATGAGCTGCCCATTTGCTGCATGAACAAGGTCCTTCCTCTAATAAACATGTGCTGTGAAGTCAATTCTGACTTACCGTTTGCAACCTTTTCCAGACCTAAAGAACAGTACTCAGAAAGTTTTATCCGGATTCTCTTTTCGGTTGTGTTCTGGATAGCACAGCTTGAGCTTGAACTTGAGGAAAGGCTAAAACATTTGGGGATCTTTAGTCTGAGGAAAAAAGGCGCCTGAGGGGGGGATATGATTGAGACGTACAAAATAATACAGGGCATAAGTTAAGTGGATAGAGGGCTGCTGCCTCTCACAAAATACCAGAACTAGGGGACATCCACTAAAATGGAGGGTTGGGAGAGTGAGAACAGACAAAAGAATTTTTTTTTTACCCAGCGTGTTGTTAGTCTGTGGAACTCCCTGCCACAGGATGTGGTGATGGCATCTGGCCTGGATGCCTTCAAAAGGGGATTGGACAGATTCCTGGAGGAAAAGTCCATCACAGGTCACAAACCATGATGGAAATGTGTCATCTCCAGGCTTAAAGCCAGGGTACTTTAAGGACCAGATGCAGGGGAGTGGTATCAGGAGACAGATATCTAGTCTCGTGCGCTTCCAGACACATCTGGTGGGGCCACTGTGAGATAGAGGAAGCTGAACTAGATGGGCCTTTGGCCTGATCCAGCTTCTTATGTTCTTATGTTCTTATGAGCAAAGACTGCATAATATGCGATCCTAGAAAAAGACTTTTTCTTAGCAACTGGCTTTGTTGTAAGATCTGATACTATGGTCTAAACTAGACTATGGGTGGTACCTTCATCGGTTGCTAGTAGCAAAATAAGAAAAGTTGCGGAGCTTTCGAGAACACAAGTCCTCTTTATCAAAGCGATTATAACAGTCCAAACATGGCAAGGGATGTAATTTGCCAGGAGAAAGTTCTTAAAAGTTCATCTGGCAAGATGGAAGCCAGGTTTTCTTCATGGAAGGCACACAGCAGGGTGGTAAACAGGCTGTTTCAAACAAAGAGCTGCAGGGTGTGGACCCCTCCCCCCTGCTTACAACCATCATCTCTATTGGCTTTTCAAAGCACAAGGCTCCTGGTTGGCCAGAAACGAGTTAGAAGCGGGAGGTGGATGGAAAACCACAAAATCCGGGCGGGGGGGGGGAAATATTTTTTTGGGGGGGAAGAATTTAAAAATGTCCCACTAGTTAGATCCAATTGAGGCCGAATAGAAGGAAAAGGATATCACAGTACCTAGTGTTAATGTCCTGTTGCTGTAGGCCACGAGAGCTGAAAATTTTATTCAGCATTTCAGAGGCACTGCTGAGTTTTATTTGCTGGCAGTTGGGCCCCTAAATTGGAATTATCGGAAGAATTATGGTAACATAAAGAAAGCAAACAAGCTTTCTAGGACAAAGGAAGTGTGGAAGCAATGTGCCTTGGACACCCTCTGCTGGCTAGGCCGCTGTTTTAGATCAGGCTTCAAGGCTATATTGTCACTGCTTTTACTTCAGTTGTCATAAACAGCACATGGAGAAAGAATACATAAGAACACTTGCCATGTGGCACCTTATGAGCAACCTTCTCGCACTGGGCAGTAACATGGAGGTTGTGTGAAAGTGAACACATGTGAGACAGTGGGGGACAGATAGAGAGGCAAAGGGATAGAAAATGAGAATGTCCTTAAAAGTACACATGCAAGGGAATGGTATGTACACTTATGCATGTGCAGCATGTGTGTATGTGTAAATATATATGTACATACACACACACACACAGAGAGAGAGAGAGAGAGAGAGAGAGAAGAACAGGAGAACATGTGTGAATGTGTGTGGTGTAGCTTCAGGATAAACATGTCTTAGCTATGTGCCAGCAATGGGATTCATCAGCCTACTGTTAACTTGGGCAGTTACGTCACATCCTTCTTTGTTCCATGACTAGTTTTGTATTGTAACAGCATTGGTCGCGATCACGTAGTTTTGACCCTGTTTCAGTGTTCCCATGTTCGTGATAACTTGTCTCGTGACAAGTGTTACCACACGGTCTTGTACCGTGACAAACACGGAATTTGTCTAGCTTCCTTTTTCCTCTTTTGGGGGGGTCTTAAAATTTCCCCCCCGATATTTCGCTTCTGAAAAGTAAAAAAAAAGAAAAGAAAACGGACACAGTTTTCTGAGAGAAACAAATGTTTTGTTGTGTGACAGTCGTTACTACACAGTGTCTTGTCTCGGAACAGAAAGTGGGAACAAAGAGTGACAAGGGAAAACCCTACCCCAGCACCAGGTGCAGTATTGTCGCGCTTAGCACCCGTTCTGGGGGCATGGTCGAGACAAATTTCAGTAGTTGCAGAACAGACATGAAGTAACATTTTTTGTACTCCTCTTAAGCGCAACACTAACGGAGACAAAACCAATGTGAAGTAACCACCTTGGGCTCCTAAGTGATTTTCCACAGCTGAATCTGCCCTCACTCTAGGCTTCCACCCTTGCTGTCCTCTACTTGTACCAAATAGTTTTCTGTACTGTCTGTTAAAGAGCAAACACTTTCTACACAACAGCTTACAACACTTTTCAGCTGTCAGAGCAGGGTATGAAAACAAACAAACAGGGAAAGCACCAGTTTAGAGTAAAACAGCAATAAACATGAACAGAACTCAACAGCTTAGGACAGAAAATTGAATTAATATAAATATTAAGTAGAGTGGATATGATAAATCTGGTCAGATTGATTTATATTCCCCAGGGAATGGTAAACAACTTCTGAGTGCTGCACACCTAGAAAACCCTGGAAAGGGTTGTGATAACTCAGAAATGATTTGACAGCATGTAATTACTGTTATTATGCAAAATTATTATATAGATATGCATCACATAGTTATAAATTCAACAATATTTTAACTATAGTTTTTCAGAAAAGTTAATAAACAAGGGAAATTAGCAAGGGCCAGAGCTTGGAAAATTATGTTTTGAAAGACACTAGTTATTCTCAGCTGCTGAATTTCCTTTATCATTATATATTGCTTCTGATTGTGCAAGCTATTTGTTGTGTACTGTGTTATCAGAAGACTTGAAAAATACAGGGTAGTGCTCTCTGATTCCCTCTAGTGACAAACGCTAATACTGAAACATTAGAAATACAGTACAGTATTTATAAAAATACAGAAAAGTTAGAACCAGATTCTTCCCACTTAGAAATCAGAACAAAATGGCATCCAAAACAAAACAAAACAAAACCCACCACCTTATCAAAGTATCTTTAAAATGCCTTAAAATGCCTACAAAAGTAACTTTTCAAAGTTACGATAACATCACACTCTTCCCATTGTTCAGGAGAAAGGTGGAGTAAAAATATTAAAAATAAAAATAAAAATAATAAATAAACCCCAGAAGAAAATTCTGCTGGCAAATATCTTATGCAGGGCCACCCCAAGACATTTTGCTGCCTGAGGTAGATAAGTAAATGGATGCTTCTCTCCATACATGTAGTGCTAAAAGTCAACCACATGGTTTTGGCATTTGAGGCAGCAAATATCACAACCACCTATTCCCCGACCTGGCAGTAAAAGTATACCAACAAGAAATGACACTAAAAATCTGCTGTCTGAGACTACTGCTAAAGTAGGGGCAGGGCAGCAGCTAAGCCAATAAACAGAGTACATGTTGAGCATGGCAAAACCAGGGTGAAGCTACAGGTGGGAAGTTGGTGATGCAGGAAAGGTGTACATTTATGTCACATTATCTCAGCCCCACTGCTATCACAGGTGTATTTGAGGGGGACATAGGAGAGCATCTTCTCTGTTGCTGCTCTCAAACTTTGGAACTCCCTCCCATAGGAAGCCAGGCTGGCCCCCTCTTTGTTGTCTATCCATAAGAACATAAGAAGAGTCATGCTAGATCAGAGCCCATCTAGTCAAGTTTCTTTCATCTCACCGCGGCCCTACCAAATGCCTCTGGGAGCACACAAGAGCAGATATCTGTCTCCTGATACCACTCCTCTGCACCTGGCCCTTGAAGTACCATGTTTTTAAGCTTGGAGATTACACATCTCCATCATGGTTTGTAACCTGTGATGGACTTTTCCTCCAGGAATCTGTCCAATGCCCTTTTGAAGGCAACCAGGCCAGATGCCATCACCACATCCTGTGGCAGGGAGTTCCACAGACTAACAGCACACTGGGTAAAAAAAAATTTTGTCTGTTCTCACCCTCCCAACCCTCAATTTGAGCAGATGTCCCCTAGTGCTGGTATTTTGTGAGAGGGAGAAGATAGTCCCTCAATCCACTTTATTCATTCAGTCAAACTTTCCGACAGTGTTTGGTTGCCTCAGGTTTTTGCTTTCTTCCTGTTTTTAGGTTGAAACATTGTCTTCAAGTGGTATAAGTCTCTGGGTCCTTTTTAAGGAGAAAGACGGGCGATGGGGAAGTTATTTTAAATAAAAATCTGTTATGGGTTAGGGTTATTTCTTAGGGAGAAATTTGCTTTGATCTAAGAGTGTATTGGTTTACAAGCATGTTTCTGGAATGAATTATGCTCGTAAACCAAGGTATTACTGTACCTAAAATGTCAAGGTTAGGAATCAGTTGCATAGCGATAATTCTCATGGGGGAAAGGCATGGATGCCTTTGTTGAGCACAGGAGGACTATTTACACACAGACATAAATAACAATTGTAAATGTTTAAAATGTTACTTTTAAAGCATTCTTTGATTTTCTTTGAGTTCAAGGGAATAGTAACATTATTAACTTTCAACGCATTAATTTTTAACATGTTATTTTCAGGCTCTGGTGATGTCACAGGGGCAAGGGAGGTAAGCATTCGGCAGGGAGCCCAAACTGTTTCTGAACCTGCTAACTGTGGAAATGGTCACCCCAACAACCCTGGGTCAATGGTCTCAGAACCATGCAGAATTTAGCTGAACATGGTAACATGAAAAGCCAGAATGGTGGGAAATCTCCCCCCTCCCCCCTCTCTCTCTCTCTGTGTGTGTGTGTGTGTGTGAGTGAGAGAGAGAGAGAGAGAGAGAGAGAGAGGTTGGGGTACAGAGGGAGGGAAATTAAGCTGCAGCAAAATGTGCCCAGTAGTTGTCATTATGACAAAGGTTTTCATTGCACCTGGCCTCAGCTATAGCTACATGTGGAGGGTTTTCCAGGCCCTGTGCTGCTGTCACACTTGTACCCAGACCATTTCAATTCCTTGGTTTCCTGCTATCAGGGCCAGTTCAAAAGCAAGGCTTGTGCACTCTACTTCCTACCTTGCTCCAAATGCATTGGATGCACTCTCCTACCTGGAGAACTATAGCAACTCCCTAAGACTTTGGTGGCCTGTCAAGGCCTGGCAATACTAAGTGTCTCTACAATGACAGTCATCCCATCTACATTGCCATGCTACAGAGTAGATAATGGTCCAGTTCTGCACCCAAACACAGGATAATAAACCAACACCTATAGAGAAATCTCATGCAAGAAGGATTTTATTTAGATTACAAGTAGGGTAGCAGATGCCTAGATGACTCTTAGGCAATGCTGACCATATTCAGATCTAAATCTAATTGCTACTCCCAACTAGAATATTTGGGATTGACACGAGGGTGGGTTTATGTCTGTGAAGATTCTCAGTCATTCAGGTGAGTTTATCTGGAAGTTGAGTCATGGCAACTGGACTTATTTTTCTTGAGAGATAGATACGCTCCACTGCTCATCCAAACAGCTTCATCAGTCTGAATAAAGCAAGTTGTGAGTCCTCCATCTTATAGTCCACTTTGAACTCTTGTCACCCTGGTCTGAAACAGACTCCTAAGATGAACAATGGCTTGAATTGCCTTGTTGGGTAGACAACAGTATCCTTAGCCTTAAGGTGAAGAATGGCCTAAGGTGCTAAACCCATTAAGTATGGGTCGTTAGCTATGGCCTTGGTGGTGAAGGCTTTTTGATTTGTCTGGGTATTGTTGAAAGCACAGCAAAGAGACTGTGCCTGAGCCCCCCACCTCTGTTGAGAGATGGGTTTTCAATACATGAATGGCTTCCCTGACCCCTCTCTCAAACCACCTATCTTCTCTGTATAATATGTGTACATCCTCATCTTTGAATGAGTGCCCTTTGTCCTTCATAAGAACATAAGAACATAAGAAGAGCCATGCTGGATCAGGCCAACGGCCCATCTAGTCCAGCTTCCTGTATCTCAGTGGCCCCACCAGATGCGTCTGGGAGTGCACGAGACTAGATATTTGTTTCGTGATATCACTCCCTGGCATCTGGCCCTTGAAGTACCCCGGTTTTAAGACTGGAGATTACACATCTCTATCATGGTTTGTAACCTGTGATGGATTTTTCCTCCAGGAATCTGTCCAATCCCCTTTTGAAGGCATCCAGGCCAGTGGAAGTATACTGCTGATTCTGGTCCTGAGCTGTTACCCCTCCTATGTTGGGCCATCCCTCTAATGGCTGTTTAGTTTCTCCAGTGTAGAGGTCTGCACACCCCTCACTGCATTAGACTGCATATGCCATATACTATATTGCTCCCTTTGTGTGGCATCTTTTGCCAGCAATGCCCATCTGTACTCTAAATTGGACTAATGGGAGAATCTCTAAGAAAACGCATCAATGGACACAAGTTTGACATGGCTCCGAGTTCTATTAACAAATAGACAGATGACCCTGTTTTTCAGGTTTTTCAATACAAAGGTTAACCGCCCAGGTTTTCTGTTTGAGGAAAATCGGATTGCAGTATACAAATATAAAAATAAATAAATAAATAAAATCTCTCTCTCTCTCTCTCTCTCTCGTGCGTGCGTGCGTGCGTGCGTGCTAAAGGGGAGTGGGGAGAAAGACATGCCACTAATAAGAGTATGGATGAGGCCTGTGCAAGATAAACAAGAGCGCTCTGCTGCCATAGCAACACAAAGCCCCGCCTTCTTCTGTTCCCCCTTCCCCTCCTGCGCTCCCCTAGCCCTTTAGTTTATTATGTCATCCCTCCCAGAGGCCGAGCGATTGGCTGCAGACCATAGACGCCTTTGTGAAGCCTAGACGGCCTCCGGAGTACCCGCTCTAGGAGTCTCCCTGCGGTCTATGGTCGTTGTTGCCTGCGTGTTTTCCCTTCTCGGCCATTAGTCCTCCTCGGTGTCGGCTGAGGCGGCGGCGGCGGCGGCGGGAGCGAATCCTCGGGCGGGGGCACGGAGCTATCCAGAGCCATCCGCCAAAATGGTGAGCGGTCCCCCGGGGGAAAGCCTCGGCACCTCGAGGGGGGAAGGCCGGCCACCCTCCGGCGGCCCCATTTGGGGGACCCAGGCCGCGCCCGAAAGACCGGGCCTCCTCGAAGCACCCCCCCCTCTTCCGCAGGGCACGGGCTCCCAGAGGAGGCGCCATTGCTCTTGCCGGCCGGGCCTCGTGTGGGCCCAATGGGGCCGGTGACAGCTGCCCCGCAAAGGGGGGGGCGGGAAACCTGGGCTTTGCCTCTCCGTTATCGGGGGGGGGAAGAGGGGGGCTGGGAAGACCACCTCTCAGTTTGGACCCTCATATAAACAAAAGGGAGGCTTTGAGAGGGGGGGAGAGCTGATTTTCCTCCTATATAACGACCCCCTTCCTCCCCATTTGAATGGATACAGGGTATGGCCCCCATTATGGGGGCTTGGTAGGATGATGGCTCATTTGGATACCCTTATTTGTGGCGGGCAAACCTTTTGAAACGGGGGGGAGGGAAATCACTCTGTATTAAAAACCCTTTGAGATGGGATAGGCCTGAAATGACATCATCATCATCATCATCTGTGGCTTCCTCTCTCCAGCCCCCCACCCCCAAAGCTCTCTTGATTGTGTTTTTCAAAGTCCAGCTATGGGGTTGAGCCTACAGTGGAGCCTTGTATAACAAACAGTTTGTATAACATAAAATTCGTACAACATAAAATATTCCGGAGAGAGAGGAAATTTGCTTAACATAATTGCCTATGGGCCAGATCCGTACAACATAAAAATGGGATTACTCTATTTTCAATGCATTCCTATGGGGAATTTTTTATAAAGGAAAATTTGCTTAACATAATTTCATTTGGAATGAATTAATTCCTTTATACAAGGTACCACTGTATTGTGTAACTGTCCTTTTTTTCCCATCTGGAGAAGACCTTTTTCATTCTCCGGTTCCCCCCCCCCCTGATTTTTCACCCCTTCATCATAAAAGAGGCAAAAAGCTGGGGGGGTGTCAGATATGTATCTTATTTTGTCCAGATCGCGTTTGACAGCTGCAGGAAAGTGGAACTAGCCTGTTTATTGTAGATCTGGGCATCTTTGACTCCTCCCCTATATTTTTAAATGTCTTGTCAGGCAAGGAAACAGGTTCTCCCCCTTTATTGTTCCCCTAGCAAAAGATTGCATGTGTTTATATCTACATTGCCCTCCCCATGTGTGTATTCATTGCAGTGATTTTTTTTTTGTCTAGCATCACATAATTCAAGAAAAGGTGATTTAAGGAGCGGTCAGATTTGAGGCTGCGAAAGACAGGGAGAATGCCTTTTAAAATGTGTATGACTCAATCATTGCTTTTTCCTGTTAATTCTTTTCTGAGGAGCAGCTGTGTCTTCCAGCTTCACATCCCTGTACTGCAGTAGGCACTGCAAATGTGTGTGTGTGTAGGGCTATTTATTTATTTTTTGGGTTGGCATCCCTCCCTCCTCTGGCTTTAAATAGCAGAGTATAGCAAGCGTATTTAAGGAACCAGCAGCCACATTTGGGCCTCCTTCGTTGAGGGGAAGACTGCAGTGATGGCAACTATCAAGATAATTGTTTGTAGCCCGGATGATGCATTTCCAGTGGCCAGCCTGCTTCAGAAGCATTTCCTCTCTGCCCTTTTGGTTGGATCTGTAAATGAGTCCCCTCTTTTTTTTTAAGAGTTTAAATATTTATTTCACATAATATGAACAAACAAATTCAGCTATTGTTAAGAATCGCTTTAGAATGTTAACACAAACGAGTCTATGGTGGACATACCTGTCCACTTATCTATTGCTAATGCAAAGGAATTTAGGATTCCACAATTGAACAGCCATCTGCAAACCTTTCAGATTTTGGGGTCACTATCTAAACATCTTTATATCTATTTTGCCCCTTGTTCATTTGTCTGCTTCTGGTCCCAATTATATAGCATCTTCCAGCTCTCATTTACAAAATGTCTTGGGTGGTCTCGCAACACCTCTGAGAGCATATCCAGTTCTGCAATGTCCAGTAGCTTTTTCAGCAGTTCAACCTTAGTTGGTATTTCACTTTTTTTTCCATTTCTGGGCCCAGAGCAGTCTAGCTGCCATATATATATATGTACAAGAGAATATATATATATATTTGGTCAATAATCTGGCATTATATTCAGTAACAACGTTTCTGGTCTAAAGTTCAATTTAATTTGTACAATTTCTTGGGCCACTTTCCAAGTCTGTCGCCAGAACTTCTGAGCTTCGTCGCATGACCACCATGCATGATAGTATGTCCCTGGGTTCTTTCTGCATTTCCAACAAACATTATTTGACCCTTTTGACATTTTGGCTAGTTTTATCTGAGTGAGATGCCACCTGTGAAACATTTTAAATATATTTTCTTTAAGACTAACAGGTTTAATTAATTTGTGTAAATGAACCCCCTCTTTGATGTCCTGCACCACCACTGTAGAGAAGGGAATTGAGGCAGGAGGGAAAACGCCGCCTATCCTGGTTGAAATGAGACTTGGACTTGGGCCTTCTCTGCCCAAGACTGCTTTTTAGGGTCAGGGTTTTGTTATTCATTGTAATCTTATAAACCTAACATAGTTTTGCAACATCTTTGCACTTTTCTGGGCCAGTGTTTTTGTAAGTCTATCCCCTCTCATAACTCACCAAGATCTAACCATTTTCAGAACAAAAAATATTAGGGTTGGGGGTTGTTTTCTTCAGAGGGAGACAGGTAAAAGGAGGAGAGGAAAGGTATAGAGATGTATTTAAAAGAGAGAGAGAGAGAGAGAGAGAAGTGACTCTTGTATAGTATGTGGTAAGGTGAGAGTTACATGCTAGCCTGAGCTTGATAAGGTGAATAAAGCTGGGTGCTGCCACAGGGCTAATCCATTCCCTGGTACTTAGGCTGGCGCTGAAGACCTTCAAAGCTTATCGTAGCTTCAAGGATCAAGGTGTCCTTTTCAAGCCCAGCTTTGTGTTTGCTGTGGTGAATTTGGCAAGCGATTATGTGGACTTCTGGTCTGAATGAATAGACTCTCGTTTGGCATGGGTCTGCAGCCTTTGAGTGGCCTAGCTAGCAACATAACTGCCCCACTTTTCCTCTGCCTTTTATTTTATTTATTTATTCTATTTATTATATTTATACCCCGCTCATCTTCCCGTAGGAACTCTGGGCGGCTTACAATGATTGACAAAGCAACAAAACACAATAAGACACTAGAACAACATAATAAAACATATTCTTACGGTTTAAAACAGCTTAGCGCCCTAGCAATGCGTACAAACCCAGCAACGAGGCTACTCGGTGGGTGCGAAATATGGATGGCAGGGGGAAAAAACCTACAAAAGCTCGCCAAAGGCCTCCCGGAAAAGCAGATTTTTAACGCTTTGCGGAAGGCCAGCAGGGACTCTGCAGAGCGCATTTCGCTTGGGAGGCTATTCCAGAGAGAAGGGGCTGCCACCGAGAAGGCCCGGTTACTTGTAGATGTCTTCCGGGCCTCTCTAGGGGTGGCGATCCGGAGTGAGTGCGCTTGTGACTGCCAGACTGGATGGGCCAAAGTTGATCGCTGGACGATCCGCTCTGACAGGTAATCCGGGCCCAAGCCATGAAGGGTTTTATAAACTAAAACCAAGACCTTGAATCTGATCCAGGATGCAACGGGCAACCAATGCAGGCGAGCCAGAACTGGAGTGATGTGGTCGTAGCGACGCACACCCGCCACCAGCCTGGCTGCCACATTTTGTACCCGCTGCAGACGCTGGAGGAGAGTCAAGGGCAACCCCATGTAGAGGGCGTTGCAATAGTCCAACCTTGAGATCACCAGCGCTTGCACCACTGTTCTCAGAGAGTCGCCATCCAGGTATGGGCGGATCTGGGCAATTTGATGGAGATGGTAAAATGCGGATCAGGTCACGGCAGCCACCTGGGCATCCAAGGTTAGCGCCGGATCCAGAACCACGCCCAGATTCCGCACCCTATCTGTGAGTTGGAGGGAAACTTCCTCCAGCCAGGGGAGAGGGCCTCCCTCCCTCACGTGGCAGTGAGCCGAGGGGTCAGAAGAAGGGACAGGCAGGAGATGCCTGACCCGAGTTCTTTTGATCTGACTAACCCGTCGACTACAAGCGTACCGCCCACGGCCCGTCGGAATATGAGTCCCTGCAGGCATGGCGGTGGGAGGAAGAAAAAAAAATGTACAGCAATAACAGCTAAAATAAAATAAGAACAATATACAGTTCACCCAGGAAGACAGTAAAATATACACTATAAATTAAATACAATAAATAAAATAAAAATAAGGGAAAAGAAAAATAAAACAACAGAATAGTCTAAAACAGCACAAAGCCAGGGCGCAGATGGAGAGAACCGGGGTAAAGGGGGGGGGGGAAAGGGGGCAGATGGAAGCAAGCATTCCAGTTTGGGTGCCCTCATTTCCGGGTTCCATATATTCCCTTCACAAAGGACGAGTTGCCCAGCCTTCCTTCTCGGCTGGTCTTCCCCAGAGAGAGAGGAGGGCGGTGTCTTGGGCTCTGGCTCTCACTGGCACCCTCAGCGCCTTCGAAAGACTGCCTTCCTCCATTCTTCCCAAAGAAAGGCTGGCAGGGAGGAGAGCCTTTGTGCTTTGTGTGGTGCTGAGGGAAGGTGCTCAGGGCAGGGATCTGGGTGTGGACACGAGTGAGTGGCGTGCAAAAGCGTCCACTGGATTACGTGCACTTTGGCTCATGACTGGCAAGCAGTGCCCAGGCTCCCTCCCTGGTTAAGTGTCTGGGAGAGGATGAAAATTGCTTCGCAGGGACTGGAATAAAACGCAGAACAAGGCGAGGCTTCCATACCTGTCAGAGGGTTGTGCCAAGCTCAGTGTGCTCAGGCCAATAATTAAAATCCTATTTTGAAGTCCAAGATTGAGGGATAAGATTGCTTTACAGGCTATGTCTAGATCGGGTCATTTTGTTAGTGCGAAAAAGCCAGCCTTGGCCCATACCTAAAGCCACAGCTTCAATGCATTGTTTGGGATCGGTGGTACAAATAAGTGCAGTTGTAGAGTATCGGCTTTTTACTACAATTCTTCTTATTGCTGTCTATCATGCTGTTCACTCGATTACTTATCATTAGTTGACTGTGAATCTGGAATTTGAGTCATGGTAACTGGACTTCTTTTCTTGTGAGATGGAAATCCAAGCAGCTTTGTCAGTCTGAGGCATGTTAGTGGCGAGGCACCCTTCCCAGCACCCACTAAGGATAGGTTGTTAGCTATGGCCTTCCTGGCGGAGGTGTGAAGTGCTCCTAATTCGCCTGGAGATCGATGAAAGGGCAGACAGATTGGGCCTGAGTCCCCCACCTCTGTTGAGAGAGGAATTTTCAATATGCACATGAATGGCTACCCTGACTCCCCACTGCATAGGTGAGACTTTCATGCACATGAGTAGCGAAACGTTTTGATTGCCCAGGAAAAGAAGTCCAGTTGCCTTGACTCAACTTCCAGGTAACCTCACTTGGATGACTGAGAATCTCCACAGGCATAGTTGACTTTGAAGCCCAGAATGTAGCTGTAACCTTTTATCATTGTTGTTCTGTGATCTCTTTGTTTACTAAATTGGTGTTTTCTGTTTCTGCTTCTTGTCCATTATTAGCAAGGAACTGCTTGTCCTTAAAATTCCTAGTCACTTTCTGTAATGCCACTCCAGGCAGGAGCAGTAGGCCCAAGAGGAGAACGGTTTGGTGAATGGTTTCACATTTTAGAACTCTTAGTGAATGCTAAAGCCTGAGAACAATTCATGACAGTCTTTGAAAGATAGTTTTCTTATTTCAAAATAAGTGTTAACGAATAAATATGTACCATTAACCTATAAATGGTGTGTAAGGTCTATTTATTTATTTATTTATTTATTTATTTATTTATTTATTTATTTATTTATTATACTTATATCCCGCCCATCTTCCAGATCGGAACTCTGGGCGGCTAACAGAATACAGATCACAATAAAAGAAAACAAAAATCATAACAATAAATCGAAGGATCCAATAAAATAGAGGGGGTCAATATTCATGAGATCAGACGAGGCAGGCAGCAAGAAAAAAAAGTGAAATTAAGTAAAAATTAAGTAAAAAGGTCGCTGTATGCCTCCTTAAAAAGTTGGGTCTTCAAAGCCTTTTTAAAGGCGGGCAGGGACTGTGCAAGGCGCAGCTCACTGGGGAGATGGCTCCACAACGTGGGGCCCACCACAGAGAAGGTGCGGTTACGTATGAGTGATTTCTGCGCCTCCCTGGGTGTGGCCACCCTAAGTGAGGACGCCTGCGCCATTCTCGTGGGCCTGGTCCCAGTTGATCTCTGCGAGGTACGCTCTGACAGGTACTCTGGTCCCAAGCCGTGGAGGGTTGTGAAAATCAAAACCAATTCTAAGCAAAAAAAGCACATTGTTATTCCCAGGCCAGGTGATGGAGGATCACACCACAAGAGAGGCTTAGAAAGAAAAGACCACGGACCAGGTTTTCTCAATGGCTGTACCTCTTCTTTAGAATAGCTTACTGCCCTAAATTTGTAAGGCCTCCTCACCAGGAAACTTAAAAATATGTCTTTTTAGGCAGGATTCCCCAGAGCGCATCACATTTTAACAGAGCATTGCTTCAACATACAATCTCTGTTCTGCTACCTGCTTTTAAAACTCTGTTGGTTAATTAATTTGTTAATTTTAGGTATTTGCTTATTGTCTGCTTTCGTATTTAATTTCGATTTGAGTTAACTATTTACTATTTCTGTTCTTAGTTGTTACATATCTAGATGTAAACCACCCAGAATGGCCTTATTGCCAAATGGGTGGCATTTTAGATCAAATAAATAAATGAAATAAATGATTTTAGCGGCAATGAAATATTGTTATAGTTTACATTAATGCTTTAAAAATGCATCACAAGTATTTGATGGTATGTGGCTAGTCAAATATCCTGTTACAATGCCTTTGAAACCAGCTGCTGCAGTGAGGCTTGTTTGGAAAAATGTTGGCAATACAACCTATTTTCTGTATCTCTTTTCACAAGAAAGGCTTTAGGGTTACTTCTCTTTGCCTTCTTCCCCCCCCCCCCCACAGGTGAATTTCACGGTAGACCAGATCCGAGCAATCATGGACAAAAAGTCCAACATTCGGAACATGTCTGTGATTGCTCATGTTGACCACGGCAAGTCTACCCTTACAGATTCATTGGTCTGTAAAGCGGGTATCATCGCTTCAGCCAGAGCAGGAGAAACACGATTTACTGACACGCGGAAAGATGAGCAGGAAAGATGCATCACCATCAAGTCTACGTGAGTATCCTTAATGTTGTCTGTAATCGTTTTGGCTGTAAACCACAATCTGATTATAAGTGGAGTGTTTTTTTTTTTAAAAAATAGGATTTAAGCTTGGCTCATTTAATATATCCTAGTTTAACTAAGCTATAGATTATGCCAGGCCTGCCCAACAGGTAGACCGCAGGCTACTGGTAGCCCGCGAAGGGTTCAAAAGTAGCCCACCGGCCATCAGTTAAAAAAGTGACGGGACAAGTTCTCCACCCCTCCCTCCCCCATCCCAAGGACCACCACTGCCCCAGCAAAAGTTCTGGGTCTGCCAGCCCACTGTCTCAGCTGAGCGGGGCAGTTCAAGGGCCATAACGCATTGAAATCTGTTCCCTCCAGAACAGATTAATTGGTTTTCAATGCATTCTTATGGGAAACTGCTGCTCTACTTACAAAGGTTTTTACTTGTGAGCATGTGCTCAGAATAGACAAAATCCGTAAGTAGGGGTTTTAGTGTAGTAGCCCTCAGTCACTTGGGGCCAGAAAAAGTAGACCTTGGCCTGTTCAAAGCTGAACAGTCCTGGATTATGCCATTGGCCTTATTTTTGCCACTCAAACCTGCTGAGTTACATTTCAGTAACTGTGCGCATTGTTGTTTTGTGAATTCTGTAAGCTAAACTTTCTGCGTTCCAGAGAGGCAGCAATACTTGTTCCAAACAAAGTGGTGAAGTGTCCTGTTCATACGCAGGCAGATTTACGGTGTTGTCCTCTGTATCTGGGTGTACACAAAGGCACACACAGGCCATAAAAGAAGGCAAGCCAAAAGGGCCAAGTATTAAACGTAACGTATTGTCATATCAGTCATGGTCATTACTTGTTTTGGTTTCATTCAGTGTAGCTAGATTATTTATTTATTTATCCTGGTAATCACTATGGTTTTATTTGTTGTGTCGTTTTAATATTTATTCCCCCCCCCAAAAAAAAATATCTGGTTTGTGGTTCTGTCAAGAAATTACAGTTGTTTTCCTATGTTAATGACAAAATTAGTTAACTGAAAAAGAGAATGTATCACATGAAAGTTCTTCAACCTGCTTCTAGCACGAGATACTTCATATGCAAACACATCTCAAACCTTTCTTTTTTCTAGGGCCATCTCTCTCTACTATGAGCTTTCAGAAAATGATTTGGCCTTCATCAAGCAATCGAAAGATGGCTCCGGCTTCCTTATTAATTTAATCGACTCCCCCGGGCATGTGGATTTCTCTTCGGAAGTCACGGCAGCTCTTCGTGTCACTGATGGAGCCCTGGTTGTTGTCGACTGCGTTTCTGGTGAGGGGGCTTAAAACTGGCGGGATTTAAATGGTTGTGAACATTCCGCTTCTTGTGAGGTAGTCGGGGTTGGAAAGGGATCAGAAAAGAGATCTTCTGAGAACGTACCTCAGGCTGGAGTGCTCTGGCAGCTTTGTTCTCAGTAGGACGATCCCCAGCTTTTCTGGAAAGCTTAATGCTGTGGAAAGGGAGCCGGGTACTGTAGTTGATCTTGCATTACATTTCAGAGGCCCATTGTCATTGGAATGGGCAGGGTCCTGACAACCATGTGGCTTTTTTTTTTTAAGCTAAAATAAATGTTTTGTGGTCCATTTCTACATAGCATAGAGAATGCTAGGGGCTGCAACTGAATGGTTGTATCATATAGGTGTATATCAGGAACAGATGATTCTGCTGTCATGCTTCATGACTGATGCTACTTAAACATCTTCTTAAGGCAGCAGTTTAAAACCAGCTCTTTGGAGGTACCAAGAACAAATTTCTAGCACTTGCAGGTGCAAAGATGGCTGTCAGGAGATACGCACAGTTTGGGGAGGCATCTTCAGAAACAGGGTATGGTGATACAGCTCAGAAGAATTTCTTGTGATCAGGGTTTCAGAATAAATTATCCTAAATAAGGATGTTCCCTGCATGTTTGATTTATAAAATGATTCAGGTTATACATTTTCTGCATCATGCATTCTGCTTCGCTCATAGCTTCAGGACTGCAGAAAGCAAGAGCTAATACTGCAGCTACCCTTAATTGTCTAATGTTTATGAACTGCTGTAGAAGCATTGCTGAGACATAATGCATAGACCTTCTAAATGAGAAGAAATATAATTAAACAGGAGTTAACCTGCAGTTGAAGCTTTCGGGTAGTATCAGGTTACAGGTAGTAAGCCATCCTGCATTCCTTCTTTTCCTTAAAGCTGAAACTGTCAGGATAGATTCAGTGGGGAAGAACTCTCCATGTTCAGCTTTTCTGCGAACAGATTAAAGGACAATGGGCTATCAACGTTCTTATTTAGGGGTTTGCGTGCAGACCGAGACTGTCCTTCGCCAGGCAATTGCTGAACGTATTAAGCCTGTGCTGATGATGAACAAGATGGACCGTGCTCTGCTGGAGCTCCAGCTAGACCCAGAAGAGCTTTACCAGACCTTCCAGCGCATTGTGGAAAATGTCAACGTTATAATCTCCACTTACGGAGAGGGTGAAACTGGACCCATGGGCAACATTATGGTAAGGAGAACTTGTATACATTTGGAACACCTCTGCACATGATAGGGTGTGCTGAGATTTTATGAAATGGCTGGTTATAGAATCGTAGAGTTGGAAGAGACCTCAAGGGCCATCCAGTCCAACCCCCTGCCATGCAGGAACCCCCATCACAGTATTTCCGACAGATGGCCATCCAGCCTCTGCTTACAAACCTCCAAGGAAGGAGACCCCACCACCCTCCTTTGTGGCAGCATATTCCACTGCCGAACAGCTCTAACCATCAGGAAGTTCTTCCTTATGTTCAAATGGAACCCAGTGCGAAAATGATTTTGGGGTGGCTTGCCAGCACCAGGACATCCTAATCGTGGAAGTCACTGTTTCGGTTGTCTTTAAACAACCTTCCCAGTGATTATCTTAATTTGGCCTTTTAAACCACATCCGAGTACCTTTATCCTTGTTAAATTTTTTGTTGATCTTGATATTTCACTGTTTTGTTTCCACTGTACACTGCCTTGAGTATCATTATAGAAAGGCTGTATGATACTGTATTCTAGTTTGGTGGAGATGAGCCATAGGACAGGGATAGAATTCATGCAGGATATCACAAGATCAATCCCTGCAATTCTAATGCAGAAAAGAATCTCAGATAGTAGTCCTGGAATGGACAGTTCTGTATGAGAAAACTGCTACTGATTAGAGTAGGCAGCATTGATCTAGGCCGGCAGTTCCAAACCTTGGGTCCCCGAGTGCTCTTGGACTACAACTCCCAGAAATCCTGGCCAGCAGTGCCAGAGGTGAAAGCTTCTGAGCGTTTTAAGTCCAAGAACACGTGAGGACCAAAGGTTGGAAAGCACTAATCTAAATACAGTAGGACCCCTGTATCCACCAATTTCATTATCTACTGATTCAGTTATCCATGGATGGCAGAGGAAAAAAAATCAAATAAATAATTCAGCAGCCACAAAGCAAGCTACTATTGTAAACAAAGCAAGCTACTGTCACAAACAGCAGCTGTAAAGCAACCTTCTGTCGTAAAGCAGCAGCTGTAAAGGAAGCTACTATCACAAAACAGTTTTGGGGATTTTTGGTGTTATCTCTTATCCACGGTTTTCATTATCCACGGGAATGTCTGGAACTTATCCCCAGCGGATACCGGGGTCCTGCTGTAGTATGAGGCAGCTTTAAATATGTATGCACACTGTAGCTCAGTTGCATGAGCAGTTGGTTGCAAGTGAATCTCAAAATTTACATGGGAAAGGGTTATACCTGTATTTCTCTGTGGAGAAATAATTTGAATAGCTTACACTGTGCAGCTGATTCTGACATCAACAAAGTGAGTCAACGGGATGCTTTCAAAGAGCCTGGTCCAGTTGCAGCGGACCCTTCCTCTTTGGTACCTGTAATATCACCCATTGATATTATTTATTTCAACTTGTGTAACACTCCATAGTGCACATCCTCTCTGGGGGGGTTCAGGACACAGTCAACCCCTATATAACAAAAGACACAAGTTCCCATACAGTAAAGACTATAAAATAGATAAAACTCCGTCCCTAGCTGTACCCTGTCTTTAGATACAATCAAACAGATTAAAACAGAATTGATCATCTCACACAGTAAAGCACTGATACAACATATTTTTAAATGACATTGGCTTTAATAATGTATTGAACATAGAGAGGGAAGGTGCCTGGCGAACCACTGTCGGGCGCTTATTCCAAAGGGAAGAGGCCACAACCAAAAAGGCTCAGTTCTGAACCTCCTTGGTGCAGCAGCTTTTGACATCATAGATTGCAAGGAAGGAGTGGGACAGGAGGCTGTTTTGTGGGAGAAATGTTGTGACAGATATCAAAGTCCTAAGCAATTGCAGGAAAGAAGGCCTTGCAGAGATACTGATACACTTCAGTGTCCACTAAAACAACAAACAGGCTTTGTCACTAAATCCAACTAAGAAAGGCCCTAGGAGTGTCGTTAAGCAAGCTTTTGAACAATTGCATTTGATGGAGTGAAGCCTTGGCTTCCTTTGAGTTTTGTAACCTGCCCTTCCATTTTACCTTGCTTTTCTACCTATTGGCCCTACCCACGAGCCATCCCTAAACTGTTGGGGCTCTAGTTACTGTCACTTGGATGTAAGCATCATAGCTATGTCAGAGGGTACAGTACTTTCAGGTACATATGCTTAGGATGGCACTTGGACTGTGCTCCTTTTAGTAAAGTCACCCTCCTTTTGTTTGTAGATCGATCCAGTCATTGGGACTGTTGGCTTTGGGTCTGGCCTCCACGGCTGGGCTTTTACGCTGAAGCAGTTTGCCGAGATGTACGTAGCCAAGTTTGCTGCCAAAGGGGAAAAGACACAGCTCTCGGCTGCTGAGAGAGCCAAGAAGGTAGAAGATATGATGAAAAAGCTATGGGGAGACAAGTGAGTAGGGGTGTCTATATTTATATGTCGTGTTTTGTGTCGCCAAATAGTCAGTTTAAGAAACATGGATAGCAAAGTGATCTGTACAGTACTTGGAATACTTAGTACATTTGTGCGTATAGGTTTTGCCTGTGCGTATTAAATTGAGCTGTAATATATGAACACACAACTACACACTGGTGAAGATGGTAAATAAAGTACAGTATTCCCTCACCTATCGCGGGGGTTAGGGACCCGGCCTGACCTGTCATAATTGAAAATCCGCGATATGGGGATGCTTAGTCAGGTCGGGACTGGGGGGGGGCTCTCTGGGGCCTCCTACATTTACCTGAGGCCTGGAGCTGCCCTGAATGGGCCTCTGACGTGCTTCCTGGGCCTGTCAGATGCCCCAGAAGTGGTTTCCGGCGATCTGGAAGTCACTTCCGTTTTTTTTGGAAGTAATTTGTGATTTGTCAGAAACCACTTCTGGGCCCTTTGACAGGCCCAAGAAGCCCGTCAGAGGCTCATTTGGGGCAGCCCGTCAGGCTTGGGTTAAGTGCAGTAAGCCTCAAACAGGCCCAAGCAGCTTACCCGGGGGGGGGGCCTTGCCTTTCGTATACTTTGGACCTGCAATATACCGGGACTGCACTATATGAACCGCGAAATGGTGGGGGGACCACTGTAATGGTTACTTGGCAGTGCCGAGTGGAGGCTGATGCTCAGTTTTTCTTCTAGTCCTGTAAATTGCAGTTAGTGGGATGGGGTATGACTGATTTGGCTTTGTCTGATAGGTGACTAGCTTAGTTCCAAATGAATCAGCTAGCATTGAGGGTTTTTTTTTAAATCACTTCCTCAGCATGTCACAATGCATAAAATACTTTCATTTTTTTAACCTAGGTATTTTGACCCAGCGAGTGGAAAATTCAGCAAAACAGCAACCAGCCCTGATGGGAAAAAACTGCCAAGAACCTTTTGCCAACTCATCTTGGATCCCATTTTTAAGGTAAAACTGTGATTGAACAAACAGTATTCCCATGTAAAATAAGGCATCCATTATTTTCCCTTGTGACTTTTAGGAAAATGCAGCTGCCAAATCTGTCCTCCCAGGAAGCAAGTTATTTTGCTTGCTGCTAAAAAGTAGAGGGCAGTCAACATTAAATTATTCACAATTTATCATGCATAGCATTGATTAACCTAAAAAACTCAAAACCATTTTTACCACCATATAGGCTTCTCTAATCTCAATACAGTGGTACCTTGTATAAAGGAATTAATTCGTTCCAAATGAAATTATGTTAAGCAAATTTTCCTTTATACAAATTCCCATTGGAATGCATTGAAAATGGAGTAATCCCATTTTTATGTTGTACGGATTATCCCCATAGGCAATTATGTTAAACAAATTTCCCCTATCTCCGGAATTTTTTATGTTGTACAAAGTTTATGTTATACAAGCTGTTTGTTATACAAGGGTCCACTGTATAACTGTTTTGGTAATTGCTATCAATTTTGCAGTTAACGTCTGTTGTTTTTCTCCCCACAACAGATAGTCAGATCAAAATACTTTGATTTATAATGATTTGCACATCAGCCTAAAAATTAATTTGTACTATTATATTTAGGATGAAGTGCAATTTGGAACTGTTCTGATAAAAATGGCTTCGCTGCAGTATTGTACATTAGTTGGGTTTGCAAAATGCAAAGCCCCTAAAGCAGGCAAGTCCAAACTTCGGCCCTCCAGATGTTTTGGACCGCAACTCCCACAGTCCTTTGTCATTGGGAATCTAAGCTTAGATTTCTGGGAGTTGTGGTCCAAAACTTCAGGAGGGTCGACGTTTGGACATGCCCGCCCTAAAGTATCCTTTCAAATCAGGATTCTTAATAACAAATTACAGCTGTTATTAATTACAGCAAACTGTACAAGGTGGAGACTGCTGGCCTGCAATTTTTGGAAAAAGATTCTTTATAGTTCATGAAAGAACTAGGCTCAAGAGCCATGATGTAACCCCCTATCGGACTCGCCACCATCTTGCCCTCCGTTGCTTCTATTGCGCAGAGTCTTATCTGATTGTTTTATGTGTTTTTATTGTTGTTAGCCGCCCAGAGTTTCCGTTGGGAAGATGGGCGGGATATAAGCATATAAATAAATATAAATAAATAAATGATGTACAGAGGCATCCTGTACATGCCTTCTCAGAAGTGAAATACTGAATAGATTTAACTTCAGCTGACTGGACACAAGATGCTGGTCTTAAAATCATGTGAAACAAAAATTTTACTTGGGTTGATTTTTTTAAACCACTCTGTTGTTAGCAGTATGCAAGTTATGTATTTTGCAGATAAAATATCTTTAACGTCTTTTGCTCTGCAGGTCTTTGATGCCATTATGAATTTTAAGAAGGAAGAGGCATCCAAGCTGATAGAGAAACTGGATATTAAGCTAGATGCGGAAGATCGAGAAAAAGAAGGGAAGCCACTTCTTAAGGTAGAGAAAGACATACAGAGGTTTGCCCGGCAGCTGCTTTGCGCGTAATAAATCGTAGCTTTCGTCTTAGGTCGCAAGGCTGGGATAGGCCTGAAGCAGCGGCATGGGGGAGTTAGGGTTAGCTGCATATGTTCAAATGAAGTTACATTGGAACAAGGACCTTGTGCTTCAGTGGATTTGGAACACCACCTTTTTGAACAAGGAAACTAATCATTGTGTAGAAGGCTAAACAAGTTTTCGTGGATCGTGTTCACTCTTTATTCCAGGCTGTAATGCGTCGTTGGTTGCCTGCTGGGGATGCCTTACTTCAAATGATTACTATCCATCTGCCTTCACCGGTCACTGCGCAGAAATATCGCTGCGAACTCCTCTATGAGGGACCCCCTGACGATGAAGCCGCTATGGGTAAGTCAAGAGCATTCGGGAATCCAAGTGGAAAAGGCGACCGGTGAACCATAATGGGTTGCTGTATGTGATTTTTGTACAGATAATCCGATTAAGGAGCTTCTGCCCTAAATGAGGTGTATTTTATTTTAATAGGAAGGCAAAACTCGGGCATTTTACCCTTGGCTCAATTTCAAAACCACCCACGCCTTACTGCGCTTGCCTCGTTTTATTGCAGGTGTTAAGAACTGTGATCCCAAGGGCCCTCTGATGATGTACATTTCCAAAATGGTCCCAACGTCTGACAAAGGCCGTTTCTATGCATTTGGAAGAGTTTTTTCTGGCATTGTTTCCACGGGCCAGAAGGTGCGAATAATGGGGCCAAACTATACTCCAGGAAAAAAGGAGGACCTTTACCTGAAACCCATCCAAAGGTAGATGGTGGTATACCTTGGAGCATTTTATGCATGCAGAGAAGATGCAAAGTTATGAAGTATCACTTCTTTTTTGTTGGGGGGGGCGGGGGAGAATGGGACAAACAATTAGCTGTTATTGTTTTTAGTGAGATTAAACTATTAAACTATTAAAATAAGATTATGCTACGAAGGATTAGCTGTTTATGCACTTTATTTTTGTTTGTTTATATGTTTTTATGCCATCTTGCTGTTTGATGCTCAGATAGATACTGCTTTATTTCTTATATTTTTATTATTGGATTGTTTATTTATTGTGCGTCTATTGCTATTTGTGCAACTTTGTAAACCACCCAGAGTAGCCGTGCAGCTAGGTGGAGTGGTATATAAATTTAATAAACAAACAAACAAACAAACAAACAAACCCCCTGCCCTTGGCAGGGGAGGGATGGCAGGTAGAAATGTTATCTAGTTGTGTGTGTGTTGTGTCGTTACAGTCGTGACCGACTCTACGTGACTCCATGTATCTAGTTGAAATTTGATAACTCATAGTTGCGATGATCAGTTAAAATGATAGTAAGAATTCCTTTGCTGTGAAAAGGATATTTTTTCAAAAGAGAAAAATCCCATGATATGGCAGATATCGAAGGATTGTTACCCGTCCTGTGTCTTTATAGAACCATTTTGATGATGGGCCGGTATGTTGAACCTATTGAGGATGTGCCTTGTGGCAACATTGTTGGTCTCGTGGGTGTGGACCAGTTTCTGGTGAAGACGGGCACCATTACCACTTTTGAACATGCCCACAACATGAGAGTGATGAAATTTAGTGTCAGTCCCGTGGTGCGTGTTGCAGTGGAAGCGAAAAACCCGGCTGACCTGCCAAAACTAGTGGAAGGTCTAAAGCGTCTCGCCAAGTCTGACCCTATGGTCCAGGTGAGTCTTGGCTATGCATTTCTTATTTGGAAATAATTGGTTGGCAGTGGAGCTTGGTTGAAAAAGAGGATCTATCGTGTTTTCTTTATAGTACAGTGGACGCTTGTATAACATAAAATTTGTACAACATAAAAATTCCAGAGATAGGGGAAATTTGCTTAACATAATTGCCTATGGGGAGAATCCGTACAACATAAAAATTGGATCAATCCTTTTTCAATGCATTCCTATGGGAATTTGTATAAAGGAAAATTTGCTTAACATAATTTCATTTGGAATGAATTAATTCCTTTATACAAGGTACCACTGTATTTGTAAGCATGCTACTCTGTTGTATCAGTTGTTTGCTGTTTCTAGCTTAGTTTGAAATCTTGAGACAAAACAATCCAGTCCCTAAAATTTGTAGTTCTATTATTAAAGCCATCCATTGCCTTCCAATTGAAGACTGGATCAGTGTTTCATTGGGGAAGGCAGAGGAACAGAGAGAAGAGTCAAAACTCTGATGCCCGCATAAGGAAAAGACATTTTCCCTCTGCCTGTGGACAGAGACAGACTGAGAAAAGTCAGCTGGGGTAGATATGGATAGGATGAGGTAGGACTGCAGCCTTAAACAGAACGATGTGAAAATTCATGAACATGTGGAAGATTTTGCTTGAAGTTGATGTTTTTCTCTAGTATTATCTGATAGGATGTGGTTTCCAACGACATGGGAAGTAAAGCAAAATGTGCTGCTTAGATACCAGCCCATAGCACTTCAAACACTCTCTGGATGGTTTACAGTTTAATTATGCAGGCAACACATTGCCCTGCCCCACAAACTGGGTACTCAGTTGACTGACCTTGGAAGGATGGAAAGCTGAGGCAACTCTGAACTGGCTACCTGAGCCCCTTGGGATCAAACTCTGGTCATGAGCAGAGTCGTAGCTGCAGTACTGCTGTTTAACCACTGCACCATAAGGCTCATTGGCAGAATAGTGGGATAAGAGGTAGAGTAAATAAAGTATACTGAAATTGCAGATGATCTTCTCTTACCTTCCCCAGAGTAAATGAGCATATGTAAAACTCAGTTGGCCGTAGAGAGCCAGCTTTCTGTTAATGTTCACCGATAGTGAAGAAGTTGCTTCCTCTAAATGGGAGAAGATGGAATGTGTCAGAAAATTGTCAAAATGTAATTCTTAAGTAATTTGCCCTAAGATGCGTCCCAGAAGAGGATATTATGTATTCAGATATTTAGGAGATGCTAAAGAAATTGTTTTTATTTCCTGTAGCCATTTCTTTTACCTTTCTCAGTAGTATGTGACGGGTTAGGTGGATGGAAATTGCAGCTCTCTAGCCTTACAAGTGGGGCTGGAAAGACAGAAACAGGAGCACCAGTGAAGAACAGAGATGGAAAGGGGCAGATGTGAGAAAGTTTGGGTTGGCTGGAAATAATGCCCAGAAGGACAGCTGTGCTTAGATATAATGCAAAAAACACAGTGGCCCAATCTTTGGCCTTCCAGATGTTAGATAAATAAATGTTGTAGCGGGTAACTTCTCTCCAATGGGGACCAAAGGGGACAAAAGAGTTTCGTAGTATCTGGAGGGTTGAGTTAACCATAGAATCATAGAGTTGGAAAAGACCTCAAGGGCCATCCAGCCCAGCCCCCTGCCATGCAGGAACCCCATTACCCAACAGATGGCCATCCAGCCTCTGCTTAAAAACTTCCAGAGGAGACTCCACCACCCTCCGTGGCGGCATATTCCACTGCTGAACAGCTCTAACCGTCATGAAATTCTTCCTAATGTTCAAATGGAATCTCTTTTCCTGTAGTTTGAAACCATTGCCCCGAGTGCTAGTCTCTGAAGCCATGGAAAACAAACCTGTTCCCTCTTCAATATGACATCCTTTCAAATATTTAAACATACGTAGCTATCATATCCCCTCTCAGCCTTCTTTTTGTAAGGCTAAACATTCCAAGTTCCCTAAACTGTTCCTCATTAGACATTTCTTCCAGACCTTCAACCATCCTGGTCGCCCTCCTCTGTACCCGCTCAAAGTTGTCAACAATCTTTTTTAACCTTTTTAAATTGAGGCGCACAGAACTGGACACAGTTCTCCAGGTGGGGTCTGACCAGAGCAGAATAGAGTGGTACTATCACTTCCCTTGAGCTAGACACTATGGTTCTGTTGATGCAACCAAGAATCGCATTGGCCAATCTGGTTACCACAGGTAACTGGATTGGTTAAATAAAAATTCTGTGTCTGGGTGGCTCTTTTCAGATTCAGTTTATTTATGCACATGCCAGAAATTAGATGTCCCCGCTGCAAGGCTGGATCTGCTAGCACTCACGGGTAGGCATATTGTTAGGGGCACAAGGCAAAGACAGCTTCAGTGGCATTGAGCTTTGTTCTGTGATTTCTCTGAAACCATTTTTTAAAAAGTCAGGCATCTCTTCAAGATGGCCTTGTAGGAATATCATTCCCTGCACAGGAGGAACAGCTGCCAGTCTCAGAGATGTTTCCAGATTCTTGTCATGTTTCCTTTTTAAAGCGGGAACAACGCCCTAAACCAGCCTTTCTTGTCCTCTAGTGCATCATTGAGGAGTCTGGGGAGCACATAATTGCTGGAGCCGGGGAGCTGCATCTGGAAATCTGCCTCAAAGACCTGGAGGAGGATCATGCGTGTATTCCCATCAAGGTAGACAAATCAGACATCTGGGTGGCGGGTAGGCTTTTGGAGTAGTATATAAACATGAAGAGGGCAATTAATGCTGAACTTGAAAGTCATAATCAGAGTGCTAGGTCTGTTTCTCTGCCAAATTACCGAGTACTTCAAAGGAGTACATTGTGAACAGTGAGCATCTTTTATGATTGGTGTGTATTGTAGATGCTTTTGACAGAGAATTCGGCATGTGTGAATTTAATGGGGGGTTTTGTGTGTGTGCGTGTGTCTCAGCTTGGGTGAATGTGCGAGCAGGCAAGGGGGTAGAAGAAAACCAGAGCTTTGCAGCAGGTAGGATAGAGAGAAAGACACAAGACACTTGGAATATTTGATAAATGATGAATGTGCTACCAGGGCCTGAAGTTGTCAGTAAGGTGGATGTGTACAGCACAGTGCTCATCCTTGCCTGGATCCTGGGGTTCTGCCTCATGGTTTCTAAATGATAGCAGCATTCTCAAAAAAGCAAAGTGTTCTGCTTATATACCGCCCCATACCACTTCAAGTAGTGTCTGGGTGGTTTACAGTTTTAATTACAGCATGCAGGCTACACATTGTCGTCCCCCCCCCCCCAGCAAGCTGGGTACTCATTTTACCGACCTCGGAAGGATGGAAGGCTGTGTCAACCTTGAGCCTGCTACCTGGGATTGAACCCCAGGTCGTGAGCACAGTTTTACCTGCAGGACAGGCATCTAACCACTGTGCCACGAGGCACTTTATGTCTCCTGGTGTCATTAGGACCAGTGCGGGGCTCCCCACCCTCAAGTATCCACAAGGGACAATGGTTAGTGCATTGTCAATTAATGAGCACATCTTTCTGCACAGAAAGAACTGTTTGGTGGCTGGAAAACCCTTAGCATTTATTTTGCTGTGAAGCTGGCTTGAGAGGGCTGTGGGAGCATAATAGCAGGGGCTTTCCTTCCTAGGGGGCTGTGCGTTGGCGACTCGCATGCCTTTCCATTCCAACTCCAACAGAGAGCCATCAGTTCAACCTCGTTTCTAGAGTTCATTGGGAAGGGAGCGGGCGGGGCAAGAGGCTGTTTGGGCGGGTTATCAGCGAACAGCCGATTGTGGAGCATTGATCGTTTTTTGATTTTACCTGACAGCAGGGCTCAAATTCAGAGAATGGTGACCATGCTTTTGCAGGGCCAGAAGGTCACAGTCCAGGCCTTGGTTCGGATGTGTTGCCTAACTCTTCCTCTGTCTTGTGCACTTTGTATTATTATGAAGTTATTCTGTGGATTTGTCGGTTTCCAAGAGCAGAGGATGAGTAGTTCCCTTGCAACTTTTGTGTGTGTGGCCGACCGTTCCCAGCATTCCAAGTACATTTGACTCTCCCTCGTCATGGGCAGTCCAGACTTGCAACATGTCAAATACAGCGATTTCTTTGCCGCTGTCAATTCTCCACTATTATCTACAGAAGCCATGTCCAAAGTCTGGCCCGGGGGCCAAATGCAGCCCGTTTTAAAATTTTGAGTGGCCCTCAGCCTTTTCTCTCTGCCGGCTCAGTCTGTCACTCATCCCCACCAGTTGGCCCCTCCCCGTGTCGGCTGGATATGTCAGCTTGCAGTTTTATGGTTTGCCTGCCCTCCCTGGCTCCATCCATCTCCTCGATGACCTGCCCTGCCTAGTTGCTGCAGTGTCCTCCCCACCTCCTTGCGAGGAAGGGCAGCTTATGTGAGCAGTGGTGCATCTTGGGTGTGCATGGGCCGATTCCTGGGCCAGGCAACAGCTGCAAGAGGCTTGGACACTTTGAAACCAGAGCATTTGCAGCTATTACAGATGTGCATGGCCCACGCCCTTTCTCCCCTCCTTCAGGCTGAATAGTCAGCCCCCACACATTTTCATCTCACCAAATCTGGTCCTCCTTGCAAAAAGTTTAGACAGCCCGATCTACAGCTTAGTGGCCGAGGCACATACCATCTCCAAGGGATGAACCACCCAGAGTGACTTCGCTGCCAGATGGGCGGTATAAAAATCCAATAAATAATAATAAATGAGGTGGTTGTGCCTTTTTGTTTTTGTTTTAAATATGGGTTTTCATTTTTGCGCATGCCCTTATTTGGGAGAAAAGGAGAGTGGGTAAGATACGTTGGCTTTATCGTTTCCATCTTGCAGTGTGAGCTGTGGAAGAGGGAGGCGTGGTCTGATCTCATTGTTCCATAAGTGTCATTTATACCGATTGAGCTGGACCTGCCTGTTTACATTTGCAGAAATCTGATCCGGTGGTCTCTTACCGGGAGACCGTCGCCGAAGAGTCGAGCCAGATGTGTCTGTCCAAATCTCCCAACAAACACAACCGGCTGTACATGAAAGCCCGGCCTTTCCCCGAGGGCTTGGCTGAAGATATCGACAAAGGGGACGTCAGCTCTCGGCAGGAGCTGAAGCAGCGGGCTCGCTACCTGGCCGAGAAGTACGAGTGGGACGTCTCCGAAGCTCGCAAGATCTGGTGCTTCGGCCCTGATGGCACCGGCCCCAACATTTTGGTTGACATCACCAAAGGCGTCCAGTATCTCAATGAAATCAAAGATAGCGTGGTGGCCGGCTTTCAGTGGGCAACCAAGGAGGTGAGTGAGTCTCCTTTCAAAGTACACCCAAATGCAGCTTTTTGGGAAACATTCCATGACTCTTGCAGATCACGGGTCCAACCCATAGTAACTCGTGTTTATTTTTTTAAAGGGTGAGGAACTATGGCAGAACAGCTAGTGCTGTAAGATGGTGGATCTGCAGTCAGCGGTCTGAATCTGTGCAATCAAGGTTCCTGTGTCCCATTTGGCACTCAGAAATTGAACTGTAGCTCCCACCATCCCTGGCCAAGCGATTAGTGAGGGATAAGGGGAATCAGAGTCTTGCCTTTGGAAGGGCAGCACGTTCACCACCACCCCCTGCTTTAATAATTTCCCCACCAGCAATAATTCACTATTTTTGGAATAACTAGACCTGAACTGACTGGTGTGAATTGGGCAACCCAGTCTGCAAGCTTTCCCTTAGCTTACCAGGTTAATAGGTGTTGGTTTTGTGGTGGTTTGTGAAATTGGTGCAATGACAAGAAGAATGCACCGCTCATGAAAGTTGTGGAAATGATGTGTTTGTCTATTTGGGCACCATTAATATTACTTGACTACTTGGGTGGATTAACTGGAATGGAAATACCCGTGCAAGTGCAGTACAGTAGGACCCTGGTAATCACTAGGGATCGGTTCCCGGCCTTCCTGTGGATAACAAAAACCATGGATAAGAGAGAACACGAAAAAAACAGAATTGCCATTTTGTGACAGTAGCTTGCTTTACAGCTGCTGTTTGTGACAATAGCTTGCTTTGCTGCTGCTGGATTGTTTATTTTTTTTTTCTGCCAACCGTGGATAACTGAATCAGTGGTGAATGAATTAGTGGATATGGGGTCCTACTGTACTGCTTTCTTTTCTCAGAGTTGTTTGTGGCTTTGTGATAAAGAGCCTCCAAAATGCTATAGAGTCGAGATTCCTAAATAGTGACTGGAACTATCATTATTCCCCTGGCTGTCTTCATTTGAAAGATGCACGGAGAGGATGTGCTCTGATGAACCTGGACATGCTTTTCTCCCTGCAGGGTGTTCTGTGTGAGGAAAACCTGCGGGGTGTTCGCTTTGACATTCACGATGTTACCCTCCATGCTGATGCCATCCATCGTGGAGGAGGGCAGATCATCCCGACTGCAAGGCGAGTCCTGTACGCCTCGACACTGACTGCCCAGCCCCGGCTGATGGAGCCGATCTATCTCGTAGAGATTCAGGTACGTCACTGGCATTGATTTTGGGGTGGGCTGCTGCTTTCCTGGGATTTGGGTTATTAGGCACTAACCCAGTTGGGTGAGATGGTCCTTCTCTGCTCTGGGGTGTCACCATCACCTGGCTCCATTGCAGTTTTTATGCCTTCGGGCAGTGGTGGCGTACCTTTCAGAGACCGAGTGCCCAAACTCCAATTCAAAACCCACTAATTTTTCGCAAAGTGCCAATACATCAATTCAACCTGAATACAGGTGGCTGTGAAGGGGCAATGCCAGGTGCCCACAGGAAGGAAACCGAGTGCCACCTTTGGCAGCCGTGCCATAGGTTCGCCAACACTGCCTTGGGAATTAGAGGAGGAGCAGCCCCACTAGCTTGTTAAGTTCACTGTAAGCTTAGATTCCCTGGTGACTAGAAGGGTGGAGATGGAGCAATTTTCTCCCTAAACCGTTTTGATCTTTGATTTTCTTCTGCAGCAGTGGTGGCGCCTTCAATTGCTAGTCTTTCCGCCTGAAGAGCCCGGAGCAAATCAGAGAACCTTCTCTGCTCCTCAACCTTAGCTTTGTCTATCCTGCCTCTTAGTATACCAGAAAGTGGACACCCAGGTTAAATGTCGCCATCTCTGCCAAAGATGTCACACTAGATAGCCCAGGCTAAATCCATAGCTTAAGGTCCCTCTTGTGGACAGGTGGAATAACACTCACACTTCTCTTAAATACTGTTTTAAAAAATTCAACAAAACCTCCAGCTGAAGGGCCTTATGACCTCTTCCCATTAGTCATCTGGGTTCAGAGTACGTTATGTACCCATACTGCCATATTTTATTTTATTGGAAACATGCATTAAGTGGTTGCTTTCCTCCTCCCTCCTTCTGCAGTGCCCGGAACAGGTAGTTGGCGGCATCTATGGTGTGTTGAATCGGAAACGTGGTCACGTTTTTGAGGAGTCTCAAGTAGCTGGGACCCCCATGTTTGTGGTCAAAGCATATCTGCCGGTCAACGAGTCATTTGGTAAGCACTTTCTCTTCCCTTTATGATCTTCCTGCCAGCTGCAGCAGGCTTGCCTCCTCTGAACATGCCATTAACTCCTGGTCATTCCCTTCCTTTATGTCGTGACTTTTTCAGCACATTAGCTATAATCTAGTAATTTAATTACCAGTCTGGAGAAAACTCGCGGGAATTTTCTCCTTGCTCTCTCTGAAGGGCTAGCTCAGTGGTTCCCAACCTTCCTAATGCCGTGACCCTTTAATACAGTTCTTCATGTTGTGGTGACCCCTTGCCCTGCTTGGAAGAGGCCACAAGCCTCCTTTGGCAGGCCATTATGCCGCAGGAGCCCTAGAGAACTTCACTCTACAGGCACCCTCAGCCAATCACAGCCTCTGGTGCCACTGACTGACATCTCATCCAACCTATCAAGCTGTAATTCACTCTTCCTCCCCCCATCCATGACAGCATGAATAAGGCACCTATTTTTCCATTACTCTCACTTCCTGGAAGCTTGAGTCAGCATAGACAAGGTTTATTTTTATTTTACTTTTTTGAGTATTTTTACCCCACCTTTCTCCTTGGAAAAAGACCCAAGGCGGCTTAGAGTAGTGAGGCACAGTATACAGCCCAGTACATTTAAGACATATTCACGTTTAAGAACACGGAATTGAGGGGCATCTTACAGCGTTAAGTGGCAACATTAAAGCTAAAAGAGAAAAGTGAGTAGTTAAAGGCAAAGAAACAAAAATTCCATTATGAGAGATGGAACTAACATTGAAAACATAGGTGTATTTATGAAGATAGTCAATGTAATCATGTAAGGTAGACCATCTAAAGTTATGAGGGATGGAAACTAGGGGGTGGGGATTTTGTTTCGGAACCAGTAGGTTATGAAATGACCCATGCGAGCCCAGGTGGTGGTCGGAACACTCTGATACACACGGAGCCAATTGCTTTAACTTCCTCTGGGTTCACGCGTGGTTAAACTCCAACCAGAAATCAAGCTGCAATGTCATCTTTGCTTTTTCGTGGTGCTGGCCAATCAGGAGCTGTGCAGGGACAGGCATCCTGCCTCCCTGTCTAATTGGCCAGAACAACAGAGGACCAAAGATGATGTTGCAGCGTGCTTCCTCATAGCCCCGCAGCTCCATGCCGGCATAGAGCAAGGTAAAGCAATTGGCTCTGTCTGTAACAGAGGGTTCCGAGCACTACCTGGGCTTTTGTGGGTTGTTTCGTAATCTACTGGTTCCGAAATGAAATGCCAATCCCTAATGGAAACTAAACATTGAAAACATACTGTCAATGCAATCATTCAAGGAGAGGTATAAACAAAGTTATGTAACATTGCTATCCAGTATTTTTTAAAGAGGTTGTTGAAGGTAAAATCCACTATGGAAAAAGTTTGATTAGAAGGAATGGTCTGGTTGGTGTTGGGGGGAGGGGGGGGAGCTCAGCCAATTTCATTGTATACTGGTTGTACAATGACAATAAAGGTTATTATTATTCTACTCCAGCCATGTCCAAAGTCTGGCCCGGGGGCTGAATCCGGCCCTCCAGGCCATTTTGATTAGCCCTCAGATGGCTGGCCAGCCCCTCTCCCTCCCCCTCCACACACCAGCCAAGCCCAAGGCACAGAGCAAACAGTACATGCCCAAACTCCACTGGCATTGCTGCCGCCCACCAGTTGCCCTCAGCCTTCCCCGAGCCACTGATAGTCGCTCCGCCTCAATCTTGGGGCACCCAACCATGGCCCCATCACTCCGTCTCTCCCAAGGCTGTGAAGGAGCACTGGAGCATATAACTCTGTGGGTGGGGCTTAGGGACCAGTGGGAGGGGGCTTGCAGTGGGAAGGGCAGGGTCAGGGAGCAGTTGCCCCCCCCATTCTCAACCACCAAATCTGGTCCTCCTTACAAAAAGTTTGGACACCCCTGTTCTACTCCATGTAGCGTTGAACCATTGATGGACTGACACATTTTTCCTCTGGCACTAGGTTTCACGGCTGACTTGAGATCCAATACAGGCGGCCAGGCTTTCCCACAGTGCGTCTTTGATCACTGGCAGATTCTGCCTGGAGACCCTTACGACCCCAATTCGCGCCCCTGCCAAGTTGTGGCTGAAACACGTAAACGCAAAGGCTTGAAGGAGGGCATCCCACCTCTGGACAACTTCCTAGACAAATTGTAACTACAGCCTCCTGCAGATGAGAGGTATCCGTTACCGCCTCCAGCGTCCTCATGGCATTGGGGTTGCTTCACAGGGCCAGGAAAGAAGTGAGAAACTGATCATACAAAGCTGAACAAAACCACAAACCAGCATCTAGCAATTATGTCATGTTCACCTAATGAAAAATAAAAAGTATGTGTTGTTGAACAGATTATCTGGTGGCAAAGTTGTTCCTTTAGTTAATTGCAGGAGTCCTGTGATACAGAAAATCAAATCGGGTCTCATTTAGAGACTTAAAAATTCTATACACGTCTATACAGTGAGCATTGCTGTTCACTTGGCACATAACAGACACTGGCTGAAATCTTACTGCAGTTACGTATACCTGTGTAACTCAAAATTTGTGCAAGCGGTAGCAAAATCTGTGCCAAGGCAAACCTCATACCCAACATGTAAGTTCCCCAGGGGCTCCGTACAATTGGAGGAAAGGTTAAACATTGGGGGCTCTTTAGTCTGGAAAAAAGGCGCCTGAGGGGGGATACGATTGAGACGTACAAAATAACGCAGGGCATGAGTAAAGTGGATAGAGGGACGCTCTTCTCCCTCTCACAAAATACCAGAACTAGGGGACATACACTCAAATTGAGGGCTGGGAGAGTGAGAACAGACAAATGTTTTTTCACCCAGCGCATTGTTAGTCTGAGGAACTCCCTGCCACAGGATGTGGTGATGGCATCTGGCCTGGATGCCTTCAAAAGGGGATTGGACAGATTCCTGGAGGAAAAAGTCCATCACAGGTTACAAACCATGAGGGAGATGTGTAATCGCCAGGCTTAAAACTGGGGTACTTCAAGGGCCAGACGCAGGGGAGTGGTATCAGGAGACAGATATCTAGTCTCATGCGCTCCCAAACGCATCTGGTGGGGCCACTATGAGATACAGGAAGTTGGGCTAGATGGGCCTTTGGCCTGATCCAGCATGGCTCTTCTTATGTTCTATGTTCTTATGGTTGCACAGTGAACTATACAGTCAGCTATGCAATCAGACACGCACAGTGTGAAGGTGGGCTGGGGATAACTGCATAATACCCAAGTCCAATACGATTTCAGCCGGACGTAGAAATACACATGGCAAAAAAAAACCTTGTCAATTGCATCAACCTTCTGTAGTCCTGACTTCTGTAATGGCTTGGAATTTGACCCAGTTTTCCAAAGGTGTCTTCTCGCTCTGAAGAGAGGCAAGAGACGAGTTTCTGATAAGCCACGACACCGTGTCCGTCTTCTCCCTTACCAGCATATGCAGCTACGACACAGCACATTACACGGTTATGTCGACATCACATAAACATTAAAAGAAGGCCAAAGCAAGAAGCAGGCTCAAAGATTCCAGATAACTTTAATTGGTACAAAACTAGCAGACACAGTGAGAATGGATGCACTGCAAGACCGGTCGTAGGAGATGCTTATTGGTGGAGGGAAGAAAAAGGGGTGGGCTGGTGAGAAACAGAACAAAGAAACCCTTCTGCAGTCATTGAAATGTATTTTTATGTAGCCTTGAGCCACATAGTTAATAAACATTAAGACTTAGCCATAGTAGCAGAAGATCTATACTGGAGTGAAACTGCAGTTGAGGAAATTACAAGTGGAAAATAAAAATAAAAACGGGTTGCTAGAATTTTCAAACAGGGACAGTTTGAACAGGGATGCAGAGAGCAGCTGGACATAGGCAGCAGCAGACAGAATATTTCAAACATTATGGCTCATGTTGCATTTCAGGAAGTGATAGGAGGGAGTCTAGCTTGTCAGACCCCCAATACACTATTTAAAAAGTGTTAGTTTAACTGCTGGAAAGCTTTAAACCGGAAGGTGTTTGAGGGCCACCTAAGGCAGAAATGGGCAACCCCCTCCCAACTGGGTCCACGTGGCCTCTACTAACTGTCTAGTGACCATTAGACCAGCCGTTCCTCCAGAAAGACCTTTTTGACACTGCATCAGTTCAACAGGTTTGTCCGGATCTAGCTGGGCAAAAAACAACTAACAAAAAGAAGCCATTCACAAATGTACCTCCAAGTTAGGAAAGTCGTAAGCTGAGAAGTCCAGGGCAATATTACAGAAGTGACATCCCAGAGATGCTCGGAGATGCTTTTTATCAGATGCTCGGGAGTCACACCCCGACGAAGAAAGACTTTATGTGAATTCAAACCCATCCCGTGATTTTACAGTGACCTCCAGTGAATCAGGACTGGCCACATCAGAGGCTAAAAAAACATGAGCTGACTCGGTGGTGGCCCACCCCACCCCCAAGACTAAAAAACGCAAATGTGACCTCTTACCCTATCAATGCAATCAAATATGCCCTGTCACGGCTTGCTTAGGGGGAATGTGGCTATATCGGAACGGGAGCAGCTGCCAAAGCAATGTGAATCGCACAGTTGGAAGAACAGTTTTTCCAACTCGTAGTGGGTGCAACATTTGTGCAGATACAAAACGTGGCATAAATGCAAAATAATTCAGCGGAAATTCTAAGACCAGATTCCAATCTGAATCTCGGACCATTTTTGCAGGACACGTCCCTTTCTCCAAGGAGACGCATTAACCCTTTCCTGAAAAGCTAATGACTAGGCTTTGCATTCACATTTTTCGGATTATGTATCAGACAAGACAAAGCTGAGTTTGCATAGCATTCTTCCCCCATCCCACCCACCCACCCCCCAAAAAAAAAACTTCTAGTGCTTCTACGCACTTCAATCCGAACAGTTTCGGAGCAGCACGAACTTCTAATACAAAAAAAAAAATCAAATTTGTGGGAGAGAGAACGTGAATGGAGAGGAAAAGGAGGCAGAGGTGAAGTTTAAGCAACTCTTAACTTCACAAGAGTTTCAACCTTTCCGGTGACTTATTTTATTCCAGGCCCCCGTGAAAGTTTAAAAATCAGAATAAATGTGCATCCTTCTTCTTGCATCTGAGATATACAGAGGCTCCTGTCACATTCTGGACTAAGTGCTTCCCCCCCCCTTTCTTTCCTTTTTTAAAAAATGGATTTTTTTTACATTATTGCTGAATGTAACAAAATTCCTGTATGGAATCTATTCCAGAACCAACATAGGAAAGCTTGTGTCAGTTTTCTTCATAACAAGTCTGAGGGGGAAGACTTGTTTCAAAACAAACTGTTTATTCCAAGCAAAGAGGGGGAAAACGCCACCAGATGCCCAGTGTAAAATAATTTTTTAAAAAAATTTACAATCATTCCAGCCTTCCTTCCCCCTCCACCCCCCCCCCCGCCGGCAGCAGTCACGTCAAGCCACACTGAGAGGGATAACAACATCCAAAGCTGCTTCTCCTCCAATAAATACCCAAAATCAAGTCTATGGTCCAGAGATTTAAGCACATGAAGAGTCAACTCAGCACCGTTTCCAGACTGGCCGGTTTGGCCACCAGTTTTTAGTCCAGGGAGATGATGTCAGGAATGTTACTCCCGCTGCTGGTGATCACCGCGGTCTCGCTCCGGCCTGAGGAACTAACAACGCAAGTGCTGCTCTCGAGGTGGCTGGTGGAGGTAATGAGGTTGCCGGGGGTGGTGCTTGTGGGCAACGTCGAGGTGAGACTATCCAAAAACATAGGAGGACAGTACTGCTTGAAACAAACAATGACGCAGATAAGGAAAACAGGCTAAATGCACAAGGGGAAAAAGCAAAAGCCAAACAAAACAAAAAAGCACAAGCACCTAAGCTAGCCCTGTCAGCAAACTGCACCTAGCTTCTACTACACCGTGGGCAATATCAGAGACGACGTGGAGAAGTTGCAGCTGCCAGAACCTCCCAGCCACCAGAACCCCATCATCCCCAAAGGAAACTGCAGGTTTTTGCCAGGCGCCTACAAGGTAGCCCCAATGAAAGGCTCAGAAGAAGAAAAGGTAGGGCATATAGAAGGTATCTCACTAGTGCAGCCATGTCCAAACTTCGGCCCTCCTGATGTTTTGGACCACAACTCCCAGAATTCTAAGCTTAGATTGCCAGTGGCAAAGGACTGTGGGGAGTTGTGGTCCAGAACATCTGGAGGGCCGAAGTTTGGACATGGCTGCACTAGAGGCCTCTCAGCGTGCAACCTTCCAAGCCGGGGCGGGTGGGGGAGAAACGAAAGCAGGCATTCCTCCAGTTCCGAAACCCTTTTCCGATGCTTGCTAACTTCTTGAGCCTTTCTAATGCATGATTCTCACGGGCATCGGTGAGTTGCAGCAGGGAGTCTGCCATGGGAATTTTGTGCTGAAGCCAGCAGGGAAAGCCAAGTCCAAGTTATTTTAATCCGGCATAAAAATCGGCTTTCCTGATTATTTTCAACCCCCCCCCCCGCCCCCGTTTAATTTGTGTTGGTGAAGGACGTCAGCAAAGAAGGTGGATGACATGCAGGCAAGATACTGACCTGTGGATCAACTGGGATTAAAGAAAGAAAATCCAAACCTAGAAAGAAGTGATACATGCTGGTTTTACAGACAGAAGCAGATTTCATTACAGGCAACATCAGCAGACTCGGTCCAGTGTAGAATTCCCAGCAGCTGCGGGCAAAGTGCAGCCTCCCAGCAACACAACTCCAGTTCCCATCAGGTCTAGCCAGCAAAGCTTACGTTGAGGGGAAGGCTGCCGTTCTCCCCAGATGACAATGTCTGTCTAGGGATATTGGGGACCCCAAATCCCCCGCTCAACATCACATCTTGCTGAGTAACCTTGAATCACCAAATCTGCCTCAACCAGTTCTCAAGGTTATACAACGGGGGGGGGGGGGGGCGGCTTGAAATAGAATAAAGTGACTTGATCAGAACAATGGAAGAGATAAACAGAGTTCAGATAGAACGCTTTCCGAATAAATCGTTTTCTGATACATAAATGCACAAATGCTATGACTTTAACTCTTGCCATATAAGTCTTAAGATGTCATCAGCTGTTTTTCAGAAGCTAAACGTTTACATTTTTCATTAACAAGGAAGCCACTGGAAGCCACAGGGTGGGCAGTCCTTAATTTATCTAAAATTCAGTAACCAGGGTAGATTTGATTTAAATCAAATTGTCTTAAATCGTGATTATGATTTAAAACTTTTTTACAAAGTTTTGACAAACTTGAAAATTTAAATCAGCACTTAAATTATGATTTAAATCAATTTGATGTTTTAAAAAAGACTGATTTTAATCCACTATCCTCACTACATGTGTAATGGGAACTCTCATGTGCAATGATGAACTAGCTGGGATGGAGGTACCATTTGGGAGTTGTAAACAAAGGAGTCCAAACATGTCAAGGAAAAACTCTTGAGAAGGCAGTCAAGCACACAGAAGGCATTCTCTGCTACAGATTTTTAAAACAGAACCATGGTATTGTACTTGACAGACTTTTTTCTGAATGTTGAGTTTCCCCACCTCATGAGGTACATTTAAGAATGTCAAAATGCAAAGTCTGGCCTGCAGCCAATCAAAAAACAAAACCAGTCATTCATACCTACTTGCATCTGCAGAGACAGAGAGAATGGAAGCAGAACCTTGAAATGCCCCCTCCCTCCAAATCTCTATCTTTCCTATTTTACTTCTGCCCTGATTACGATTAAAATCTCGGGGGGGGGGGGGAATACTCATGTTTACCTACCAGGCAAGTCCGATGAAATATTTGATATTGGCGGGTGATGGAATGG
>JAHTLZ010000195.1:2216474-2239520 GCA_023846285.1 Phrynocephalus versicolor
CTGGGAACTACAGTCCAAAAATACCTAGATTGCCCAAAGTTGGGAACCACTGCTCTACAGAATTTAGACCTAGGGCAGAAAGTTCTTCCCTCAACAGAGGTGGTGGGCTCCGGCATAGTCTATCTATCTGCTACTTATCAGGCTGTGCTTTCCAAAGTACCGAGACAAACCAAAAAGCCTTCACCACCAAGGCCATAGCTAACGACCCATTCTTGATAGGTTTCAGCACCTTCAGCCATTGTTCACCTTAAGGCTAAGGATACTATTGTCTCCCTAAAGAGCCTATTTAGGCCATTGTTCATCTTATGAGCCTAATTTAGGCCAGGGTGACAAGAGGTCAAAGCTGCCTATAAGATGGAGGATTTGCACTAGCTGTATTCAGACCGATGAAGCTGTTTGGATGAACAGCGAAACGTTTCTATCTCCCAAAAAAGAAGTCCAGCAGCCATGACTCAACTTCCAGATAAACTCACCTGGATGACTAAGAATCTTCACAGACATATTATTCTTTATTTATTTATTCATTTATTCCATTTATATACCGCCCGACTTTCCCAAAGGAACTCTGGGCAGTGAACCAGAAAGACAATACAAATAACTAATTGTTACAAATAAAGGATAAAAAAATAAAAATAAGACCGGCAAGGAAACCAGATGGCAGCGGCAGACAGGAAGCTAACATCTGGCAGTAAACTTCCCTTTGTGGAAGCAGCTGTTAATCTGGGGTATGAAGGAAGGGCTGCATCGGGGCACAGACCTATTCTTATGGAGGTAAAATGGTCAGATTGCCCTTCCTGCCCCTCCCTCCAAGACCCCTCCCTTGTCATCAGCATAGAGACAGTTCTTGGGCTTTTCCAATGTTGTTGCTTCTCAGAGCGGCCAGACACCCCTGAAGGGCCATCCACCTGCCCTGACAAGCTCATTAAGCAAGGCATGAAGGCAACAAGACTGGCTGTGGTCCCTCAGCAACTTGCCTTCAGTGGTCGATCTTCTACTAAAAGAGCCACTTGTCAGCTCTAGGCTAGGGGGCTCAAGTTACCAACCTGAAGAAATACAGCCCTGACACTCGGGTGGATCAACGAGCCAAGGCAGAAAACATCTCGCATTAGAATATCAACATACCCTTTGGTGGGACTTGCTTGTGTGTCAGACATATAAATGCATTTTCTTTTGGGAGGCGCATCTTCCTCTTCATCAGATGAGCTCTCCACAGTCAGGTCAATGACGTCAACTTTCTTCTTGCTGACCTCGCTGATGGGCGTGGAGCATGGTTTGGTGACCACACTTGAGCCTGGAAACAACACAATCAACGGAAAGAGCAACGTGTGAACCGGAGAAGAGGCTGCGACACTTCTCTAGTGATGGCTAGGTGCCCAACTCATTTCCTCCCCAGAATGTCTGTGAAGATTCTCAGTCATCCAGGTGAGTTTATCTGGAAGTTGAGTCATGGCTACTGGACTTCTTTTTTGAGAGATAGAAACATTTCGCTGTTCATCCAAACAGATTCACCAATGAAGCTGTTTGGATGAACAGTGAAACGTTTCTATCTCTCAAAAAAGAAGTCCAGTAGCCATGACTCAACTTTCAGATTCCTCCCCAGAAATTTACAATATGGCTAATAGTTCATTAAAAACTAAGGGCTAAACCCAACAGTCCAAGATTACTGAAACGGACAGGATGTTCCATTCATGCAAGTATCCATTCATGTAAAGGGTCTCCTCCAGGTAAGGTGGAATTAGGCATAATGCTTTTCTTTCTCTATGGCAGCCTGGTGACCAAAGAACTCTTGAAGAAAAGCTGTTGTCCCAGTTGTTTCCAAGCTGTTATAAGTTATATCAAGGTGGCATGAGGTACTCGTCCCCCTCTATTAGGCACTGGTTAGGCCTCAGTTTAAATATTATGTCTGGTTCAGAACACCACACTTCAAGAAAGATGCTGGCAAATTGGAACACATTCAGAGGAGGGTGACAAGGATGATCAGGGGGTATGGAAACCAAGCCCTATGAGGAAAGACTGAAAGAGCTGGGGATGTTTAGCCTTGAGAAAAGAAGACTGAGGGGTGATAGGATAGCACTTGTCACTGTATTTGAACGACTGTCATACCACAGAGGAGCAGGACCTGTTCACAATCATCCGAGCGTGTAGGGCACACAACAATGGGCTCAGGTTAAAAGAACCCAGCTTTCAGCTGAATGTCAGGAAAAACTTCCTGTTAGACTAGTATGGCAAGGGAACCAATTATCTCAAGAAGTTGTGAGTGCTCCAACTCTGGAGGCATTCAAGAGAAATTTGGACAATCACCTGGCAGTGTATCCTTGGATGTGTCCTCCTGCGTGGAGCAGGGGGTTGGACTTGATGGCCTTGAAGGCACCTTCCAACTTCACTCTTCTAGGATCCCTTGATTCTATGAAGATCTATTCATTGAATGGTAATATAAAACAAGCAAGGCAGAACTTGTGGACCTAAACCACAATGTCTTCTACATCCTACAGTAGAGGGAGTGTCAAAACCGACACTCAAAGTCCGCAGCCTTTATCCGATTAGGACAGTGGTTCCCAACCTTCCTAATGCTGCGACCCTTTAATACAGTTCCTCATGTTGTGGTGACCCCCTGGCCCTGCTTGGAAGAGGCCACGAGCCCCCTTTGGCAGGCCATTATGCCGCAGGTGCCATAGAAAACTGCCCTCTACAGGCACTCTCAGCCAATCACAGCCTCCAGTGCCATTGACTGACATCTCCTCCAACCTATCAAGCTGTAACTCAGTCTTTCCCCGCCTTCCTCCCCCTTGTCCTCCAGAGCCAAGCCTTTGGTGCCTTTTTCTTCACTGGCTCATGGCAACCCCTGTGAAATGGTCCTTCGACCCCCAAAGGGGTCCCGACCCCCAGGTTGGGAACCACTGGATTAGGGCCTCATTTAATCAGATTCAAGGATGACCAGGAAGTGATAAAGTCACCTGCATGGAAGATGGACGCAGAGTTTACTGCCTGCAATGACAGCTGATGGATACTGCAGACACATTAGGAAAGCATATGAGGAAGAGATCCATAGGTGAAGGAGCAGTAAGTCCTAGAAATTGGCTCTGCACAGGTGCAGAAGAATCCAAGTGCGTGTATTCACAGAAGACAACGAAGAACTCGTTATCCAGAAAAAAAACTAAAACACAAAGTAAAGAATCCTTGCGAGTGTGAGAGAGAAAGGAAAGCCCTCTGTGGGTATGCTTTTTCCTCATGCATTTTTATAGCTGCTGAATAAGAGTGGTTATGGGATGTTCTAACAAATGGAAGGCAAATGGTTGGAAGGATATGTAACTGCTATGTAGCAAAGGGGCATCATAAGGGCTACTCTGTGCTTGGTAGCAAGATGCCCTTGCTTCGCCCCGGGGCATCAGACTACACATCACCCAAGAGGTGCTGGCTTGGGCTAGGTAGGAGAAACCTGAAAGCTGGCACTACAAGATGGAGACTTCCGTCTGTGAAGCTGGAGGAGGCCTGGGTTTAGCTGCATCAAGCAAGCAATGATGAAGCATGGCTCTTTCAGCCTGTCCTGCTTTCTGCCAGCTTCTTAGGGGGATTGCTCGTGTTGGGTTTTTTTTTGGGGGGGGGCAGCTCGGGAAGACAATTTTTATGTGTGGCATTGCTTTTTGCTGGCTTCATCTGATGGCACCACGAGAAACCAAGGTTAGAAGGGCAGGGGAAAACAGAAATACTTTTTTGGCCTTTCTAATATTAATATTATTTTAACAAAGACACAAAAGTACAAATCCATTCTGCTAAGTGGTCAACAGGATGGATTTACAGAGGACAGCAAAGCTTCTGACTGAATGGATCATGAAAAGCTATAGATTTCTATAAAAAGAAATGGGTATGCAACAAATATAGCCATTATTTCTGTCCCTCATTAGTCTCCCTGCCTTCATTAGCTGAGGGAGAGTGATCCCCTGTGCTCTCCCTCTCCCTCTCCCCAAAGGGCTTTGGATCACAATTTTCCCTCTATTTTCTGGCTACTTCTCCAGACCGACGGACTGAGGGAGCCCACCAACCTGGACTGATGCACCACTTGGGTGCGGGATCAGATGTGAAATGGGATTCTCCTGCCACATCGGAGGAATGGATGGAAAGCTGAACTTTCCATCTGTTCTTACTGGCAAACTAACCACCACTGTTGTGATTCTTGGGACAGGAGCGTATGCACCCGAGAATCATGGCAGCCGTGCTTTGTTCACCAGGGAAGAACAGATGGGAAATTGTGTTTGGGCTTATGATACAAACAGGATTTCTGTTACAGGAGGAATGAAACTTCTTAAGGTATACATATGGGTGTACCTATGGGTGTATTCCCACCAAATCGGTATGAAGTTATAGCAACTCTAACTGGGCTTTCAAAGTAAGCGAGATAATTAAGGAATCGTTTGACCAATTCTAATTAGGGGGCTGGAAACCAAGTCTTATGAGGAAAGATTGAAAGAACTGGGCATGTTTATTTTTGAGAAAAGACGGAGGGAAGACAAGATTGCACGTGTCAAAAACTTGAAAAGTAGTCCATACAGAGGAAGGGAAAGGTCTGTTCTCAATCATCCCAGAATGCAGGACATGCAACAATGGCAAAAGTGGATGTGTTACGGGACATTAAAGCTAAAATCACATTTACTATGGTACTCCACACATGGATATTCAAAGCTGGGTAACAAACAATGCTGACAAGAAAATCAATTTAATTGAAGCATGGGGTTTGTGGCAGCTTTTCAGGTATTATGGATTGCCAGAAAGATAAATGGGGTGTAGATCAAAGCAACCTTGAATCTTTGTTAGAAGCCAAAATAACAACATTGAGGCTATTGTACTTTGGGGGTATCCTAGGACACACTTCTGACTAGACAAGTTGATAATTCTGTGGGAAACAGCAAAAAAGGCAGTAGGAAACGAAGACCTATCATGAGATGGAACGACTTTAAAAAGCACACCTCCAGTGGTGGCGAACCTTCAGCACTCCAGATGTTTTGGACCGCAACTCCCACAGTCCATTTCCATTGGCAATCTAGGCTCAGAATTCTGGGAGTTGCGGTCCAAAACATCTGGAGTGCCAAAGGTTTGCCACCACTGCAAGTTAGCCAGTAAGACTGGAACAAAGCTGTTAACAATCAGACTTTTCTCAAAGCTGCCAATTCATAGGATTGCACGGAGTCAAACGTAACTTGATGGCACAGAACTCCAGTATGAAGAAAAACAGATCTGAAAATAAGAGTCCTGAAAGAGCTTTTTCCTCAAGACAAAAATCTGCATTCAGCCGTGGAAGAGGGCTAGGAATGAACTGGGAGCAGAGTGCTTTAGGGGAAAAGACTCAGTCTCATGATTATCAAGTATAAGGAGTAGAGATGGGCACGAATTTAAAAAAATGGCATTTCATTTGTCGTTTGGAGGGTCCGTTTCGTTTCGTTTCCATTTTTTGCGAATTTTTGCAAAAGAATGTTTTCGTTCGTTTCGTTACCATTTATTTCATTTTTTTGGTGATTTTTTTTAGGATTTTAAGCAATTCACTCATATTGCAGTAACGGAAACGAAACGCACGACAAAATTTCCGGTGTTTCTGTTCGGTTCGGTTCATTTTAGAGGGAAAATTCGTCTGTCGTTTCGTTATGTAACGAAACAAAAAAAAACTAAAACGGAAACGAAAAATTGTTTGTTTCGTGCCCATCTCTAATAAGGAGTAAAACCCTTGACTGGATATCTTTTCACACCAATTCCCCGAAAGGAGGTTCACAACCTAAGCAGAAAAGTTACTTACTTTCCATTTTGGTGCACTGGGGGCCAACGACTTTCAGAGCCTCTTTCTTTGGCCTCATAGGGCACCAGGAACCATCCTCTTGGAATTTAATCTCATCCACATCCGAACATTCATTTAGAATTTCCATAAAGAGCCTGCAAAACAGTATTCAAGCTGACCAGTTTGTTTCCAATAATTGTTCTCATAAGGCTTGTGAAAGATGCCTTCCTTCCAAAGGGGTTGACTTATCCTCCTTTTAGTCCACTGGCTATTTTCACTGTGAAATGTGGTTTACCAGCTAATGTTATAACTTACTGACATTCACTCTTTGGTTGGGCATTAATGATGGACTCTGGGCTCTTTTCATTCCAGTACATGTGATAGTCCAAATTAATGTTTATTTTATCAGGGGAAAGGCAACCACATTGAAGGAATTCTCTGAATGGATTTTATTAAGATTTTCTTTCAGATATTTAACACTGGCATTTTATATCCAGATGTCACAAGCAGTGCTGAATAATCTTTAGAAACATTCAGAAATTAGGCTGACATGCCTACATTTTAAAAGTACCATGCAGATCCTCATCTTCCACATGATTACCTAAACACTGCCATCATCTGACAATATTTATTTATTTATTTAGCTTGTATGCCGCCCACTACCCTGAGGTCTCTGGGTGGTTCACAATCAAAATAAACAATTAAAACATCAACATTACAGTAAAATCAAAACAATAAAAACATTTAAGTACAACAAATACCATACATTAAAACACAACACTAAAATCACCATCAGGACCCACAATAATCAGTTAAAAGACTTCTGGAACAGGAAGGTTTTTACCTGGCGCCGGAATGTCATCAATGTTGGCGCCAGGCGGGTCTCACTTGGGAGGGCATTCCATAATCTGGGGGCAATTCCTGAAAAGGCCCTATACCTGCAAGCCATCCCTTTCACCTCCTTGAGAGATGGCTCTTTCAGGAGGGCGTCCTGGCTAGATCTTAATTGCTGTGTAGGTTCATAGGGAAGAAGGCGGTCCTTCTTAGTTGATCTACCCGGGGAATTAACTTTATTTATAGGAGCAGACTCAACACCCATCAGCTATACACAGCCAGCCACAGACTTCAATTCTTACAGGCAACCCACCAGATTTCCACATGGATTAAAAAAACCTTTCAGGCAAAATTCAAAGAATTTGAATCTATTTGCTACAGCCTATCATATCATCTACAGCCCATGAATATTTGCTCATATTGTATCTTACACCTCATTCTGCTGCTACATATGTCTGAAGAAGTTCACATGTGAACGAAACGTTACATTAAAATATGAAAGTTAGTCTTTAAGGTGACGCATGTTTGTGTCTTTTATTTTATTTTGTTTTGTTTTTCTTTGAATTTTGCCTGAAATTCTTGAAAAGACTAACACAGCTACCCTCTTTAAAAAAACCTTTGAAGCAGTCTACAACCTTGGATGCTGGCTAACAATCTGAAATATTATAATCCCTTTGCCAATTACTTGAGGCCTAGCCAGGCGCAACAATGGTGGATCACTTAACCATAACCAACAAACACAGAGGGGGTTGTAGGATACGAGATCCTAGATTATCTAACTAGTGAACAAATTTCAAGTGTGGGTTTAGACCAATCCATTATGGCTCTCGAGTTGGCTAAATGAATCTGGGCATACTCAGTGTTAGTTTCTTCCTTATACAGCTGCTGCAATGAATTCACTACATACCGCAGCTGTTCTTAAAAGTTTTCAGAGCGCAGTTATTTCCCCAAAGCAAAGCAATGACTTATTTTCTTACCCATCTAAGATGAGACTCTCGTAAGCAGCCTTCTTGTCACACACAGGACAGATCCAGGTTGGCTTCTTTTCATTCATTTGTAGATAGAGCGCAGCATCAAAACACTGCAGATGAGTACAAGTACCAGCACGGCAGGGAATTGTCAGCCTCATTTTCCCAAGCTATATAACAATTCAGGTAAAAAAGTAAAGACAGGGAGCAAAGTTAGGAATAGGAAGGATGGAACAAGAGAGATTTATTTGTTTGTTTGTATTAAAAGGAAAAGACAATGCCTTGCCCAAAGGAACCTGAAGCAGGAAGGGGTCACCACACCCAACAATCTTCAGCGTTGGCCTGTTAACGGTCAAGGTCTCTTAGAGAAGGTGCAAATGCTTCCTTCATCCACTGCCACCCAATCTACAGCACGCCTGCCCAGCAAATGCCACAAGAATCAAATAACAAAGGTTTCAGTCACAGAACCTACTGCTTAGGACTAGTATTGTACTGAGAAATCACATCAACACAAAATGGCATGAGGAGAACAGGGGCCTGCATACTTCCCAGGATGTATTTTCTTGATTTAGATACTCAATGTCTTTTATTGATTCACAGAGGCCCCTGGACACAAAAAAAATGAGAGCCGTTCCAAATCAACAGGACAATCTTCTGAACCATAGAAGCTGCCGTAACACTGATTCATTCAGCTGAGCACTCTGTACTCTGACTAGAAGCAGCTTCCAGGACCTCAAGGAGAGTTATTTCGAGCCCTGTATTCAAATTTGCCTTTAGGCAATGCACCCACAGAACGCAACACAGACATTTTACATTTGGCCCTCCAGATGTTTTAGACTGCAACTCCCAGAATGCTGAGCCTAAACTGCCAATGATAAAGAACGGTGGGAGTTGCAGACCAAAACATTTGGAGGGCTGAAGGCTCCTCACCCTTGTTCTACATGTAAAGTCTGCCCAGTATAGGGCTCTGCTCAGCATTTTGCTATAATACACCACCATGTACAGGTTCTGATTTCTTTAAAATGAGAGGCAGTACCTTCTTAGTAGTAACCCTTACTTAATCTGTTTGGGGGCTATGAATTACATGCCCAAAGGGCAATTCCATATAAATATACCAACTACAACAATTTCCATACATCAATATTGAAATGCTTTTTAATACAGTATTCTTTCTCCATTACAATCCATGGCATTTCCCCAGCTGTACTTACAGGACACATAAGAGACACCCTCAGGCTTGTAGTGGCAATTTCGCTATCTGGGTCAGCTGTGAGCTTTTCTTTAACTTTTAAAAGAGAAATTTGAAATACAGAATTACTGCTTTTTAATATAATAGTGGTGTTCTGTACAAAGATACAGGTCTATAAAGCTTGCGTACTGAGCACACTTTTGTATTGCAGCGAGTCTTGGACCATCCATGCTCGACAGGAAAGAAAGCTTAATACCTTCCATATGCGCTGTCTTAGGTGAATATTCAACATTACCTGGCACGACAAAGTTCCAAACAGCATAGTCCTGAATCGAGCTGGAATCCCTAGCATGTACACCTTATTGAAACAGCAATGCCTACGCTGGCTTGGACACATTGTGAGAATGGATGACAGTCGGATCCCAAAAGATCTTCTATATGGAGAACTAATGCAGGGAAAGCGCCCCAGAGGGAGACCACAGCTGCGGTAGAAAGATATCTGTAAGAGGGACCTGAAGGCCTTGGGAATGGACCTCAACAGTTGGGAAACCCTGACCTCCGATGGCACTGTCTGGAGGCAAGAGATACAGCATGGTCTACATAAATTTGAAGAGGCATTTGTCCAACAGGCAGAAGAAAAGAGGCAGGCACGGAAAGAACGAAACTCGAGGACCGGGCAAAAAACAGAATACATCTGCCCCCCAGTGCGGTAGAGACTGCCATTCCCGAATTGGTCTATTTAGTCACACCAGGTGTTGTTTTTAGGATCTCTACTCCAGGCATGATACCATAGTCTTTCGGGACTGAAGGATGCCAATGACGATGATGAATTGTGTTCTTTCAAACGCTACACAGAACAGCTCATAGCCTATTTCACAAATTTATAAATCTAACATAAACAATAACTCAGACAAACGTAAAAGATTTTTCATGCTACAGGACCTAAAAGATCAACCCCCTTCAAATTTACTACTAGCTTATCCCAAGAATACACTTAATACATCAAAGCTGTACTGATTCTAACTGATAGCAAGGGCCCAAAATATATAAATGAACCTACAGTTACCACGTACGTGCTCACAAATCTAGCTGCTACCCCTCTCCTGTTCAGGAGGAGCGGAGGATGAAAGGTTTAAAGTGAGGGAATAATGAAGAGCTCAGAATGGCAGTAACCACACATAAGCAGCACTAAGAACAGTCATGCATGCTAGTGCCCGGTACAAGATCTGAATTCTCTCTAAATGTGCACACAGAACAAAAAAAAACTCCAGTTCAAGCATCAGGCTCAATAGTATTCAAAGGACATCTTCCCAGTTGAAAATTCCTGAGCTTTCAATAAATTATTTTTAAAAATAGAATACACATCATACATAAAACTTAAAAAGGTTTTAATGATGTAAAATTAGCACTTAATCTGAAGAAAGTTTGTCTGATATGTGTTTATATTTTACAGTTAATATAGCTTAAAGTGACATCCTTGGTCATTAGGTTACAGTGGTCCCCCGCCCGTTTGCGGTTCATATACTGCGGCCACGCTATATACTGCAGTACAGTGGTACCTTGTATAAAGTAATTAATTCGTTCCAAATGAAATTATGTTAAGCAAATTTTCCTTTATACAAATCCCTATAGGAATGCATTGAAAATGGGGTGATCCCATTTTTATGTTGTACGGATTTTCCCCATAGGCGATTCTGTTAAGCAAATTTCCCCTATCTCTGGAAATTTTTATGTTGTACGAATTTTATGTTATACAAGCTGTATGTTATACAAGGGTCCACTGTATATGAAAAAAGCCCCCCCCCCGGGGAAAGGGGGGAAAGGCCTGTTGAAGGCCTCCCATACTTACCCAAGGACTGGTGATGCCCTGAATGGGCCTGCAATGGTCTTCTCGGGCCTTCTGGTAGCCCCAAAATGGTCTCCCTGTAGAACCAGAAGTCACTTCCAGTTCGGTGAAAATCATTTCCGAGGCCTCTGAGGCCCTTTCTAGACCTGTCGGAGGCCTCAGAAATGATTTTCGGCGATCCGAAAGTCACTTCTGGTTCGCAGGGAGACCCTTTTGGGGCCTGCAGAGGGCCCAGGAAGGCCCTCACAGGCCCATCCAGGGCAGCGCCAGGCTGGGGGTAAGTACAAGGGCCCCCAGCTAGGCCCCCCAGGCCCGACCCGACCTGCATCTGTGTATCGCGGATTTTCAATTACCTCGGGTCAGGTCGGGTTCCTAACCCCCGCGATAGGTGGGGGGGGTCACTGTACTAATCTGAATCGGAAACATTATTTCCCCCCTCCCTGTCTTGCTTTTAAAACTGTAATGACAACACTTGTGAGTCAATTAATTAGTGATAAAATATTGCCAAGTCCTTCTGCAAACCAAAAGAAAACTTCTCAATCACACTAAACTTCAAAGCAGTCCAATTTTTAAAAATATTTTTCAGCCCTGCTTACATTTAATTACAGAGAGACATAGGAACTACAGTGGACCCTCGTATAACAAACTGTTTGTATAACATAAAATCTGTACAACATAAAAAATTCCAGAGATAGGGGATATCTGATTAACAGAATCATCTGTTGGGCACACCCGTACAACATTAAAATGGTCGCGATTAGGGATTACTCTGTTTTCAATGCATTCCAATGGGAAATGTGTATAAAGGAAAATTTGCTTAACATAATTTCATTTGGAACGAACTAATTCCTTTATACAAGGTACCACTGTACTCTAATGAGAAACAACCCAATTGTTTGGAGGATATACACCAGAAAAAGCATAAAACCTAAAACAAAAAGAAAGAAGAATAAAATGCAAGAGCCATTCTACTCACTTAGTGCCCGGGAATGATCAGGGTTTCGAATACCTTTCAATTTTAGCCTCTGCAGCAACATTGCTGAAGTAAGCTGCCGTACAAGATACACAGACATTGAATAGCTCTAAAGGGATACAAGAAAACGCATATTCAAATCAGAAGTTGCCAAAACACGGCTAAACAGTACCAGCAGTAAATCTTAATTTACAGTGGACACAGAAATAAAACACAGCACATTTAATAAACACTGGGAGGGGGGGAACACTTCAGAAACACACTGCTTAAGCTTTACCATTCAGCATAAGCTTGCCCTCACTTAAATAAAGATGTTTTACAGCACAAAGAGCTTTCTGTTTACCTTTCCAATTTCAGATGCCCACGAAATAGAGATCTGGTTTGGCACCGCAGAAGACAGCCTGACTAAAGAGGTAATATTCAAGGGTCGTCCAGGTCTCTTTTGCTCAATCCCATTTTTGGGTGGTGGAGCATATCCCTGAAAAAAACAAGGGGAAATGGTATTCTTTACCATTTGGGTGTCTTTATCATTGGGGACTGTTGCCAAAGCCAGCCCCCCCACCCCCCATTAAAAAGTGGAAAACACCCAGCACTTAAGAGTCCTGCTGATTTTAATAGAAGAGTTCAGCAGGCAGTCTACACTCAATTTATTCTGCTGACACAAGTGGCACTCCTTAACATTTGATTTAAATATGCCCTGAAGTGAATTAAGAGCCAATCCCACATATTTACTCCAAGTCAAAGAACCTCACCTTAACCACCAACACAACAGACTGAAACTTTTTTTACTGCAATCCTCTACGTGTCAAGTCATAAGAAAGCCCACCAGAGTTCACTACGACCTACTCCCTGCCGAATAAATCACTTGATTTTTATACTGCATTAACAGACTTCTACAAATGCAGATAGAACTTTTTGCTGTCATCGTCTTTGTAACATTAAAGTGATCCAGGACCATCGTGTTCATCTCAGGAGGCATTTAGATGCAAAACCGTGTGGCACAGGGGAGTGGAGGGTAATTTGGGCTTGGAAAGTCGGGATTACACAAAAGTTTGTTTTCAGCACAAATTCTACTGAAACGTTTCCTTATCTTACCGGCAGTGGAAAGAGTTTCCCATTTACTTTTATGCACAAGCTACTGGGATAATTGTCTTCTTGAGGGCAACTCGTTTCCGCCAGGCATAACCTATTGAGGGGGGGAAAATACGGTCAGATGTCAACATAAATGCCAAGTTATAATGTACTCAAATTAAGACCGGCACGTTCTTGGAAAGAAATTGAAGTCACCTCAGCTGAACTTGCACAGTGTAATCCCTTCTCCCTCCTGGCAGGAAGTCCCTGTTGTACAAAAAGGAGAAGTTAGACAATTTTAAGATTTAACGACTTTCCATCTCTTGTTTTGTGGTATCTGAAAATGTATGTACCTGCCAGCAAGGAGTGAACGCGATCTGCAAAAATATAGCCCATCTTCACTGTTGCAGAGATAAACCTGCAGGCCGGTTTAGAGCAAATATCTGCTCAAGAGTTAAGTTTCAGAAGCAGGAAAATCGAATGCATGAATGCTCCCAACTCATTACTGTTGGGCCTCTTCATTGTTTCTGATTCAAACCTCAGTACAACAGAAAGGCCCATCAGGGTTTGTCATTCATTGCATTCTTGTACATAACAAGCAACTGTAGTCAATTCATCATTCTTATGCACATTCATTTCTAAACACATTTCCCTGTCATACTGTCTTGATGTAACAAAAATATATTATGTTCACGCTACAAGATAGGAACTGCAAAACGGGGGTGGGGGGTGCGGGGGTGGGATCTTAGTATCTGTCTTCAGTTTTCAGGATGTTCATTTCCCAACAAACATCTCCCACTTTCCTTATATGAAAAACAGGATGTCTCAAGAAACTTCTTCCTATTTTAAAATTGGAATTAAAGAGTTTAAACCGGAAATGTTATTTGCTAGGTTTATTGTCAAACACGGTGGATAAGCAAAATTCTTAATATTACATCTTTTGACAACAGCTAGATTATTATGGGCCTAGTTCTGGAAATGTGAAAACCCATCAACCGATGATATGATTATTAAGAGAATATTAGAATGTGCAGAAATGGACAGATTAACTAAGAAATTAAACGGACAAGAAGAATCGAGTTTCTATCTCAGCTGGGACCTCTTTTACAACTGGTGGAAGACAAAAGCTTTGTTGTTAAAAAGGGTGGGGGGAATGAATAGATAATAGTAAATCAAGGATAGAAAATCGCCAAATATATGTTGTATTGTAAAATTGTTTTATATGTTTTTACTTTTTTCTTTTTCTCCCCGTTTTTCCTTTCTATCTTTCTTTCTTTCTTTTTTTGTCTTTTAATGAAAATAAAAAGAAATTTTAAAAAAGAAACTTCTTCCACGGTTCCACTTCCCTGCATATTCCGTCAAAGAAAAATCAACAGAATCATATGTGAGGAAGTTCAGATCAAACTTATTACCTGGAAATGCAGATTTCTCGGACTTGCTGAGGTGTTAAAGCAAAGATAAAGAACTTCTCTTGAAATCTCTGAATACTGCTCTGTACTGGAAAGACACACAGAAAAGATTATTCACAGGCAAAGTCCAGAGATTGGAGAACATTATAAAGACACAGACCAGAATGTTGTATTTTGATGTTTTAATTGTCCATTTTGACTGTGAGCCGCCCAGAGACCTTTGGGTAGTGGGCGGCATACAAGCTATATAAATAAATAAATAAATAAATTGCTTGATGTCGAAAAATACAAATGAGCTTAATTAACTGAACTGTCTCTACAAAGCTTTCAGATATTAACAAATCAAATGAGTAGCTTGCACACAAATTTAGATGGGTTCACAAGTTCACCTAGCACTGTAAGTTGCAAAAAAAGTTTGTGCACCTCAATAGTTGCAAGTGAGCAAATCATCAGAGACACCTGTGTGGCATTGGGAATGGACACTCTATGACTGAAGAAGAGGGTTTGATGCAAGAAAACATACATTAAAACATAATAGTCTTTAAGGTGCTACATATTTCAGTCTTTTATGGTTTTGTTTTGTTTCTTTGAATTTTGCCTGGAATTCTTGCACAGGTACCTCTTCTAAAACTTCACCTGTAGCCAACAGTAAGTGAGGAAAATGTACCTTTATTTCAGAGGATTAAGTGATCCAGACTGCTCACAAGCACTGGCAGAAATTGCATGCCATGGTAAGCCTCATTTACTCAGGACAAGCAATATGGTGGTGTGCGTGTGTTGTGTCATTACAGACTCTTCGTGACCCCACGTCCATGGAGTTTTCTTGGCAGGAACACTGGAGTGGCTTGCCAGTTTCTACTCCAGGCGCCTATAAACACCTGGTATTCCCTGGTGGTCTCCCATCCAAGTACTAACCAGGGCCGACCCTGCTTAGCTTCCGAAATCAGGTGAAATTGGATGTGCTTAGGGACATGCTGCCAAATCATTTCCACTTACCATATGACAAACGATTTTCCATTTATGCCTTACTGCAACGTCCCAAGCTGGCAAATGCTGGCACTCTAGCTCATCTCTCTCTTGACAAGCCAGAGTTATAGATCTACAACAGTTCTCGTTTAGGATAGGTACCAAAAAAGCAGACTCTAGGATACAGAGGTTGCCACTCCTCAACTGCTTTTTCAGCATCCCCAGGGCACTCCCTTCTGTTCAAGGAAAGAGGTGCGAGGACAATTTTGCTGCTGATGAATTAAGAGCTAACAGACAGACCAGCTTTCTTTTTAAATACAGAGAAGGACAGGGTAGCCTCTTAAAATTGCCCTCTGTCAGCCTTCTCTTGCAAGACAACATGTGTTATTTTTCTGATTTCTTGGGAGAGAAATAAACAAATAATTGGCTCTTTTTCCCGATCTAGATGATAGGTTTTCACACATGTGTCACATTCCCCCTTACAGGCAAATAATGGAAAACAAACAGGGATATTGGGAGGAGAGATAGAATGAGTGACAGTGGCAGAAAGAAGAGAGAAAGAGTGGGAGCCATGCGCCAAAGTAGAAAAGAAAAAAAAGGATGTATGAAGACAATGCTGGATATTTATTTGTTTATTATTTATTTGTTTGTTATACTTATATCCCGCCCATCTTCCGAAATGGAACTCTGGGTGGCTAACAATAAAACAAATACAATAAAGAAGCCAGGAAATCAAAAGGGTTTTAATTAACAAGACATGTTCTACTTTTTCCTTTATCGAGTTCTTATTTCAGATACCTTCCATCCGTTGCAGACATTTCCCTGTGCCTCTGTATCAGCACACATTTTATGTACAGTGGTACCTTGGTTAACGAAATTAATTCATTCTGCGGGCCATTTTGCTGTGCAAAAATTTCATTAACCCAAACATGGTTTCCCATTGAAATGAATGGGAAACTAATTAATCCATTCTGGAGAGCCAAATAAGGCGTTGCTGTTTTTCAGACTTCCTTATAAAGTGCACTTTAAGGCAGGCAGAGCCAACCTCCCCCCCCACACACACACACAATGCAATGCAAACATGTACAAAAGCAAGCAGCAAGGCAAACCCAGCCCGCTCCTGCCTGCACAGCTATGGAAAAAAATGCAAAGGTGGACAAAAGAAAAGAAGGAAGCCTCAGCTCCCTACCTTTCCAAGTTCAAAAGCTCTAGAACCCAATGCAAAAAAAAAAAAATCCAGAATGGCTCCAAAACACAATAAAAAAACTGTTCCAACTCCTCCACAAACTACGTGGAGGTGCAATCATCCTGGGTACACTTTTTTTGCAAACCGTAATGAAAATTTCAATATCTGAGGCAACCCAAAGGAAAATTTCATTAGCCGAAAACATCCCTATTCCCGGAAATTTCATTTCGTTATCTGATTTTTTTCATTAACAGAGGCTGTCAAGATATGTTTCTAATACAATTGTATTGGAGTGTTAAAATATAATATTGTATGTAAGTTTTGTAACTAGCTATGTCTGTGAAGAGTTACAATGTAAAGTACAAGATGTAATTCAGCTGAGACTAAAGTAATTAGCTAATGATGTGGTGCAACATGATTGGCTGTAAGTCAGTATATCAAGAAGTAGCTGAGAGCAAGTCTTTGCCTGATGTAGGTCAGTTAACTCTAATTCTATGTCAGGTCACCCTGCTCACCTTTACCTGTTGTAAGTCAGGTTATGCCTCTTATGTATGTTCTGTGTTTTTTTTCCTCTGTAAGTTATGCTATGCTGTGTGTTTATATTGTTTGCCAATGAGTGCCTATTTTCTTTAATACATCAAGTTCAAGTTTTACTTATAACTTACTTATAACTTGGTCGTTGTGTTTCTCTGGGGTTTACACAGGGAACTCTGCTAGCTCTTACATACCCAGTAAAGAGCCAAGAGTGCGCATATTGCAACAGAGGCAATCATTATCCAAGGTATTACAGAGAAGGATTTAATTTACTTAGCTATTTAAAGTATTTTTACCCTACCTTTCTTCTAAAAATAATTCAATTAATTTAAATTCTGTTCACCAAGTACGCAAGATTGTCAAAAGATGACTGTCATGTTGATGTACTATAAAGAAAACATATTTTAAAGCTTCTTAAGACAGGAAGTATATAGTATATAGCAGGCCTGTACAATGTGTCGACCACAGGCGACTGGGTAGCTGGCAGGGTGCTAAGAAATCGCCCGCCAGGTCTGCCGCCAGCAGCACAGAACTGGCTGAGTCGTGGGGGGGGGGGGCGGGCGGGGAACCCACGGGCCTGCCCCCGCCCCCCCCGGAAGAGCTGGGGGGGGGGGTTGCAGGAGTGGGTGCTGCTCCTCTGCCCCTGCTGCCAGTGCCACGGAGCTTGGTGGGTGGGTGGGGCGAGTGGGCGCGCCGCCACCAGCACCGCAGACCTGAGTGGGTGCGGGCAGGGGGAGTGGGGGCTCCTCCTCCTCCTCCTCTGCCACACCTCCAGTGCCACAGAGCTTAGCGGGTAGGTGGGTGGACACACCACCGCTGCTGTGGCGCTTGTGGGCGGACAGCCACTCCTCCTCCACCGCCAGTGCCACAGAGCTTGATGGGTGAGGCCAGCTGGTGCGCTGCAGCTGCGGAGCTTGGGGGGGCAGTGGGTGCTCCTCCTCCGCTGCTGCCACTGCTGCAGATCTTGGTGGGTGGATGGGTGGGTGGGGCGAGCAGGCACAGAGCTAGGGGGCAAATGGGTGCTCTTCCTCCTCTTCTACCGCCAGCACCACGGAGCTTGGTGGGTGGGGAGGCGAGTCGGTGCTCCTGCACCACCGCCAAGAGTACCATAGAGTTTGGTGGGTGGGTGGGTGGGGTGGGGTGAGCGGGTGCTGCTCCTCCTCCTCTGCAGAGGAGGGGGCAGGCGGAGCAGTTGAGAAAGTTGGACAGCCCTGGTAGATACCGTGTTTCCCCGAAAATAAGACAGTGTCTTATATTAATTTTTGCTCCCAAAGATGCGCTAGGTCTTATTTTCAGGGGATGTCTTATTCTTCCATGAAGAAAAATATGTTACACGTTTATTGTTATCTCTTATTATGGGGAGGCCTTATTTTCGGGGGATGCCTTATATTTCAGTGTGGGGCAAAACTGTAAGTAGGTCTTATTTTCAGGGGATGTCTTATTTTCGGGGGGAAAGGGTAGTTGCAACTATTTTTTTCAGGATTATACGGTTCTGCAGACAAAGCAAGGAATTTTAAAATACTCATCTTGTGAGAGATGTTAGTGCGAGGAAGAGTTCTCTCACAATTTTGTTAAGGCTACCAAAATAAAGTGTGACATTTGAACAATTACCTAGGCTGGTAGGCTTGATGAGAACATCAAGAACATCATAAAATGGAAGGCTCTTCAGCTGAACATCGGGATGCACGGGTGGAACTGGAGGCGATGGCTGCTGCATCTCAAAACGAGGCTTTGTGTCCTGAAGCAGAACGGAACCAAGCGGAGAGGAAGGGGACTGAGGGTTGACTGAAGTGGATGGTATCGGATGCAGTCCAGCAATAGTCAAATCAGGTTCCCCAGGTGATGAACTACTGTCCAAATTGAAAACGGGAGGTTTTATAGCAGACAAGTCAGAGAGGCCTTCTATTGTCCTGGGGTAGCGCCGCCTGTACAGTTCTCGGATCTTGATCTGAACTGCTGGGCTGCAGCCACTCTTCAGCAAATGCAGTGCCCTCATCAGGAGGTCATGCTTGCGACCACTTTTGTTACGTCCAGCAAAGCCCAACAGCACTTGTAGTTCGGAGACCCGAAAACTTGATACCATATTCTAAGGGGAAACACAGGTTAACAATAAATTAGAAGAAACAGGCAAGCAGTTTGTATTACTAACAATTATCATACATATTGGGCACAATTAAAGGACTGGTTTTAACTAGAGACGGGCACGAAATGCTAAAATGGTGTTTCATTGCATTTTTTTGTCCTTGTTTTGTTTCATTTCGTTTATAACAAAATTTTATTTTAAAAATTCATTTTGTTTTTCATGTGTATTCATTTTTCACCCACCCACCCCCCGCCAAAATCAGGCGTGTTGTGGGGAAAGGCGCGGGGTTTTTCAAACTATCTTTGAGCAACCGAACCAAGTGGCAGCTGCAGCCAGTGCCGCTTGCTTCGGTGGCTCAAAGACAGTTTAAAAGCCTGCAAACCCCCCCCCCCCCAATTGGGCACTTTGGGGAAAACGAAAATTTCCAGTTCATTTTGTTTCATTTTTCTTTAAAAATCAGTTCATTTTTCATTTTGTTCTGGAACAAAACAAAAAACAAAATGAAAAAAAAAATCGTTTCGTGCCCATCTCTAGTTTTAACCTACAAAGCACCAAATGCTTTGCAGATTCTTCAATTTCATTGTTCTGTATAGGACATTGACAATAAAAATCAACCAACCAACCAACCAACCAACCAATCAATCAATCAATCAATCAATCAGTCTATCTATCTATCTATCTATCTATCTATCTATCTATCTATCTAAACGGCCTGGGTCCAAGCTACCTCAAAGATCGATTCGCACAGTATGAACTGGCTCGGGTGCTAAGGTCATTAGGAGAGATCTTTCTCTCCATCACGCCACCTTCACAGGTGCGTCTCAGAAGAATACATCAAAGGGTCTTTCCCTGAATGATGGACTACCTATTAATTTCCATCCCTCATAATGGAGTTTTTATTTCTTTTTGCATGCTCTTTGTGGCTTTAATGTTACCTTTTAATGTTATAAGATGCCTCTTCTAATTCCTTGTTCTTAAATTGAATATGTCTTAAATGATATGGGCTGTATATTGTCCCTAATTATTGTAAGCTGCCTTGGGTCCTTTTCCAAGGAGAAAGGTGGGGTAAAATGTTTAAAATAAATAAAATAAAATAAATGTATCTATGAAAACATACAATAAAAAGGAGTTATAGATGGTTTTATGGAGTTCTTACGCTCCAGCTCTCTATTGTACATACGTCTTAGCTACAGTAAAGGACCTCTAAATGTTGCCATGACAAATGTTTTGAAAATATTCCAATGCATTAATTTTATGATTATCTATCTCAACAAATAATAACAACTCAACTAGTGAAACGGAAGTTGAACTGAAGTAGGCATATACAGCAGGATGCGGAAAACACAATTGACAATTTGTGAAAAAAAATGTCTTCGCTTTCTTTCATAATCTATCAACGAAATGTCTATGGTTACTATATATCAAATGGTCCCTACTTTAGGTGGCAACAAAACTACAGTGGCATAATTAATATTGATTCTTTTTGGGGGGGATTTTAAAGCAGAAAGATATCTTAGAGGTCATCTAGTCCAGTGGTGTCTCCACTCAATATAGGAAGTGGTTAACGGCAACATTCCTGACAGAAGGCATACAGTCTTTGCTGAGAGACACCTTGACCACAAGAGAGCCCACAACTACCGAAGGCAGATTCTTCCAAGGTAAACATTTTTTCTTGTTAAAAAACTTCTCTGGGTGTGGGGTGGGGGTAGGGATCATTTGCTAGCCTTAAAGGAAAACCACAAAATCAATGAGATTTACAGGAGCGTTCACTCATCAAAATCCAACTGATTCAGTTAAGCAGCACAACTGGATTCAGTGAATTTCCAGTACTTTAGCTTGGAGTAACAGGCAGGTTGGAAACACAATTTGGTGCTAATAGACGGAGTGAAAGACTGGAACTTGGGAGGCCTAGTTTCGAATTCCTGCTAAGCCAGGGGTGCCCAAACTTTTTGTAAGGAGGGCCAGATTTGGTGGCTGAGAATGGGTCAGGGGCCGGTTGCTCTCCGACCCTGCCACCCCACTGCAAGCCCCACCCACTGACCCCTTGCAACCCCACCCGCAGGAAGGAAGGCGGGGACCGAGGGAGGGAGGAAGGTGGCCTGACCGGCCGGATTTGGGAGGGAGGGAGGGAAAGATGGGGGGAGCCGCCTGCCTCCCCTCCTCAGACCAGCCACGCAGCCAAGCTTAAAGGAGGAGCATAGGAAGAAAGGAAAGTGGCAGGTCAAAGCCAGAGAAATGCTGTCCATAATGAGTTTCCAAACTCCGTCCATAAAACAGAGATGTTGCCTAAAGCTGTTCCTCAACAGTCTGCTTCTGTCTCAGACCCTATTCACTCACTCACTCACAAAACAACCCCAGAATTCAACAATACCTGCCATGAGGTGCTTTTGGGCGGAGGAAGGGCAATACTACCTTCAGACAACTTCCCACAGCCCTATAAAGACATCATGCAAATGCCACAACTGAAAGCAAATGTCTTTTCCAAATTGCATGTCCTGATTTATTTTTAAGACTGCGTTTCTATCCTTCAGAAAGAAGAGCAAGTCTGGCCATAGCTGCCACCCACTCTCAGGGGTCCAGCCACCAAGGAGCCTCCAGGCAATAATTCCATGGGTTCCAGATTGGTTTAAAGGCATGGAGTCAACCCCAACTGTCATAGGCTGTCCAACTGGAGCCGTAGAGGACTTCACAGGGTTCTCCAAAAGTCAAGGTCTGGAAAAGCAAGTGGGGTTCTTCAGTACTTTTAGGAAGGGCCAAAGTGACGCCTCACAAGGTCATATGAAGAGCACGGGGAAAAAATCAGACAACATCTAGACCCCAACACCTACAGAAAATTAAAGCAGAATCCCAGCAACAAAATCACAAAACAAACAAATACAGCGGACCCTTGTATAACAAACAGCTTGTATAACATAAAATCTGTACAACATAAAAAATTCTGGAGATAGGGGAAATTTGCTTAACATAATTGCCTATGGGGAAAATCCATACAACATAAAAATGGGATTACTCCATTTTCAGTGCATTCCTATGGGAATTTGTATAAAGGAAAATTTGCTTGACATAATTTCATTTGGAACGAATTAATTCCTTTATACAAGGTACCACTGTATGCTGGTCAGGAGTTCCGCCCTCCACCCCAATGTCATTCTACGTATTTGCAAGATGTAAACTCTTCCGCCAAGATTATACAGACTCCCAAAAATCCACAAAGTCTCAACCCCACTCAGGCCCATTGTTAGCACCATTGGCTCCCCAACATATGAATTAGCAAAACACCTAGCCACCTTCCTACAGGTCCACATTGGACAGACCTCATCCCACATCAAGGACTCAGGACATTTCATAGACAAGATTAGCAAATTAAAACTCAACCCCAGAGACAGACTGATCAGCTTTGATGTAGTATCCCTTTTCACCAAAGTACCAATAAAGGACACTTTAGCACTCATCCAGAAGATCTTCCCAGAAGACATTAAGGCCCTGTTCCAACACTGCCTAATGACCAGCTACTACCAGTGGGATAATGACTTCTATGAACAGACAGATGGAGTTGTCATGGGGAGCCCCCTCAGCCTGGTAACAGTGAACTTTTACATGGAACGTTTTGAAAAACAAGCTCTGGATGGGGCACCGTTTGCACCCACAGTCTCGTTCCAATACGTGGATGACACATTCGTAATTTGGAGCCATGGTGACGATAAACTGGAAGAATTTCTAAACTACCTGAACAATATCCACCCAAATATACAATTCACCATGGAAAAAGAAACAGAGGGGAAACTCTCATTCTTAGATGTCATGGTCATATGCAAACTGGACCTCCAATTAGGACGCAAGGTCTACCCACACAGAGAGATCAGTACCTACATAAAAATTCCAACCACCACCCATGACAAAAAAGAGAAATAATCAAGGCACTCGATAACCATGCAAACTGAAACTGTGAAGTTGAATTCCTCAGCACTTCCAGAACACAGTCAAGCAGCTTGAAAAACTCACAACAACTATCAGATCCCGGCTGTGAAAGCCTTCGAGAATGCATCCCAATCTACCCCTCTCTCCACTACCAACCACTGACTCTTGTCAAAGGGGCAAGTGGGGCTGACCATGAAGGTAGTCCATTTGGTTAGCTATCAAACAACAATGGTTTATTGAGGGCATCAGCCAATTACATTTATTTATTTATTTATTTATTTATTTATTTATTTATTTATTTATTTATT
>JAHTLZ010000195.1:2239530-2265712 GCA_023846285.1 Phrynocephalus versicolor
ATTTATTTATTTATTTATTTATTTATTTATTTATTTATTTATTTATTGCATTTTTTTAAAAATAAAGTAAATTTTATTATAAAACCAATCACCAACACCCCAGACAAAAACAGTGACCCCCAGGCATCCGATACATTGGATATACATTAATAAAACAAATTCAAATTAACAATATGTACAATTCTATATAAATTAACAATTAACAATCCGCAAGGTTTACTTAGCTTTTAACGTTTTAATTACCCCAAATTGGTCAAACATACTCATATAATTCAGTAGCTTCTCAAACCATTCCTCCTCTTTCTCATTGACCTTAAACCTTTTCATTCTGCATATCTTCACAGTTAGGTATTCTAAAATTATAATATTATTTAATTTTTTCCTCCATTGGTTCACCGCTAGCTCTTCTGCATTTTTCCAATTACTTGCTATGACCTGCCTGGCTGCAATTACCATCAGGTTTACCCATTTGCATTCCTCTTTTGTTTTTAACTCTGTGCTACCCAGGCTAATGAGAACCATTAGTTTAGATATTTCCACTTTCCTTCCCACAATTTTCGGTATTTCTCTACCAATCTGTATCCAAAAATTATTAACTAGAGGACAATCCTACCACATATGACTGTACGTTCCCATTTCTCCACACTTCCTCCAGCAATTTTTGCTTCCTAACTTTGTAATATGATACAACCTTACTGGTGTGTAATACCATTTTTGTATCAGCTTCAACCCCTGCTCCTGGATTATCCTAGTGGTCGTAACAAAGGGCGGTTGCTGAAAGATTCTATCCCAATCTTCATCTAAAATTTGTTCCTGAGTATCTAGCTCCCAATATTCTTTTAAGCTTTCATTTAGTGATTTCCCCATATTTAATAAAACCTTGTACAATTTTGAAACTATTTTGGTCCTATCTATCCTGTATCCTTTCACTAATTCCTCGAAGGGGGTAATAATTCTTTTACCACAATTTTTAACTTCTTTCTCCTTCAACAAGGTGATTTGGTTTTTTTTTTTTTTTGGTAACCAATTAATCTTATTCCAAATTCCACTTTCCTCTTCCATCATATTTTCTGTTTCCCAAATTTTATCCATATTCTGGATTGAAATCTCCTTTAATTTATCCCCTACCTCTTTTGGGATGAGCTTCCTTAACGGAGCAAATTTATCATAATACCATATTTTTGTAAGTGGAGAGAGGTCAGGAAAAAGCTTTCTCCCTCTCCCACTTCTCCCATACCCAAAGAGGCCCCGTAAATGTTGATATTTTTTCTTCTTTTCTTTTTTCTTTTCTTTGTTGCATTTTCATACCGCCCAAAAGGAACTCTGGGTGGTTATGTGGAATGGAAATCAACCTAACTCCCTACTCACAAGTATTCTACATAGGCCCAGAATACTTCCATCATCATTACTGGGCCGAGCCCTTGACCAGTCAATAGTGTCTTGTTCTGCGGTGCCCTCGGGTGGTTTATTAGGACCCTTTAGGAGAAAGGTGGCAACTAAATATTTTAAATAAATAATTTTGTAAAAGCATGTTTACCCCCCTTGAGCCTCCAACTACTGATATCCCTTACAGGTTGACCATCTGTCAGGTGTCCTGTGATGGGGGTTCCTGCATGGCGGGGGTTGGACTGCATAGCCCTTGAGGTCTCCTCCAACGTTATGATTCTAAGTTGTGGCCATCTTGTTGTCCAGTAACCATATGTAGCGTGTGCTCTCTGTTGCCGATTCAGAGATCATTCTTATTTTTATTTATTTTTTTCTAACTAATGTAGCCTTTTGTAGCTATTGTCTGCTTTGCCAGTGCCCACACTGGTTATGAGTATGGTACTCAAGCACCGGTCCCATTTGCAATTTCTCCTCCTCAAAGACCATTTCACAATGCAATGGGTTTTCCAGCGCAGGACATACTGACATAGTTGGCCTGGCTCCAAAACAAGGGTCTTTTTGGAAACCAGTAATCTCAAAACCATTTATATGCCTCACTCCATTTCTCCTCTTTTTCTTTCCCACACAGTTCATTTGCTGAGTCTTTCCTTATATTTCATTCCCATTGACTATTGGATCTTTCTCCTGGGTTCTCCCTGACTCTCTACTTTTGCCTGGTCTTCCCCTCAAAAAGTTCACGGATTATCCTCTCTGGTCCCCAGCTGTGGACTAACTGAGGCACTGAAAACAGTGTCTCAAGCTCTGGGGCTGCTGACCTAGGGTGTTTTTTGACTGCAATTCCCAGAAACCCAAGCAGCACAGCAAAATTGCTACCCACTAGCATATTCATAAGCTCAGTTTGCTGCAATATCTGCCAAACAATATTCAGTGACTGAGGTCATAAGAAGTGTAATGATGGATAAGACAAAGACCTACAGGAACTAGGCTAACAGTAGCCAGCTAGTTAACGATAAGAAGCCATCAGAGTGACATGATTGGCATTGCTTATGCTCCCCCCATCAACTGATAAAAAAAGATGGACACTGCGTCTGATAATGAAGGTGATGTATGCAGACATCCTGCTTAATATCCTATGATGGTTCTACCCTTCACCAATTTATCAAATCCCCCTTTAGAGCTGTCCAAATTGTCAGTCGTCATTATAGCTTTGGACAGGGAATTTCACACAGATGTGTGAAGCAGTTCCTTTTATTTGTCCTGAATCTCTAAACACCCAGGGTTCAGTGACGATTCCAAGATACAGTATTAAGATAGGGGGACAACAGCTCCACTTTCTCTCCACCATGCAGCTTTATACATCTCTATTATGTCTTATTTCTAACTCATCTTATTTATAAGTTAAACAGCTCCAAATGTTGTAACATTTCTTCATATGCGAGTTTAACTAATCCCGACATTATAATTTTCGGCCCTTTTCTGCATGTATCCCAACATTACAATATATTTTCAGACACACTGAGTACACTTATCAATGTACACATGGCTGCACCATGAATTTGGACAAGGACAGTATGACATTGGCAGTCATATTTTCAATTAAATTTTTAATTATGCCCAGTATAGAGTCTATTTTTTACAGAAGATAAACAATATGGTAACATTTAAATCAAACAATCTAGTACAACAATGAGAAAAACAAAACAAACATGGGACACAGAATTCCAAATTCCTCTCCACCATAGGATCTTCAAGAGTGGCTATGTGGAAGGCATGTGAGTAGCTGTCACCCTTCAGTGATATAACAGGTCATGTCTGTTTGAAAATGCATTATAGATTCTGTCCAACTGTATTCAACTACTCAATGGGCTTGTGGACTAAATATGCATGGAAGGAAAACAAACTAGTGTTCTTCAAAATTCTGATATTTGACGGCGGGTCTGTTTAAGCTTGTTAGCACTTCATGCCTCCTGAAATTGGGGGTTGTTTTCTGAATCCCTTAACTGGTCACTGAATATCCGTAATACCTGTTTACATATAAAAAATTGGCAACTCTAATCTAGAGCAATGTTTCCCAACCTGGGGGTTGTGACACCCAAGAGAGTTGCAGGTCACTTTACATGCATTCTAGTCATCATTAAATTATTTATTCCTTGACCTTTCAAAATGAGATGTTACAGTTAGTGTGCATGTGTAAGTAAGAGGCCCCTTTAGAAGAAAAAGGGGCTCTACTTTCTGAGAAGGGTTGATTTTACCCCATTAGGCAAAGGTTGGGAACCACTACTCTGGAGGTTCTCAAATGTTGTGCATTCTTCTCAACATGTTGTGCAGTTTGTGACAACTTGGGGATAATCTTACTTGTATGTTAGAAGCTTCTGAGGTAGTTTTCTGCTGTTTCTTAACTATGTTTCTTGCTTGTTTTAATAAGCGACGTTTTCTTAAAAAGGTCACCAAGTTTGTGTCTGGAAAAGAAAAAAATAGTAGGGAAACAGTAGCATGGAGAACAGCTAGAAATGTGTATTAAAGGAGGCCTGTCGTTATGTTAATGGAATCACCAAATATTCTGATAATATACAAAGGAAATTGGTGAAGTTAGAACAAGAAGGCAATTTTTTCTTATGCTTAAGAAAAACCATGCTGGTGATCTAATAAACCGGGGAGTGGGGCTGATGTTGAGTAAAAAGAGAAAGACTTGTAAATCTGCAAGCCTCTGGCATGGGTATTCATGCTTAGTATATTACATAGACTGCCTTGAGATTTTGTTTACAACTCTTTACAAAAAATAAATATTTTAAAATAACACATTCATATTCCTGTGAAAGGTTTGTTGTAAGTTAGTTTTATAAAATATTTAGTTGAAAAATACTATTATTGTAAACCAATTAGTTAAAAAATTGAAAATACTGAGAGCAGAGAGCAACAGTGCAAGAAATAAGACCAATCACAATTGATATGCCTGGAAAAATGGCATTGGCACCAATGTTTTTTATCTGAAAGCAAACAGGAATCCTGACCAACTAATTCTGATTTCACCTTCTAATACCAAATTTCTTCTTCTTCTTCAAGTGCCACCATGTCCTTGCAGAACACTGACAATCAGAAGCACACCTTTTTTTTTATCTAAAGCTATTCTAAATAGAGAAGTTGTGCCCATTATGAACCATTGGCTTAAATTCTTAATACCAAACTACTACTCCTAAAATCAAAACCACAATATAAAATGATTATTTAACAGAAAAAGGAAAATATAATTTGTGGCTGCCCATCATAAGCTGTGTGGCCCATCAAATCATGGTTCAGGTAGAATTGTAGCTTACACACTTTGCATGCAAAACACCTTAGCTCCACTCCTTGGCATCTCTGGAAAGACTTCTGTCTGAAACCCTGGAGAATCACTGTCGGATATTATTGGATGAAAGCTACATCAGATCCAGAAATCACACAATTAAGGGTTATTTGTTTCATCCACTCACACTGATGCAAATTTCATCAGAGATGTGAGAAATAGTATGATCATCAGAACACTGTTTCAGAGAAATGCTTACCAAGAAATTAACACCATTTGATTAGAAGATTTGGCTGAATCTCAAACCGCAGATTTATCTAAAATTGACCACTTCCTTAAACAAGCAGAAACATTTTGGCACTCACTACTTCCCACAACGCTGTGTTCTTAGCAACTATAAGCGTTGATGTACTAACACAACAGAACACCATGCACACCCTCCTCCTACACTGATGAAATCAGTAGATGCATAAACCCTTGAGACAGATAAGGAATAGTACATAACTAGGAAAAAACCCCACAATATTAGAAATCAAAATGGATGAAGCTAGATTTTGAAACAAACACTGCAATTGCTTTTGTTTTTCTTCTTATTCTTTTTAAACAAAACATTAAATCCATTAACATAAATATAATTATGAGTTGGATAAATCTAACAGATCTATTAGATATGAGCAAGGTTCACACAGAATAAACAACTGTAGCAAGGAAAAAGTGTGGTAAGAGGGACACCTGAAAAGATCCAAGTACAGTACTTGCCCAAGGTCAAAGTTTCATGAGATAGTTCAACCACCTTCTGATTCCAAAGAGACATTACTGCAGGTCTTCCTCAACCCAGAATCTGTCAGGTTTTCTGAATTACAACCAGCAGCTTCAGCCAACAAGCAAGGATCATAGAAGTTATACTCCAAAACTAGTGAGATAATGCAGTGTACCTCGCTTTAGAGAATGGAACCCTGGACTAGTATCTAGGAGACATGGGTTGAAATCCTTTCTTAGCCATGGAAAGTCACTTGCAGGCCAGAGACCGTGAAACCATCCCTTGAGTATCTCATATGCCTCAGAAACCTTACCAGGGTTGCCAAAGGCCAGAATCAACTTGATGACATATTTCATTCCAAAACCTCTGGCTCAACAGTCTACTGTCAGTACTAACAAAACAGACCTACCAAATCAATTTCTGAATGGCAAGTCAGTACTTGTATGAATCCCCATGAATCAACAGGCCTACTTTAATATCTTTGCACAAAACAAAAAAAATCTTAAAATCTGTTTTATACTTTTAAAGGATCAAGTTGCAATAAGGAAGGGAAAGAAAAAAAACAAAGACCCTATAACACTGCAAAATATTTACCCACCATAACTGAGGTCACCTGCTAGTTACAGAAAACCAACTTTTCTGAAAATCAAATTATCAATGTTAAATGTTTAGATTTTTCTTAAAAAGTATTTTATATTGAAAATGAGTTTAGAGAGCATTTTATAGCTCATGAAATTCTTAGATTTGATTCTTAATTGAGTGGTATTATATGATTTAATTTGTGCTATTTTTGTGTTGTGAACTGTCTAGCGAGGCTGCAGGTCAGATTGTCAATATGAAAATCGATCAAATAAATAATAAATCAAAATCACAAAGGAATTAGAAATCAATTTCTATCCCACTTCCAAGGCACTATATAAAAATAAGGTGCAGCTGGCACATTCCAAACAGTTAAAAAAGCCTCTGTCAATAAACATATTCATTGTATACATAATGCGATACATTTCAAACAGAAAAGAATAACTTGATAGAATTTAACATATATAGATGACAAACAGAGACTAGAAGATGAAGCCGGTAACCTTTACATTTTACTCTCTTCGATTATCCCCGACCCTACCCACCCAGATCTGGTTTCTGTCTCTTTAGGAATTTTTAAAACAGAGTTTACATGCAAATATACCTACATACAACAGCCAATGAATATCTGGTATAAATCGTATATTCCATATATATTCTATTGCACACCTCATTCTGCTGCTATATGTCTGAAGAAGTGGACGTGTCCATGAAACGTTACATTAAAATATGAAATTAGTCTTTAAGGTGCCGCATGTCTTTTGTCTTTTGTTTTGTTTTATTTTCTTTGATTTTTGCATGGACTTTGATTATCCTAAATCTGACCTTTCCACCATGCCACAAATACTATTTCAACTAGTGCAGATTAGGAAAATTTAAACATAGAATTAAGAAACCAAAGCGAGAATGTGAAAAACCAGCATATGGCTGTTTGCATTTCTACATTTTTCTTCAACTTGCACCCTATGAGAATCAGTGAAAAACACTTCTACTTACATTCAGAAGAAAATCATAACTTGAAAATTAAAACACGCACAATTCCTAATTCAGTCAAAACTTGAAAGGCCAAAAATAATTTGTTCAATGGCTTGTACCCTGTTTAATACTTTACACATGTAAAACCTCCTGTGGATGCTGCTGTGGTAATTTGACAAGGACAAGTGATCAGCATCTCTTCAGCAGGTCTTTAGCACGTCAAAGTCATATTATGGTTTTTAAAGGTGTGGTGCAACAACATCCACAAAACATCTTAATCTTTATCAATTCTGTAGCCATGACCTCTGTGCATTATCATGTCCCTCCAGCTTTTAATTCATAACAGACAATGTCAAAAGTAAACTAGCTATGCAGATCAACAGATTTCTCTAAGAGAGTAGTGCCATTTCAGGACCCCAGATGTACAGACATGTATTAACAGCTTAATCCTATGTATGTTCACGCAGAAGACAGTCTGAGGCTTGTAACCAAGGATATTCTGTGGAAAACATTTTTTGCAAAAAAAATTTTTTTTTATTTTATCTGGAAATTAGGGTTTAGCTTTGGCTTCTGTATTAACAATCAAGGCCACATTGTGATCCTGCAAATTAAACTATGGTTTGTTAAGTATTGTAGTTTTAAAAAGTCATAATCAAAAAGCTAGAGTACGCGAGACTGCGCCTTCTCTGTGGTGGGGCCCTCTCTCTGGAATCATCTCCCCAGTGAGCTGCGCCTGCTGGAGTCCCTGCCCGCCTTCAAGAAGGCCTTGAAGACCCTCTTTTTCAGAGAGGCCTTTGGCGACCTTGTTTGTTAGTTTTGCTAGTTTGCATTTTTTTTTCTTCCCCTCCCTCCCATCGCTCGGGCTTGCCGCCATCTTGCCCTCTGTTGTCCGAGTTTTATTTCCTGTTTTACTTGTTTTATCGCTGTTAGCCGCCCAGAGTTCCCTCTGGGAAGATGGGCGGGATATAAGTTCAATAAATAAATAAATAAATAAATATTACTCAAATAAGCATGCAGTGGACTTCAAAAGAGATGGGGTTAGAAGCAAATCACGCCGATTTTGTATAACCTTCATTGGTTACCAGTTGCTGCCTGAGCCCAATTCAAAGTGCTTGTTTTGACATATAAAGCCCCAAACGGCTTAGGACCTAGATACCTGTAGGACCGTCTCCTTCCATATGAACCTACCCGGCAATTATGATCCAGCCAGAGGGCCCTCCTAAAAGAGCCATCCCTCAAGGAGGTGAAAGGGATGGCTTGTAGGAACAGGGGCTTTTCGGCAGCTGCCCCCAGATTGTGGAATCCCCTCCCAAGCCAACATTGATAACATTCCAGCGCCAGGTAAAAACATTGCTCTTCCAGAAGATTTTTAACTGATTATTGTGGGTCCTGATGGCGATTTTAGTGTAGTATTTTAATATATTGTATTTATTGTATTTAAATGTTTTATTGTTGTAATTTTATTGCAATTTGATGTTTTAATTATTTGAATTGTTTATTTTGATTGTGAACCGCCCAGAGACCTTTGGGTAGTGGGCGGTATACAAGCTATATAAAATAAATAAATAAAACAAAACAAAACTTGTAACAACCAAAAGGCGAACAAGTTTTCAACAAGGCATAAGCTTTTGGGGGCTTATGCTTTGTTGAAAAGTTATCTGCATAAAATTGCATCTAAAACCTGTACAGGGTTTGTCCTTGTTTCTGATGTCAAGCGTCCAGAACAGAGCAAGAAGAAATCTGTTTGAAAAACGGGCAGGAAATGGGCAATACCAGGAAAATGCTAGGGGAAACAAAGGCAATAAACAAATAAAAAGGAGAGGATGGCATACTGGGGGGGGGGGACCACAAATTTCACATAATATTTGGCCCTCAAGGCTGCCAAATCTAGCAGAAATAAATTGGGCCTATTGAGAGCAGACAATCTGATATCCGGAAACACAGGACGAACGAACGACCTACATGAAACCATACGGTGAAAACAAACAGCAAGCTGTTTTTCTGCAGAGGCAGCTCCACATGGAGCAAAATCCAAGGAGCATCCACAGAGAAGAGAGGCAGTGGAAAGGGAACCACAAAGCACCCGCGGAACGTGGAAAAAGAGAGGCAGGGAAAGATCAAGTACAAGCGCAGGAGGAAAAGGAAGCAAAAACCCAAGGGCTGGAGGTTTGGGTGTTGGCGTGGGCAGTCCTGAAATAAGCTTGGTGGTATATAAATCCATAAATAAGTAAATAAAGGGCACCTGACTTAAAAAGGGGGGAGGAGAGAGAGAGAGGAGATCAAGAAATGGGGCTAGAGAAGGTGTATGGAAACAGATGGGTCTACCCCTGGGACTTGTGAGCATTCATTGCCCCTTTAGGGAGGGGGGGAATCCACTCTGGGAAACTTGCCCAGGCAGTTAGTTCATGGAGGGAGCTGAATGGAAACAATTCCCACCAGGAAAACAACAAAAGACCCTGACCCTTCAAATAGGAACATCTAGTTAGAAGACGTACACATATTAGACAGAAAAGATAGAGGTGGTCTGAGATAGGGATCAAGGGAAGCCATTCATGTGAGTATTGAAAACCCCTCTCTCAACAGAGCTAGGGGGTTCAGGCACACTCAGGCTGTGATTTCAACAATCCTCAAGACAAATCAAAAATACTTCACACCTCCACCACCAAGGCCATAGCTACCGACCCATATGTTATGCGTTTCAGCCCCTTCGGCCCTTGTTCACCTGATGGCCTATGAAGCCTATTGTCCACCTAATGAGCCTATTCTCAGGCCATTGTTTATCTTATGCGCCTATTTCAGACCTGGGTGACAGGAGGTTAAATTGTCCTATAAGATGGAGGGCTCCAACTTAGCTTTCCTCAGACTGACGAAGCTGTCTGGATGAGCAGCGAAAACGTTTCAGTCTCTCAAGGAAAAGAAGTCCAGTTGAGTCCATGACTCAACTTCCAGATAAACTGACCTGGGTGACTGAGAATCTCCACAGGCATCTAGTTAGCATGTGATTTGGAGGAGGTACCATGGGAGATGGAGAGGAGTTAAGACGGAGAGGAGGGCAGGGAGTGATCCCTGGATAGGACCATTTTAAAAAAAAAGGGGGGGACATTTAATTAAGCCATATTGGGGGGGTGGAGGCGAGGACGAGTTGGGGGGGGTGTCGAGAAGGAGCAGAGCCTCAGCGCCGCTTTACTTTCTGAAGCTCGACTTGAGGCTGGATGTCTTGCCTATCATCTTAATGGCTGTGGGGTATTTTCCCCTTTATTATAATTGCCATATTATTTACTATTTCTATTTGGTTGACTTCTTTGTATTTTTTATGTGAACCGCCCAGAGTTCCCTTTCTGGTAAACTGGAGCGATCTATAAATATAAACATAAATACATACATACATTTCACCTACCCACCCACCCACCCGCAGCCTCCGAGAGGAGAGAAAAGGGAGGCCAAGTGGGGCCAAGCCAAGGGAGACTCCCGGGCCAGCCGAGGAGGGCGAAGGGCCAGCGCCGGTCCTGCCCCCAGAAGGGGAGGGCGAGAGGCGGTCCCTTGGGCCGGTGAGGGGGAGTGAGAGAGGAGGAGGAGAAGGAAACGGGCGGGAGAAAGGAAGTGGCTGAGGGGAAAAGAAGGGCCAGCGACGCCGAGGGAGCCCAAGCACGGGGGCCGACGGGGAAGGCCGCCTCAACGGAAAGGCCTGGGGTGGGGTGGGGGGTGTCCGCGGGACGGCGCGGGGCCGACTTCTCCTCACCCTCAGCTCCTCGAAATCCGCCATTTTCTACCCGCCGCCGCCACCATCATCCTGTTCCCTCCGAGCGCCCCCTCCTTCTCCTCCTCCTCCTTCTCCTCCGCCCGCTGCCGCCAGAGGCGCGGGGCTCGAGGGGGCGGGGCTGCGCTGGGCCACGCCCACTCCTCCTCACCCTCAGCTCTTCGAAGTCCGCCATTTTCTACCCGCCGCCTGCCTCAGCCGCCGCCGCCGCCACCATCCTGCTCCCTCCGAGCGCCCCCTCCTCCTACGCCCGCCGGTCGCCGCCGCTGCCGCCAGAGGCGCGTGGCGTGAGGGGCGGGGCTGCTTTTGGGCCACGCCCACCCCTCTTCCCGCCCCTACCCGGGGAAGGCGGGATGGCGGGCGGGCGAGGGAACGTTCGGGGCCAAGAGAGGGACGGAGGTCGCTTCTGAGGGGTTCGCTTCCCTCAGCGGGTCACCAACAACGAGACACGCTGCTGTACTGTACCAACAAATAAATATTAAAGAAATAAAGATTGGTTATTCGTCTCATGATTCCCTTCGTTTGACACTCGGCCTCTGGCTTCCCCTTCTCCCCCCGCCCCCATTTCTCGATCCTGATTCTGGCTTGTGGACCCCGGAACATTTATTTATTTATTTCTATAATATACTTTGCAACACAACCCGGAGAAGATGCTATCTATTTAAAATATTTTATTGATTGATTTAAAATATGTTCTACCCCGTCTTTCTAGAGTCTTTTAGTCTGAAATTTTAAGATGCAGAAGCAATTAACTGACCAAGACACATGATAAATTATTAAAATTCTGTCTATTAAGAATGCCTAGCTAGATTTCGCCTTCTTCCTCTTACTTATGCTATGAACAAAAAGTTAGGTTTTGATACTCTGGTGGGTTTAAGGCAGGGGTCCTCAAAGTTTTCAAACAGCGGGCCGGTCCACCACCGCCCAGACACCACTGGGGGCCGGATCACAGTCCAAAAGCAGCTGCGCAGGCTGGCTTGCTCACAAAACAGGGGGTAGGTGGGGGGTTGCAATTGGTCCCAGGGGCCGGATTCAGGACCTTGGGGGGGGGGCGCATCCGGCCCCAGGGCCTTAGGTTGAGGACCCCTGGTTTAAGGTCATCTTCAGCTACTTATTGATGGGATCTGAGCATCAGCCTATTCTGACAGTTACTACTAGGAGTATGTAAGCATTAGCAAAGATAGTTTAAACATTTCCTCTACCTTAATTTTCAATTATAGTATTTTAAACGTGTGTAATAAAAGCAAAAGTTGCAGAGTCTTCAAGGCTAACAGATTTGTTTCAGAATAAACCGTTGTGGATTATTTATAATCCATTGCCTCAAACACATGGAACACAATATTTAGGCCACAGATGCATCTACACAGCAGAATAATAAGAGTCAAACCTAAGTGACTTAAGTGGAACTATATTTCCTCAGATTCATCTATTTCTCTCCTTGTCCTCTTTTAATGTTTTCCACATTGTCTATGGGTGTGATAAGTTAGAGATGGGTGTTTTGTTTCAGAAGGGGCCTGGTTTTAAAATGAAACACGCCAGCACAGCTGGTGCGCGGAACCCAGTTTCACCCTCAGAAACAAATCAACCACTGTCTTGTCTTGCTCTATATTTGTTCTGGGTGAAAATCCAACCAGGAAGCAGCCTCCAATAAGACATATTTCCCTCTCTCTGGCGCTGGCCAGTCAGACGGAGGCCGGATACATGTCCTTGCGCAGCTCCTGATTGGCCAGCCCCAGGGAGAGAGAATGATGATGCAGTGGAGGCTGCTTCCTGGTTGGAGTTTCACCCAGCGCAAACTAGAGCAACGTAAGACAGCGGTTGATTTTGCTCTGGAGAGTGGGACTGAATTCCAAGGGCCAGCTGTGCTGGTGTGTTTCGTTTCAGAACCAGTCTCCTTCTGAAAAAAAAAACACCATCTCTATAAAGGATCACTTCCCTGGGAGTGATCTCTCTTTAAGCGGCCTGTCTATCCATACAGGAATTGCTGCAGCCCAGCTCCAAAAAGAGAATAGATCAAAAAGGTTTGGCATGAGCATGGAGCAAGCATGGGCCCTTGTGTTTGCCGAGAAATAGCTTATACTAGACCATGCCATAAACTGTCCAAAATCTCATCTATTTCTCCATTATTACCCCTTTGTTTATGTGTACCATGAGAGCAGGGCTTGTGATTTTTAACCATTAATCTGTAAGACATCATATTGTACTATTGGTAGTGTATTAACAAATCCCAATAAAAATACTTCCCTCCCTTCATCTCGGACGCAGCCTAAGAACATCCAAGCTCCAAGCCTCAACTAAGAAAATGCCTGGCTTCTTTCCCATCTTGCCAAGGACATTACATCTAAGAAATAACTCATGGCAAATCCATCTTTTGCCATGTTATAACCTATTAGCACTGCTCTGAGGAAGAGGGTTTCGCCTTCGAAATATTAGCAACATTTTTGTTATTTTTCTAGTAGCCTAAAGGTATCACCTGTTCCACTTTTGTATTTAGCAAGTAATAATCTTAAACGTTTCCAACCCCCAACCCTAGATGCTTTGTTTTAACATGTTCACAACCCCCAAGTTTTTATTATAGCATAAGTTTTGAAAAGACTGTATTTTTGTGTTGATAAGACACCCCCATATATAAGAGAAGCCCTACTTTTCCAACCCGAAATTACAGTTTCACAACCACGTGGTTCTCTCCTCAGCTCTTGTCCATGAATAAGATGACGCACAATTTTAGTGTAACAATTTAAGACAAAAATATAGTCTTATGCATGGAGAAATACTAATGGACAGAAGCTTCAGTCCAAATGCTAGTTCCAAATACAGAAGGCCTGTTAAATTAGTGGGATTCTTTGCAGGTGTTTACTGTTCACCTAAATATTTTTGTATCACAATTGGTTCAAATTGTCTTCCCTAGGTGGGACTAGTTACAGTAATTGAATCTGTATCAGAGAACAAGGCACTAACACAGAAAGTTTTCCTCAATGTGGATATTATTGTATTTCCATGTGTGGAAAGCTCTTTGTCTCTCTCTGGTTTAGCTTTGCAAGGGATAGAATCACAGTATCAGTTAAAGACAAATTTATATGGAAAGCAACCTGTACCAATACAATGGGAGACTTTGTTACATCTGTGGAGTATGAAATACACTTGAAACATCAGCCCATGATAAGTCCAGAGAGATTAACTTCACCTTCATATCTCTGTTGCTGCAGTATTCAAGACACTAGATTAGCATCACTACACCCAATAAGTTAACTAAGGCACCCATTTTAAAAGGAAATAGTGGTTATTGATCAGAAACTTGCATACAAGCTCCTGCTAGTAGGGAAAGCCCAAATAACCCCTCAAAACATTCATTCCACGGGGATTTAACTGCTGACCCAATTTGCAAGTGTTGTAAGAGCCCATGAGGAAAAGAGTAGAAAATTCATATTAAAATGTACAAAATGTAACTACAGTGTCCCTACAGGTTTCTTCTGTTGCTTAGTCCTTGTAATCCAAGGCAATTATTCAAATATGGATGGGAATGCTGATAATGTATATGACAAAGCCAAAAAAGAATCTCTCTTTAAACCTTGCAGGGATGGCTTTGTTCTGCTGTCAATTCAGCGTATTTAGTATTTAACATGGAGGGATTTTGCACCAGGTTTACCAGAAGGGCTTAATTTATTCTTACTTATGCTTGTTCGTGTTACATTCCTTTAATTCACTCATATTAAGTATCTCAGGTATGTGGGCCTCTTTAGTTGCTCTCCATACTTGCTATCATTTGAATGTTCCTTGTTTTCTTCTGTGGCCCCAGTGCCTTGTTTCTCACCCTGTTTTCTTAATTTCCCATTCCCACCCCCATGTGTGAGTATTCAGATTATGGTAATTGCCCCTTTACCCCCCTTCCCTGAGCAAAGCTTACTTACTACAAGTCTACTTCAATATTTTCCCTTAAGCAAACTTTACCATACTCTGCCTACTTTTTCCTTCCTCTGCCCTGAGACTTTCAAACTGCGAAACTATATTTAGCACCTGCACCTTGAAATCCTTTGAATGCATGCTTTGAAGCATGTCCCAATTATATTCAGTTATGGTCTCAGATGAAAGCATATACAGGACTGCATCCACAATTATCTTTATACAGTGGACCCTTGCATAACAAACAGCTTGTATAACATAAAATTTGTACAACATAAAAAATTCCGGAGATAGGGGAAATTTGCTTAACATAATCGCCTATGGGGAGAATCTGTACAACATAAAAATGGGATCACTCCATTTTCAATGCATTCCTATGGGAATTTGTATAAAGGAAAATTTGCTTAACATAATTTCATCTGGAACGAATTAATTCCTTTATACAAGGTACCACTGTAGTAAGATAATTCTGAACATAAATTAATCCCACATAATTTCCCACTTCATTTTGCTCCCTTCCACTCAAGAATTTATCCACAGCAAAACACACTCACCTCAAATATACCCAGATATTTCTTTCTTTCTCCATCTCCATTTAAACCTGAAATGCCTTCTTAAAGGAAAAGTTCCACTGGGAGCTTCTGCCTTTATCCTCACTGTTCTTCCACAATGGGTTAAAACCAAACGTGAAGCCCCATTGGACGACAAGGGAAAAAGAAGTCTGCTTTATCAATCATTTGTGCAGGAAAGGGACATTAATTCCAAAACCTACTAAGAAAGAGTTGTGTTTGGAATATATTCATGAGTTCAGCCATCTAATGCACAAGGGCTGCTCTTAGGTACTTGTTGTTACAATGCTATTAGCACATTCTTATAGACCACACCTATTTAAAGAGCTCTTTCTCCAGTCACTAGTAATGAAAATGTTCTAAATTCAACAGTCCAGTATATCTGAATAATCTTCAGTCCAAGCAACAAAAAGTACTGTATGCAGAAACAAATCACTAGGGAGGTTTTGCACTGGTTATCCTCATTTAAAAGTGAAGAGCTGATGTAGCCTAGTGAAAATAAGGCTCTCCCATAAGTGAGGATATTTTACAGTTTGCAACTCACCCGCCGAACATCATACAGCTTTAGGTAAGGCATTCTCACTTCAGCCTCCCATCTTAAGGCTCTTCCAGACGGCCAAACAATCTTGCCCCAATTGGCGGTGACCTACTGTGCTTCACCCTGTGACTTTACTGGGAATGATGTCCGCATAGGTGCTTAACAAACCGCATCTTCCAACAATGCTTCTCTTCAGGACATTTTTTTCAGATCTTTGTTTGAAAGCCACACCCCTTCTTTGCTGTATTAACAGCATCCAAATTTTGCACTTTGAACTGGGAAAGGGCTCTTCTGATACAGAAATGAACCATCCGGGAAAAACACGAAGCTCCACATTGCTACTTTATACTTCCTGAAACAAATTCCAGAACAAAGAAGCAAAATCCCCATGCCTTCAGTAAGCAAAAACCAAAACCAAAAATAAAATAAAATAAAAACGCTTCGGAGGGCCAGATTTGTCACTCTTACTATTGAGCCAAACAGCATATTGTACAGATACCAAGAAAAATACTTAAATCAGTAACAATCCAGGTAGCTAAAGCTATCCATCCTAGATAAACTCTTGAGGGAGCACTGGGGATGACAATGCTGGGTAGCTTTGCAAAAGCTGCCAGAATGAAAGCATTTTAAATATGTGGCAGGATTCTTTGTTCTTGAGTCTACAGAAATTCTTGCTGCAATAGGTTATTTTCTGATGCATCCCAGGTCTGTACTAAATTTTGATGTAATTTAAATTCACAAGAGTGTGTGGAAGTAGTAAATTGATAATCAAAGATCTCACGTACTTCAACAACCTTATTAGGATTGCCACAACTCAGAGGTAACTTAATGGCACACAGCAACAACAAATTGTTAAGCAAAGCTAAGAGAAACATGTGTTTTGTGAAATCATCTATCTTGTAATCTGTAAGAATTTTTTTTCAATCCCTTGCATTTAACACTGACAATAATTGAACACTAGATATCATATTGTACACTCAGACCACCACCCTCCACTCCCTTCCTGAGGAGTCAAGTGTGCTTATTGCAGAATGTATAGACACATGGTCTATGACTGCATTTATTTGGCAGCACAAAAAGTCAAGTCTATTTATTTATTTATTTATTATTAGATTTATACCCCGCCCATCTTCCTGTAGGAACTCTGGGCGGCTTACAAGAGTTGACGGAGCAACTAATGACACAATAAAAGGCAATAACAACATGATAGAACAGTGACTAAGCAATTTAAAAACTATAAACAATTTAGCACCCTGGTGTCAGGTGCAAAGCCCAGCAACAAGGCTTCTCGGAGGGGACAGATAAGATGGGGGGGGGGAGAGAAGCAGTGGTTGCAAAACTGTATGACATGTAGAGCTGGCAATGTTCCTTTTATTTTTACCCTGTACCACATTGCCATGGGAACATACAGGCAAACAAAGTTTCTATGCCACACTATAGTAGAACGTTTTGCTCTACACAGAACCCCAATTGGCAGTACTGTACTGATTTCATCTATTATTTTGTCGTTTTGTTTTGTTTTTCCCCTTCTTCCTTTTCCAGTTAAACTCTTTCTTGATCCTTTTGCTAATCGTTGCATTGTCTTTTTATGTGGTTTGTTTCAATCCTTACTGTTAACCGCCCGGAGTTCCTCTGGGAAGACGGGCGGTATACAAATAAATAAAATAAATAATCATCTATTATTTATTTATTTATATTTCTATACCGACCTCTTAGTGCAAAATGCATCATAAAGAAAGTAAACCTAACACACACTTCCACACTTGCAGTTGTGCAAAGAGAGGGAGAATAATACGGCAGAGTTCAAGTTCTATCCTCTCCATAAATCCCACTGCATTCAGTAGCAGGCAGGGATACAACTCGAATTCCCCTCCGACCCTGAACGCAGCGAACGAGCGCTTATTAGAGATTATCCAACCACGCACCAAAAAAAGGGTTTTCTGAGGTCATGTGACGACAGCCTTGAGAAACTCTCTTCCTCCGCTCTCATTGGCTAATCTCCCTACGGCGGCTGCTCTTTTTTTTTTTAACCCGATGCGCTCCTGATTGGCCAACTGCCCCATATTCACCCTGTCCAGCCCTTATTCCCGCCCCCTCCTTTTCATTGGTTAAACTGCGGACAGTCCGAGCTATTGATTGGTTAGCGTCATCTCCCGGGCGAAGCCTCTCTGAGGGTCGTGTGAGGCGGCGGCGGCGGCGGCGGCGGCGTCCCGTCAAGTCCAGAAAGGAAAGCTAATTCGGCGTATCTCTACTTTTTAAAAATAATAATAATAATATTGTAGGAATGGAGCTCACTTATCAAAAGTTGAAAACGACCTATCAGGCCAAAGAGGCGGTGAGTTAAAAAAATAAATAAAGGAAAGTCCGGTAGTGTTTCCGGAGTTGCTATGGTAACCGAAGCGCAAGTGTGCGCATGCGCCAGGAGCGCGGCAGCGGCGGCGGCGGTGCGCATGCGTGAAGGCTCCATTGTGCGATCCTCGTTGTTGGGTCGAGGGGCTTTATTGGGGTTATTCATGTGGCGGTTTACCCGGAATTATTTATTTATTTATTTTAGAGTATTTTTTAACCCGCCTTTCTCCTTCGAAAAGGGGCAGGCATTAACAGTGCCTGGTGCTTAATGCTGGATGCTGTGTTTCTTTGTCGATCTAGTTTCCATCCCTCAATAGCTTTTACGTGGAGTTTTTACTCTTTTAACTGCTCGCGCTCTCTTGTAGCTTTAATGCTCTCTTTTATTTATTTATTTATTTATTTATTTATTTATTTATTTATTTATGCAACTTATATGCCGCCCACTACCCAAAGGTCTCTGGGCGGCTTACAATCAAAAAATTAAAACAGTTAAAACATCAGATATCAATAAATCAATGTCCTTCAGTTCCCTGTTCTCAATACTTCAACATGTCTTAATTGTACTGGACTGTATATTGTCCCTCATTACTGCAAGGGTCCTTTTCCAAAGAGAAAGTCGGGGTAAAAAATACTCAAAATAAATAAATAAATAAATAGAGGCATAACTAATATGTGATACAATTGCACTTTTAAAATATAAAACATTTCTACCTCGCCTTTCTCCTCAAGAGGACCCAAGGCGGCTTTCAGTGTTAAAAAGAATCCATATGAAAACTGGATGCATGCGTTCTGGGCAAGAGCCTTCCTAAGGGAATGGCATTGCAGCTCAGAGGTCGACCATGTGCTTTGGTGTATTTGCTCTGACCTTAACAAATTAAGCTGTACCGTTCTTTTGGTAAGGAAGGGGAAAGGTAAGGCTCTAGAGAGGCCATTCTGGCAGGAATCTCCCCCCCCCCCAGCAAATTGGTGCTTTCAGATGTGGCCTTTTAATTTTTTTTCCTGCAGTACAGCTTCCACTATTCCTAGTAATTTTGGCTACAGGGGAGGGGTTGTGATTCATGAACAAGTGGAAGGCCCCAGGTTCCCTGTCTCCAAAATAGGCACACCGGGCTAATAAGTAGATAGATTGTGTCTGAGCCCCTCCACCTCTGTTGAGAGGAGTTTTCAGTGCTCACATGAATTGTTTTCCTGACCCCTCTCTCAAACCACCTATCTTCTCTGTCTAATATGTGTACATCCTAATCTTTGAAAGAGTGCCCTTTGTCCTTCAAATGGAGGTGTACTGCTGATTCTGGTCCTGAGCTGTTACCCCTCCTATGTTGGGCCACCCTCTGTTTAATGGATGTTTAGTTTCTCCAATGTCTGAAAAGCTTAAAAGGATTTTGGCAAACATCCCACAAACACACTGAAGCAGAGACTCGTCCACCCAAAGGATCCGATACCAAAACACAAAAGGAGCAATATAGTATATGCAGTCCAATGCAGTGAGGAGAGTGTAGACCTCTACATTGGAGAAACTGAACAACCATTAAATACTTAATCAAAAATACCTCACACCTCCACCACTTTATGGGTTTCAGCACCTCTTAGGCCAGGCATGTCCAAACTTCAGCCTTCCTGATGTTTTGGACCACAACTCCCAGAATTCTAAACTCAGATTGCGAATGGCAAAGGACTGTGGGAGTTGCAGTCCAAACCATCTGGAGGGCCGAAGTTTGGACATGCCTCTCTTAGGCCATTTCCCACCTATTGAGCCTATTGAGGCTAATGTCTACCTAATGAACCTATTCAGGCCATTGTTCATTTAATGAGTCTATTTCAGACCAGGGTGATATGAGGTCAAAGTGAACTATAAAATGGGGGATTCACAACTATCTTTCCTCAGACTGATGAAGCTGTTTGGATGAGCAGCGAAACATTTCAATCTCTCAAGAAAAGAAGTCCAGTTGCCACGATTCAACTTCCAGATAAACTCACCTGGACGACTTAGAATCATCACAGACATAGATCCCATTGAGTTCAGTGGGGTGGAATCCTTGTAATCTTTTTTACCCAATTCCATTTGATCTCTTAAAACCACTGTGTCACAGCTGTATTCTTCTAGCAAGTGTACTATAATATTTCCTGCTTGGTTAGTACATTTAGGGCTACTAATGGTAGGAGAAGGAAGGTTCTGAAAGACACACAGAAACTAAGGTTGACTTACCTCCTTGGTATGAAAATATCAAGTGAGGTCAAGAGTTAGCTCTGATGCAAATCGATCCCTAAATTCAAAGTATGGTGCATGGCAGCATTCACTCTTCACTTAACTGTAAAGTACAAGACAGAATTTCAGCATGTGATAAGGCTTGGGTCAGTTGGGGGGGGTATATAAATAAAATAAATTAAGTTAAATAAAATTAAATAAATATTTTCAAATATAAATTTAAAAACATTCCTCCTATAAAATGTTTTTTATTCTTTGGAATCCAGTCATTCAGAGTAAAATGACTAAATAAATAGGACATGAGAATCATTAGCCTGAGTCCTGAAGATGTGGTTAGCAGGGCAAAGTGTCATTTCAGAATCTGAAATATGGACCCTATACCTGCGGGACAGAGCTAGGGCGGGTGGGTGGGTGGCGAGAATTCAATAAATACAAATCATTCAGTAATTTCTATCTTACTTGAAATATGTATTCACACTTACTTTAATGAGGCAGCCGGATGCGTCAGAGATTAATATCTCCAGAGCTTCCATCCTCTACAGTGAACTATAATGATTTAAGGAACAGAAATCCTGTGTAAACACCATGGGAAAAGCTGGAGGGGTTCCTCTTCCAATTAACACTGACAATAAAGCTTTTCAGAGGTTCCTCTTTTGATGCAGCTGTTTGTTACAAATTTTGATAGCAAACTGTGATTTCTTTTTAAGTTATTATACTTTTGGGGAGCCCTGGATCATGTTGGGGGACACTGGGGAGCTGCAAAAAAGGACTTGGGGTGTGTGCAGTTGATAAGCTACACTTTGGACACCTCGGTATTGGAGTGAGGGTGAGCATCCTACGACCCTTTAGAAATGAATAGGACTCGCCTCCCATCTGGAAGCATTGGCTGTACAGCCTAGAGCCGATGGGTATTGCAGCATTCATCGTAATAGTGCATTCTGAGGAACCCACGGCAGAGTGATTGCTTTTGCAGGGAAAAAGTCAATCACTGCCAGTTTGACAAAATTAGACAGAAACCTTGTTTGAGACATTCCAGAATTGATGCCAGCCACGTATTGGGGTAAGATGTCTGCATAAAAAGGCTTCATATATTGCTTGTTAATGCTGTTAGTTAGAGAACAGATGGTCAACATCAAAGATGTTTTCCTGAAAGGAAGTTTTACTAATCACGGAACTGCTGGGATGCAGCTACAAAAGAGTCCTTAGGAAGAGTTCTACAGTTTTCCAAGTACATCATAGGTGGGAAATTTAAGGTTCTCCAGATGCTTTGGTTTGAGGCTCTGATCGGCCACACTCAGCATGGCCAGTAGTAAGGGATTATGACAGTTGACTGGGATCTGCGGAAGTCCAAAAGATCACAGCTTCTGCAGCATTTAATGATGCCAAATAGTCCTGGCTTCCTGAATTGCCACATGGTTAGAGATGATCCATCCAACTCGACAGTCCTGTCATTATGATATATATTATATCATTTTTTTTTTGCAATGTATAGTTTTTGACTGAGAAAAGGACATTTCCAGCATATGAGTGAGTGCAGGAAGGATTCTCTGACCTTCCCAATTCAAATGAAAGTGTGAAAATTCCTGAGGATCCTGGTTCCCAGCCTGTCAAGTGATGCTGAGCCAAGTTCACCTCTGTGGAAAATTAAGCAAGTGCTGTCTTCATGGGATGGTTGATGTACTTCAGGCAACAGAGTGTTGGGAAATAGAAATGTTTGTGTGTGTTGTGTTATTACAGTCATGACCGACTCTCTATGACTCCATGTCCATGGAGTTTTCTTGGCAGGAGTACTGGAGTGGTTTGCCAGTTCCTACTCCAGGCGCCTACAGCACCTGGTATTCCCTGGTGGTCGCCCATCCAAGTACAGTGGTACCTTGTATAAAGGAATTGATTTGTTCCAAATGAAATTATGTTAAGCAAATTTTCCTTTATACAAATTTCCCATAGGAATGCATTGAAAACAGAATGATCCCATTTTTATGTTGTACAAATTTGCCCCATAGGTGATTCTGTTAAGCAAATTTCCCCTATCTCCGGAATTTTTTATGTTGTACAAATTTTATGTTATACAAGCCATTTGTTATACAAGGGTCCACTGTACTAACCAGGGCCGACCCTGCTTAGCTTCCGAAATCAAGCGAGATCAGATGTGCTTAGTATCAGCCTTTAGATGCTCTTCCTGAATTCCCTGGACATTCTGTTGGAAGGCATGATTGTGTATGCTAGGTTCCCTAAACAAGCCTGCTGGCTCAGGTACGATGGAGAACACATTGCCATTGTCAGTGCTGAAGTAAAATCTATTTAAGTCAGTTTTGGTGTGCACACCAAGGAAGGGGCTGTAATCTTGTCCCAGCTTGCTGGGGGGTGGGTGGATGGGGGCAGTGGGGGGGGGCAATGTGCAGCCTGGATGATTACTTGTAAACCACTCAGAGAGTGCTTTAAGTGCAATTGGGCAGCATAGAAAGAGCACACTTTAACTTTGATTTTGTCTTTCATTTCAGGAAGCAAAATATCTCCAATTGTCTTTGATTGTATTTAGTGGTAATATGCAAAGTCTTGCCAATGCTGTCAATTTGTACCTAACCTCTAGTCATTCATATGACTATATACCGTTTCCACTATTTGTGTTTATTTACTAGTCCACTTGTGCTAACCCACATGTTGGTAATAAAACAGAGACCAGGAAAGAATGGAGTACTGTATGTAAAATGAGCAGAGAAAGAAAGAAGTGGATAATGCTTTTTTTTAAAGTGTTGGGAATAGGAAAAAGGTTTGCTATTAAAAAAAAAAAGAATAGAAAAAATGGAATGGAATTTTGTTGTATGGCTAACACCTTCCAAGCATTTTGCTTTACTTTGGACTTGAGAATTTAGATAGTAAGTAGAACTTGTATGCTCTTTGAAGATGGGAGAATACACTTATTGTTCTTGTACCATGCTGAATGCAGAACAACGGAGGCCTGGTTATCTTTGCTTGAGATCCCTTAAAACTATCAAAACAGCGTCAGCATATTTCAATAAGGGATGGGGGAGAGCTTTTAGGATTTACTGACTGTAATATTAAATTTTGATTGTGTGCTAATTCATCTTTGGGCAGCTGCAAAGAAAACAATGTGTGGCATTTTAAGAAATGAGTAATGTGCTCTTTAAGCATTGAAGCTAATTAGGAAAGCACTTTTAGCATTTAAAACTAGCTCCTGTTTAAGTGCCTTAAGCTTTTATTAATTGTATGGACAAAAAACCCTTTATAGTAATTGAAAATTTAATTACACCCATTTTTTTTGTTCTCGGAATGGGAGCTTATTAAACTTTAAACACTTAAACATCTCTTGGAACACCAATGACTGTATAGATGGTGGTGTTCTACATTCCAATTAAAGAAGCAAGCGTAAATCACTATAAACCTAAACTGAATTTTAAGTAATGTTTTGTTCTTTAAGTGCTCCTGTTCTGTTACACATAGATACAGATTATCACATCTATGATAACCACTGCTGGTCCTTGACATCTTGGTAGGAGTTGTTAACCTTTGCCTTTAGAAAGATTTAAATATTATGCAGAATAAAATATAAAAACCATGCAAACAGTATGACTGTGACTTATCTGCATCATTTATTCTGTGTATAGACATACAGTATGTGGTATGTTTTGATCTTATTGAGTCGTGGTTCCCAACCTTGGCTAACCCCAGTGTTCTTGGACTACTGTTCCCAGAAACACCGTTAGTCTGTGGAACTCCCTGCCACAGGATGTCTGATGTCATCTGGCCTGGATGCCTTCAAAAGGGGATTGAACAGATTCCTGGAGCAAAAGTCCATCACAGGTTACAAACCATGATGGAAATGCGTAATTTCCAGGCTTAAAACCAGGGTACTTCAAGGGCCAGATGCAGGGGAGTGGTTGCAGGAGACAGATATCTAGTCTCGTGTGCTCCCGGACACATTTGGTGGGGCCACGGTGAGATACAGGAAGCTGGACTAGGTGGCCTTTGGCCTGATCCAGCGTGGCTGTTCTTATGTTCTTATGACCAGCACAGCTGAAGGCCTTTGGAAATTACCATTCAGGAACACCTGGGTTCCCCAAGACTGGGAGCCACTGATATATTTCCCAGGGATGGGATTGCTCTTCACTAAGGAATAAGGGCAAACATGGTTTTGGGCTTGGAAGGAAAAACAGGATGCAGCCAAAGGGAAGGAAATCATGGGTTGGATTCATCTAGTGCAGTCCTAATCCAAAAACGTTCCAACAGTTTCGGGATTAGCAACAGGTGCAAGCTTCTTCTGTCTGTAAAGACAGTCTGCTTCTGCTTATATACTGCCCCATACCACTTCAAGTAGTCTCTGGGCGGTTTACAGTTTAATTATGCAGGCTGCACATTGCCCCCCCCCCCAAGCAGGCTGGGTACTCATTTTATCGATCTCGGAAGGATGGAAGGCTGAGTGAACCTTGAGCCTGCTACCTGGGATTGAAGCCCAGGTTGTGAGCACAGTTTTTCCTGCAGTCCTGTACAGGCATTTAACCACTGCGCCATGGGGCACAGTCACCTTCTCCCACCCCCCATGATCTGGGTTAGGGTATGCTGCAGGGAGATTCTGGTAATCCCAGTGCAGTCACTTATGAAGAGATGTAGTGGGAGAATGATTAGGGGACTGGAACACCTTCCTTCCATCTGAGGCTGCAACGGCTGGGCCTCTTCACTCTTGAACGATGGCGCCTAAGAGGTGACCTGATTGAAGTTTATAAAATCATACACGCTGTGAACAAAGTAGATAAGTAAAAACAGTTCTCCCTATCGTACAACACTAGAACTAGGGGGCACTCCATGAAACTTTTGGGTGCTAGATCTCAAACAAATAAGAGAAAGTACTTTTTCACCCAGAGGATCACTGGTCTATGGAACTCCCTGCCAGAAGAAGTGGAGACAGCTGTCAGCCTTGACAGCTTTAAGAAAGGATTGGACAAGTTCATGGAGAACAAGGGTATCCATGGCTATCATGACGGATGCCTAAGGACAACCTTCAGGTTGGAGAGATAGGCGGGATATCTCTCAATGCCATGTGCAGGGAATTGTAAGCAGGTGAAGACATCTGCTTGGGAATACCCTGAAGGAAATGGTGAGCTGCTTTGTGAGACAGAATGCTGGACTGGATGGGCTGTGATGGCCTGTTCCAGCAAGGCTGTCCTTATGGGGAGCATCCAAAGAGACACAGCAGAATAACTTCTCCAGCAGAAGCTACGTCTGTGAAGATTCTGTCTTCCAGGTGAGGTTATCTGGATGTTGAGTCATGGCAACTGGACATATTTTCTTGTGAGATCGAAACGTTTTGGTGCTCATCCAAGCTGCTTTGTCAGTCTGAGGAAGCTGCTTGGATGAGCAGCAAAACGTTGTGATCTCTCAAGAAAAGAAACCCAGCAGAAGCTATGTACTAGAGCCTAGAGCAGTGACTCATTCAGAGATGCAACAGGCAGCTCCTGCTGTACATTGGCTCCTAGTAATCTGTTTATTGTTAGCCTGATTTGTATTTGAAGCCTGATGTTGCTGTATGTATGAACATCATTGCAGTATGTCATTTATGCACTTGTGCTGACTGGACATTGACTCTCTACATAGGCATTTGGAACAGTAAATCCTACCAGCAACGCCAGCTCCCACTTTTCCTGTAGTCATGATGCTTTGTCTCATCCACCAACAAATTTTCTTGCTTGACTTGCCTTTATATGGTGTTTTCTGGAAGAGTATCTCACAAAAAAGAACAAATTTCTGTCCCTCAATTGATAAGTCTTTGTTTAATGGCACAAATCCATGTATGCGGTCCTGGAAAGAGGCCTGAGATTGTATGTATGTATGTATGTATGTATGTATGTATGTATGTATGTATGT
>JAHTLZ010000195.1:2288965-2320773 GCA_023846285.1 Phrynocephalus versicolor
TATTTATTTATTTATTTATTTATTTATTTATTTATTTATTTATTTATAATAGAGACAAGGTTCTCATGGCGAAACTCAAGAAATTGTTTTCCTATGGGAACTGAAGTCTTGTATGTATCTCCAGCAGGAGCAATGTAAAGGAATACTTAAAGTTACCCCTAATAATGCCGAGATAAAACGTAGAGGCTGGGTTCACTGGTCCATTGAGTCCCTTCCAGCTCTGCAGTTCAAAGGTTATTTTCCCCTACATGCCTGCCGTAGGTACCGGGAAAACTTTGCTAGCTAAAGCTGTTGCCACTGAATGCAATACAACCTTCTTCAACATCTCGGCATCCACCATTGTCAGCAAATGGAGGGGTGATTCAGAAAAGCTTGTCAAGGTAAAAACTGTTTCTGTTTTCCTTGTACAGTAATAGAATGAAAGAGTGATGTGCAGTATTTTCTAATGCAATAGCTAAGGTAGAAGTGGACTAATTTCAGTTTTATATGGTTTCCTTCCTTCCTTCTTCCATCCATCCATCCATCCATCCATCCGTCTGTCCGTCCCTCCCTCCTTCCTTCCCTCCATCCATTGGAATCTCAGGCTTCACTTCTCCTTTGTAAATTTCAGACATACTGTGGTACCTCAACTTACGAATTTAATCCATTCCCAATGCATGCTCTTAAGTCGAACTGCTCTTAAGTTGCGGTACCTATCTAAAAAAATTGAAAAAATAAGTTAAAAATGAAAAAAATAAGAAAAAAAATTGTAAGTTGAGCAGACCATATCTAAAATTTGTAAGGTGGCAGTTAAAATGGCAACAGTTTTCCGCTCTTAAGTCAAATTGCTCTTAAGTCGGGGTACCGCTGTACATTGTTTGCATGAATCCCAGCAGTTGTCCCTTGTCCCGTTGCTGGTGCTCTACTTTTTGTACATGGTCTGGCTAGGAATTTGCCTTCCGCCTTCCATCCGTGCCTCAGATCCCTCTGTGTGTCTCCTTTGGCCATTCTGCAGCTCCATTTCCAAGTTAAAGATCTTCCAGAAGTGAGCTCCCGCTGTTAACCCCAGCTCCTGCCAACTTAGCAGTTCGAAAGCATGTAAATGCAAGGAGATAAATAGGTACCGCCGTAAAAAGGGGGAAGGTACAACAGTGTTTCCTTGCAGCCATGCCGGCCACGTGGCCACGGACTTGCACAACACTGGCTCTTCAGCTTGTATACGGAGATGAGGACTGCCCATAGAGTCAGACACGACTAGCACGCATGCGCAAGGGGAACCTTTACCTTTACTATTCAGGAGTAGGATGAGGAGTGGAGAGAATGAAAGTTTTCCCATCCTGCCCCCCCCCACACACAAAGAACAATCCCACTTACACTTTTTAAAGCATACAGAAGTTACCTTTTGAATTGCTACTCCTTGAATCGCATGCTGGACAGGGGACTTGAGAATTACAGTCCCCAAAAAGCATATTTCCCAAGCTCTTGATTTCATCAAGTGCAAGCCATGCGTTGCAAACAATTGACATAACAGTCATAAGCGCTTGCCTTTATTTACGTTTGCTTTGTTATTAAAAGGCCACTTTGACCTTAGAATGCTGAATTCTCTAACATAGCCATTCTCTACGCTTTGCAACATTTGCAAAAGGCCACAGATGGGAAACACACCCACCTTTATAAGGCTTGTTGTGCAGTGTATACAATCCTGGTTAATCCTGTGTTTCTTTCCTATTGTGTTTATGGCCATGCCGCCCCCCCCCCCAAAAAAAAAAAAAAGGTTTGCAAATGCCTGACCTAAACTGTAGCCTAAATGCTCTGTTTCCCTCCCTGTAGTGGTCTGGGAAAAACAGCAGCTACAGCAACCCTTCGGAGTTTCAGGCTCTCATTATGAAGTATCATCAACCACAAAGATTAAAGCTGTCAAGTCCTGTCCACCTCAGTGGATTGCACAGTTGGTTTTGTGTGAAATTATCTTGAAACAAGAAAGCCAATAAGGCACGGTCCTTTCAGTGATGAAGTCTCAGATTTCTTAAGCAGAATTAGGTTTGCAAAAGGAAATAGACTACCTTGATTCAAAACTGCATAGTTTAACAACCAGACTGTACTTTTAAAATCTATCATTATTCACATTATGTTTGGAACAGGAAAGAAAAACTCCCAGAGTTGCTTTAGTTTAATCCAACATTATTTTAAAGTCCACTTTGGAAAAAAATCTTATTTAAAAATCTACAAACGGTACAATAACACAGGAAGGAAAATGTTTTAATCTCTGTTGGCTGCTTTAGGATTTGCCCCAAATCCCTTTCTGGAGTCATTTTCTTCTATCCTATTACTCTCCATGTACTTGGGTAGGATTTAACAGAAAAGATTTAAAACATAAAGACAGGATTATTTATGCATGTTTGCTCTTTTATAAGCCTTGCAGATTTAAGAAATGATTTGTGTTCCCATGTCAAGGCAGTATTTCAGATAATTTCCCCCAAATACTCGGGTAGAATTTGTAGAATTTGTATCTTCTGCTCTCAAAACATGAATAACCATTATCAGCCAGTCCACACGGCAAGAGAAGAATGCACAGCACATTAACACAGTGCTTTCTTTGTTCATGTATTTGTAACTGATCTTATATGTTTTGGCTGGGTAGCTAGGTTGAGTTAGGTATCTGGCTGGGTATCTAGAGACAGGTGGTTTGAATCCCCACTCTGCCTCTTGGAAGAAGAGCGAGCCTGTGTGGTTTTGGGCAAGCTGCACAGTCCCAGGGCTCCCCAGGAGAAGGGAATGGGAGTACCCTCTACCAGGAAAACTCTGAAACACTCACCTTAAATCCGAACTGACTTGACAATATATTATTATGGTTGTGATTGTTTATAGTCTTACGATTTCAAAATGGTTTAGTCTAGATCAGGCATGTCCAAACTTCGGCCTTCCTAATGTTTTGGACCACAACTCCCAGAATTCTAAGCTTAGAATGCCAGTGGCAAAGGACTGTGGGAGTTGCTGTCCAAAACATCTGGAGGGCCGAAGTTTGGACATGCCTGGTCTAGTTTCTAGCTGCCTAGACGCCCTAAGCACATCTGATCTCGCCTGATCTTGGAAGCTAAGCAGGGTCGGCCCTGGTTAGTACTTGGATGGGTGACCACCAGGGAATACCAGGTGCTGTAGGTGCCTGGAGTAGGAACTAGAAAGCCACTCCAGTATTCCGGCCAAGAAAAACTCCTTGGACATGGGATCACAAAGAGTCGGTCACGACTGTAACAACACAACACCCCCAGTGTAGATTCTGTCTCTGGATGCACCATTGCATAACATGAAACAGCAAAGAGATTGATCACTGCAGACAGAGTGTCATCAAAGGTCAAGAATGCATAGCAGTTGGACAGGTTGGTCTGTTTCTATTCTGTGTTTTAAAAATATTTGTCAATTGATAATAAAATCATATTTAATATTTGTTACATTCCTTGAGGATGCATATCCTGATGGCCTAAATAATGTAAAAATAATTGGAACTATTTGCCAGAATCTCACCAGGACCATACCACTAGTTAGGTTATAAGACCTGGTAGGCAACAAGTACATCTTTTGACCTCTGAACTGACACAATCTGCTGCTGAAATGTGTGTCATTGGCAGGACGATGGCAGGCATAAGTCATAGGATTCTGGCCCTGGTGACACTTTTTGTGTGGTGTACAACAGGAGGTGGCAATTGCCAATATCGGTGGATTTGTACACCACAGTGTTAATCGTAAATATTTTTTAGGCTTCACCCTTCCAAGCTTAGCTCATATCGTTTTCTTTGTACAGTGGTGCCCCGACTTAAGAGTGGAAAACTGTTGGCATTTTAATTGTCACCTTACAAATTTTAGATATGGTCTGCTCAACTTGCAAATAATTTTTTAATTTTTTAATTTTTTAATTAATTTTTAAATTTTTTTAGATAGGTACCCCAACTTAAGAGTAGTTCGACTTAAGAGCATAGGTGAACAGATTAAATTCGTAAGTCGAGGTACCACTGTGTTTGCGACAGTATTCACTTGCAGTTTAATGGGAACTTATTTTTCTCAAGTTCCATTGTAAAAGATAGAAGTGATGCAGGGGGGGGGGATATATGACATCCTCTGTTTGCAAGGCTCTCTAAGAGCTGGTGATGAGAAAGGCCATCACGAGGATCCTAAAATGATGGTGATGATAAAAGTAAGACAATATGGCGGACTCTCTCTCTAGCTCATCATAGGGCACCTCTGCTCATTGCTTCCCTATTTCCGTGAAAATAAGACCTCCCCCCAAAATAAGCCCTAGCAGGATTTCTATGCATTTGTTAAATATAACCCCTACCCTGATAATAAGACCTAGTCATGGGCGTGGCTATGGTTGTGTGCAGGGCTGACATTCAAGCATATTATACTTAAAAGTAAGACATCCCCTGAAAATAAGCCCTAGTGTGTCTTCTTGAGAAAAAATAAATATAAGACAGTGTCTTATTTTCGGGGAAACACGGTAGATCATTGTTGTCCTTTCCAGCTTCACACACCTGGGGCAAGGATCCCACCCCCCGACTGACCTTTCCTGCTCTTTTCCTCTGAACAGGTGCTGTTTGAGCTGGCCCGCTACCACGCGCCCTCCACAATCTTCCTGGATGAGCTGGAGTCAGTCATGAGTCAACGAGGCACCGCTCCGGGGTAATCCTGTGCAGGTGGCTTTCCCCTTTTCTCTTGAGCCAGTGGCTCAGAGTGGCGCCCACGCTTGCTAACGGCAGCCAAGGCGACAGAGGAAGACCTCCTGCTTCCACGCAATTCCTCTGGGCACTGCTTGTATCAAGTGGGCACGTCCTGCTCTAGGTCAACTGTGCTTACAAGAGTGTGTGGGGCTCTAAAGAACTATAGAGTAGAAGGCCCCTATCCATGGGAGCCTAATCTGCTTGACTCACCTATCCATGGCCTGGAAATATTAAAAAAAACTACCAGAAGAAAAATCTCACAATATATACAGTAGGACCCCGGTATCCACTGGGGATTGGTTCCAGGCCTTCACATGGATAATGAAAACCGTGGATAAGAGAGAACGCCTGCCCACCCACCCCAAACTGCTGTTTCCTGAAAGTAGCTTACTTTATGACTGCTGTTTTGAGACAGTACCTTGCTTTATAGCTGCTCTTTGTGACAGTAGCTTGCTTTACATATGCTATTTGTGACAATAGCTTGCTTTACAGATGCTGTTTGTGACAATAACCTGCTTTTACTGCAGATAAAATTGTGCTCATGACCTGGGGTTCAATCCCATATAGCAGGCTCAAGGTTGACTCAGCCTTCCATCCTCCCAAGGTGGGTAAAATGAGTACCCAGCTTGCTGGGGGGACAATGTGTAGCCTGCATACTGTAATTAAAAACTGTAAACTGTCCAGACACTACTTGAAGTGGTATGGGGCAGTATATAAGCAGACCACTTTACAGCTGTTGATTGTGACAATAGCTTGTTTTGTGGCTGCTGAATTATTTACTTATTTTTCCTTTGCCAACCGCAGATAACTGAATCAGTTGATATGGGAGTCCTACTGTATATATTTTTGATGAAGTTACCACAACTGCCCACTAGAGGGAGACAGAGACCATGTTGTATATTGCAATTGCCAGAGGAATTTCCATGATGGAAAGGCATCTGGAGGGCCATCTGTTGCTTGCCCAAGCAATGGAGAAAGGAACAACTCCATTTGGCTTAGAAAGCCAAATGTCTTTTCCCCACGGGTCTGTGGTTTCAGCTGCTTGACCTCAAATCCAGATCTCAAGGCGTCTGGTATACCAAACATCCTGGATGCTGCCATCCCTTCCTTTGAGTTTTTTTGTCTTTATAGATGTATCCTTGAAATAGTACACAATCCCACCCACCCCCATCTCTCTGAGATTTTCGGACACGGACCTTCTCTCAGTCCCACCACCATCACAGGCACTTTGGTTAGGGCTCCAGAGAGGACATTTTTGGTGGCTGCTCCTAAGCTATGTAATTCTCTCCCCGCTCCATATAGTCTTTCTGCTGGGAATTGAAAAGCTTCCTTTTTAATCTGGCCTTTCATCTCTGAATGCATCTGTAGGATTGCAAGGGATACATTTTTAGTCAGGTGTTTTCAGTTTGTTTTAACTAATTACATAAAACATTTAATATTAATTTGAAGAGTTATTTTAATCTTAAGTTGGTCAATAATAAGAGTTGTAAACTGCCCAGAGTGGCCGTGTTGCCAGATGGGCAGAAAAATAAATAAATAAATAAATAAATAAATAAATTTCAACGTGGGACTTTGTTTTTTTAAAAAAAGATTTAGCAATGTTTTTATCTAACATTAATATAATGTTCATTAAATACTTTTTAAATATTTGTGTAAGTTAATTGTTTTTAGCTTTCAGATAATGTCCTTTTTAATGATGTAGGCTGCCTTTGGTCCTTTTTAATGAGAAAGGTGGGGTAGAAGTATTTTAAATAAATAAATAAATGGAAATTTATGGAAGGTGAAGCAGTGTTTCCTTGCAGCCATGCCAGCCACGTGGCCATGGACTTGCACAACACTGGCTCTTTGGCTCGAATATGGAGATGAGCACCGTCCCTAGAGTCAGACATGACTAGCATGCATGTTGGGGGAACCTTTACCTTTACTAAATAAATAAATCTTAATTTATTGAGCTTTTAAGCATTTATGTTTGAGCTGTTGTCCACTGCCTTGACTCCACTCCCTGTGATAAAGATAGGGTGTAAAACAAAATAAAAGAATAGATTTGTTTGCCAAGTTGCTTTCCAGACCATTAATAGAGTAACAGTATATTTATATGTCTGTATAGCATCACAGTTGTTAAGGGGTTTTAGAGATAAGCATGAATCGCTAGTTCGGTGGTTTATGCTGGTTCAGCAGATGGCCAAACAGGTGTTTTGTGGTTTGGTGCCCCTTCCGGTGGGCATCCCCTCTGAAGCAGCCCCCCCAGCTTCCCAGCCTCACCTCCTCCAGGTGCTCCTTTTGAAGGGGCATTCTTGCTGGAGGGAGTGGGGCACTGAACCGCAGGCCTGTTCAGCCACCCACTGAACCAGCACGAACCGCCACATTGCTGGCTCATGCCTGCCTCTAGTTCATGTGCTCGCACTGGGCAGTTGCCAGGCTGAAACTCTTGAAAGTTACCCTCCTCGTCTGAAACGCACATTGTAGGCCAAAGCCCACTAGTAAGCCACAGACAGAGTAGTCAATTGTACCCGTGGGGATTCGAGGAGTCCACTGGTCTGCAAGTTCCACGGAGTCAGTGGGCCTTCTCTGGTGGCATCTTGCCACTGGATATCAGCTGTAGCTGGCTAGTTCTTCAGAGGACTGGAGCCCAGGGGGAGACCTCATCAAAATAGGACCCCTCTCCTGGGTGTGGTGCTAGAAAAGAGGTGGGGAGCACAGAGCAAGAGAGGATGGAAATGGAGCAGCATCTTCAACTGCCATGAGTGGGTGAGGCACAGTGATTGCTGGACGAGAAAACCAAGCCTAGTGGTACTGCCTAACCCAGTGATGGTGAACCTTTTAGAGACCGAGTGCCCAAACGGTAATTCAAAACCCACTAATTTTTTTTCAAACAGCCAATACAGTAATTTAACCTATATACAGGTGGCTATGAAGGGGCGATGTCGGGTGCCCACAGAAAGGGCTCCGTGCCATAGGTTCGCCGACACTGGCCTAACCCTTGGACAGGTGCTGGGTCCCTTTTGTCATGAATTATGAGGAGTTATCCTCAAAAAGCAGAGTTGCAGCAATGTCAAGGATTAGAGGCAAAAATATGACAGACTCTGTTGCTGGTTTTCTATTGCAGTCTATTTACAAAATATATACAGGTTCCATTAGTTTGCAGAGACTTTCATCCAGTAGCATAAATTATCCAGCTACTCTTCTTACTCACAGCCAACACATCAGGCTTACTGGCTAAACAGCCCTGGCTAAACAGCAAGAACATATTGCAATACCCATAGTATAGATAACATCTCTTTCCAATCACTTCTTTACTTTCACATCACATGTCACAGTGCTTCTCTCATCCATGCTTCTGAGCTACGCTCCACTGTCCTGGGACACTCGCCTTCTTGTCAAGGCCGCTTTACCAAGAGTGCTTCAGTCCCCAGCTGGACTTCATATCTCTAATTGCAAGTTGAAAAACTCACATTATTTATTCTTGACACCTTCTGTGTTCAGCTGATGAACCCCTTTTCAGATAAATCGTTGGGATTTTGCTTGCTGAAATCTACCTGCTCTTGGAACACCCCCCCCCGGGCCCAATTAGAACTTGGAAAGTAACTTTTCCAAGCAGTTAGCTCCTGCTGCTTCCCCCCCCCCCCAGGTTGAAAGAATAATTTAAAAAGACGGATCCCCCCCCCCCAAGAAGTCAAGTTGGCAGTTTCAAATGCCTTTTATTTTTTTTGGCATATTTATTTATTTTGTTTATTAGAAATATTTATGTCCTGCTTTCCCCCCTCCCCTGAAAAAGACTCCAAGGACACAGCTGAAAACACCTGTTTGAAAGGGCAGGTTCAGCTGTTGCATAACCACTAACAACAGGAAAAGCTGTCCATGCTGTGTTGATAGGCAACCCATGCTGGTGCCTGGCATTTAAGCAGCTGTACCCGAGATGGAAGCTCCATCCTTTTCCGGAGGCAGAATCCCAAGGAATGTCTGCATCGGGGAACTCTCCGTTGCTTCCTGAGGCAAGGCAGGTGTCTTGGACAAACCTGTTGCAGGTGTGTGTGTATTATAAGGACCTCTGGAGCTTCATTGGATGTGATGGATTAGGTTCTGTTAAGATGCATCTGTTGTGGTTTGAGTCCATTGGCTTCCAGGAGTGTTAGCCCTAAATGAGGAAAGATTTCAGCTACTCTCATTATATTTAAAAAAAGTAACTATTCCAAGGTCTGGCCATGGTGTCTAAGTGCTGGTTTACCCCTCTAGCTTTCATCCTGATTACCAAGAAGGATCAGGAGAGCTGGAAAGAGATTTCCAAACACGCAATACGCATCAGGTAGCATATATCACTTTGGATAAATTACAGTGAAAGAGGGAGATGCCTCTGTTGATGAATACTGTATTTTGAAGTCATAATGGTTCCCATTATCTAGTGGTTATACACATTGGTGTTGGAACTTTATTTATTTAATTAGTTAGATAGTTGATATTATTCATGGGCCACCTTCCTCCTCATAAGGGACCCAATGCGGGTCACAACAATTAAAAGTATACAGGGCTCACAGGTTTTTAAAATGACATTAAAAACCATTTATTTAAAATAGTTTTTGCACCACCTTTCTACTTAAAAGGGACCCAAGGCGGCTTACACCGTTTAATATTCAAAACCTAAATGAGCAAGTGTATAAATTGCATAAAGGAGGAACGCCACCTTAAAAACCTGTAAACCAAAGAAACACCAAAACATATCCAAAGCGGTAAGACACTACGGTCCATTAAAAAAAAAAAACTACTCAAGCAGCCAGTCACTCAGGGGAAGCTTGCCCGACGAGAAAGGTCTTTGCCTGCTTGCAGAAGGACAACAAAGATGGAGCCAGGCTGGCCTCCCGTGGGAGGGAGTTCTGGAGTCTGGGAGCAGCAGTGGAGAAGGCCCTCTCCTGTCTACCCACCAAGTTAAAAGAGCAATTAAACATTTGTCATATGAATGCTTAAAAACAATTTTAAAAACTGTTTAAAAGTGTCTACATTTAATAAATACAGTCTTCCCGAGGACTCTCCCCCAATACTTGTTGCTGAAAAGCCTGTGTGAAGAGGAAGGCCTTTGCCTGATGATAGAAGGACCCCAGGATAGGGGTGGGGGGAAAGGAGAAACTCTTGCTTCTCAGTGGAATGCATGGGTGCAGCCATTACGTGCTAATCCTGTTTATTAAATTTTTCTAGAGACCCTTTAATTGCAATGATGACTGTAAAATACAGTAATATTGCTGGGAAGAGCTCAGAGAAAGTGCAAGTAAATGCACAGCTGAGAAGCACCTGCCTTGTACTTTAGTGGATGGTCCACTGACCTCTGAACAGGTCACGCAGCTGGGGCTCCAACGGGAATGAGGAGCCCAGAGTCAGGGCAGAAAAATGGGAGGGGACCAGAGTGAGCCCTGGTGGGATCATGAATTCCTGAGGGCTCATTCCATACTGCTCTAAGCTGACAGAAAAAAAATTGGACAGCCATCTGCCCGGGATGGTATGAGGTCTTGGGCAGGAGGTTGGACCGCCAAGGTCCCTTCCAACCCTATGATGATTCTGCGAACTCTTGGGCAAAAGCCTTCCCACCCACGTTTCTTGAGATCCTAAGTGTTGAACCAGGGACCTCCTCCCAGCAATATGTCTCTTTTAATAAACGTTGAGTCTTGCCATCTGCTTTTATAACCCAGCTAGAGATGGACACGAAGCGTTTTGTCCAGAGTTGTCCACATTTGTACACTGTGTATGGATTTTGACAACTTTTGACAAAGTGCTTGGTGCCCATCTAATTGTTCCGGATGGATGGAATAAACTTGCGCTGTCCTATATGTTACAACCAGGGGTCAAGAGCTTCCCTGAGAATGTGGTGCCATCCTCTGCTCTCCATATTGAACAGGATGGGAAGAAGGTTGCAGATGGTTTTAAAGCTCTCCCCTTCATTTCAATCATCTCTCCCCCAGGAGAGCTTCTTGTTGGGTTGTGCCACACTGTGGTCCATTAAGAATACATTGGATAAGATCATAGCACCTGCTGAACTCGATCAGCAGGCCCTGCCACCCTGTATTACCCAGATGTGCAAAGCCGGGCCACCTACCACTGAATGATTACGGCTTCTGTTCCCTGTAATTATCCCGGGCGAGCCAACTCAAGGCTTAATAGCCTTCTCACTAAATGCCAGCTCAGGGCTTCTTGCATTAATCTGCATGCAAAGATAAAACTCCAACATGTGCATTTCCTTTCATTTTGGTACTCTTAGGAGTGGATTCATGGCAGAATTAACTCCTGGGCATTAATCGTCATGAAGTTGGATGTAATGCTTAGGTTTTAGCTAATGGAACTCAGCCATGCTTGGAATATGGACTATGAGAATGCGAGAAAAGAGACTCACACACCCCATAATTGGGTTTCCGTCTGTAAGAAAATAAAAGGTGTCCTTCTGATGCAGCCAAGGACTAATATTTCCCCTCCTTTCTTGCCTTCTTGTATATCTCAAATAGCAGTGAACACGAAGGTAGCCGTCGGATGAAAACCGAATTATTGGTGCAGATGGACGGCCTGGCACGATCGGATGATCTTGTCTTTGTTTTAGCAGCTTCCAACCTGCCCTGGTAAGAGATCGGGAGAGTACATTTTGAATACATTTGCGTGAGCCTCTAAACACAGATAAAGATTTTACTTAGTCTCCGAGCAGTAAAAGCCTTGATATTTGCTTAAAGCCTTCAAAGATTAATTGGGAGCTTTTTGCCTTTAAAAAAAAGGTTTGCTTTGCTTTTGCAATTCTTGTTATTTGTGCAGCAGAAGGAATTAATCCTTCATAAAGTCAGCATATGCCAGGGCAAGCCAGCTGCTAATATTTAAAAAGGGGACTTGATAGCCAAGTTATTTACTATGGTTAAGCTAAAGAAGGATTTCAACAAAGAAACTCGTAAGGTGCTTAAAACATTCAGCACCCTGAAAAGATATCCTCTATAAATAGGGAGGGTTGGATTTTATTGGTATTAAAAGGCAACTCTTAGAAGTTTCAGGATAAAGCCTTTCAGATTTTTTTTTCCAAATGACACATAGATTGCAGAAAGGAGAATGATATGTTAAGGAAAACATATACCATTAAGTATCTGAAGTTATCTTGTAGAGAAGCACTATGTGCAGGAGACAAGAGGCCAAGCTGAGCGCTGGGACATCCCAGTTCTTAGCCTTACTGTGATTTTCACTATGTAGCCTTATTCACACCTGCAACTTCTTCTTTGATGCTGCATCAGAAAATGGAAATGTTTCCTGGGGTGGAGTCGGGGAGAGAACAGCTCCCGATATCCCCCAGCCAGGATTCATGGAATTTTCATTCAAAGAAGTACCAGCATCCCTGGAAGAATAACCAGAACGGACTGATTTGTTTTCCATGGCTTCAGAGACAAGGTCTCGGGGCAATGGTTTCAAACTACAGGAAAAGAGATTCCATTTGAACATTAGGAAGAACGTCATGACAGTTAGAGCTCTTCGGCAATGGAATATGGTGCCACAGAGGGTGGTGGAGTCTCCTTCTTTGGAGGTTTTTAAGCAAAGGCTGGACGGCCATCTGTCAAGCGTCCTGTGATTATTGTTCCTGCATGGCAGAGAGTTGGACTAGATGGCCCTTGAGGTCTCTGGGAGCACACAAGAGTAGATATCTGTCTCCTGATACCACTCCCCTGCATCTGGCCCTTGAAGTACCCCGGTTTTAAGCCTGGAGATGACACATCTCCATCATGGTTTGTAGCCTGTGATGGATTTTTCCTCCGGGAATCTGTCCCATCTCCTTTTGAAGGCATCCAGGCCAGATGCCATCACCACCTCCTGTGGCAGGGAGTTCCACAGACTAACAACACACTGGGTAAAAATTTTTTTGTCTGTTCTCACTCTCGCAACCCTCAATTTGAGTGGATGTCCCCTAGTTCTGGTATTTTGTTCTGGTATTCTATGTAAACACAAGCAAACTGTAGCTGAATTATGCCTGTCGGGGAGCTGTGATCTCACATCTAACTCTACTTTCAATTATTATATACAAAGTCATCATTTAAAAAAAAAAAGGTAAAGCTCAACAGTGCCGTGCTAACACGTCGTTGCGCCATCTGCTACTGTTTCCTGGGAAGCTCTATTCTCTTTCTTAGGGAACTGGATTATGCCATGCTGCGCCGGCTGGAGAAAAGGATCCTGGTGGATCTCCCAAGTCGAGGGGCACGCCAGGCGATGATCCAGCACTGGCTTCCCCCTGTGAGCAACAGCGGAGGAGTGGAACTCAAGACAGAGTTAAACTATGCCTTACTCAGTCAGGTAAGCAGGGAGGCGTTCAGGTCGCATGCTACTGATGGCAAACACTCTCAGAGGGGGCTCAGAAAAGGCTGTTCTGATGGCCATGTGACATCCTCGCCCTTCTTAATAAAAAAAAAAATTCGCAGAGTTCCACAAGTACGAACCCCGGGTTCTCTAAACATTTGCATGTTGACATAGAGACACTCCTTCAGGTATTTGGGGTTGTGGCTGAAATAATGAATGTCTTTCATCTGAGTACTGTAAGAATCAGAATATAGTGGGGAAGCTGTACTGTAAAAATGTCAGCTAAGCTGCCTGGAGAGCTCACTGAGTTCGGCTGCAAAGCCAGAGGTTGGAGACTTAGTTCAGAAGAACATAAGAAGAACCATGCTGGATCAGGCCAAAGGCCCATCTAGTCCAGCTTCCTGTATGTCACAGTGGCCCCACCTGATGCATCTGGGAGTGCATGAGACTAGATATCTGTCTCCTGATACCACTCCTCTGCATCTGGTCCTTGAAGTACCCAGGTTTTAAGCCTGGAGATTACACGTCCCCATCATGGTTTGTAACCTGTGATGGACTTTTCCTCCAAGAGTCTGTCCAATCCCCTTTTGAAGGCATCCAGGCCAGATGCCATCACCACATCCTGTGGCAGGGAGTTCCACAGACTAACAACATGCTGGGTATATCTATCTCTATATCTATCTCTATCTCTATATCTATATATCTATCTCTATCTCTATATCTATCTCTATCTATCTATCTATCTATCTATCTATCTATCTATCTATCTATCTATCTATCTATCTATCTATCTATCTATCTATCTATCTATCTATCTATCTTCTGTCTGTTCTCACTCTCCCAGCCCTCAGTTTGAGTGGATGTCCCCCAGTTCTGGTATTTTGTAAGAGGGAGAAGAGCGTCCCTCTATCCACTTTACTCATGCCCTGCATTATTTTGTATGTCTCAATCATATCCCCCCTCAGGCACCTTTTTTCCAAACTAAAGAGCCCCGAATGTTTTAGCCTTTCCTCATAAGGAAGCTCCCCCCAGCCCAGTAATCATTTTAGTCGCTCTCTTCTGCGCCCCAGACTATCCAGCCTGTGTAGCCTTGGGCAAGCTGCACAGTTCAAGGATGTCCCCAGAAGAAGGGAATAGTCAAACACTTTCTGTATATTCTCTACGGAAAATCCTGAAAGGGGTCTCCATAAGTGAGAATTGCCTTGACAACACATGGTTAGGACTAATATTTTGCTAGCACTTTTATGGTCTTCCTCATAGTCTCTTGCCTAAATCACTTAATTGAAGGTTTCTGTTCTGTGAAGTGCTTGCTTACATTTTGACCAACTCAAGTCCATCTTTCACTTTGCCTCGCAGGAGATGGATGGGTATTCTGGGTCGGACATTAAGTTGGTCTGCAAAGAAGCTGCGATGCGCCCTGTGAGAAAAATCTTCAGCGCCCTTGAAAACCACCAGCCAGGTAATGTCATCTTTTCAGCACTTAATACTACAGAGAGGGCCATGATGAGGAAAAGCAGACCCAGGTAGCTTTCAGGGGTGAGCGATGAAAGGTACAGACCTATGTGTGTGTGCCAGTAGGTGGCAATATTCTACGTCCTTACGTTGTTATGATGTGCCATCCAGTTACATTCAATTTAGGCCATTTTAGGAATGAGTAACCTTCCAACATTTTCACCGTTAGCAGCCTTGCTCAGATCTCGCAAATGTAAGCCTAAGGCTTCCTTTATTATTGAGTCCATCCGTTCCATGTTCGTCTTTTCTTAATTGCCATCACTTTCTCTGGCATTACTGTCTTTTCCAGTGACTCTTCTCGTGTTATAGGTCAAGGACAGCATCCCTGTTTTTTTGCCATGTTAGTTGCAAATTACAGGATGTGGAGATGGCATCTGGCCTAGATGTCTTTAAAAGAGGACTGGACAGATTTCTGGAGGAAACGTCCATCACAGGTGACAAGCCACGATTCAGATAAAAAGAGGATACCTCAAAGTGCCAGAGACAGTGGAGTGGTCTCAGGAGACAATGTCTAGTTGTCTCATGTGCTCCCAGAGACATCTGGTGGGGCCATTGCGAGATAAAAGGAAGCTGGACTAGATGGGCCCTTGGCCTGATCCAACAGGGCTTATCTTATGTTCTTAAATGGGAATTCAGGTTTCAATTGATCTAAAACCCGTTTATTTATTTTCCAATCTATGGTACCTGTAAAGCTCTCCTCCAACATATTTTGATTGAATATTACAGGTATACCAATTCCGATGTGTGAAGAATGGTCAGGATTGTTTTTTTCTTGTTAAAGGAATTTATATTTAAAGGCCAAAAAGCATCACTGTACCTGTCCCAGTTCTCCTTAAGCATGTAATATATCCAGGCCACAAGATTTTCCCTCACATGACTATGGGAGGTTGGGTGACCTCCAGAAGATCAGAAAGAGTTCTCATGCATTTAAGAATAGTTGCCATGAAACAACTCCCTGTGTAATACATTCTTGAAATACAGAGCGTGGATCTTTGTGTGCAGTTTGCATTTGGGTACTTGAAACAAATTTCTGGGTTAGGAACTGTGGACTTTAAAGTGTACATCTTTTTCCTGAGGCTCCACTTGCTCAGTCTCAATACTCTAGTTCAGGCCTATCCAACAGGTAGCCCGCGGGCTACTGGTAACCCGCGAAGGGTTCAAAAGTAGCCCGCTGGCCATCAATAAAAAAGTGAGGGGATAAGTTCTCCATCCCTCCCTGTCTCAGCCAAGAGGGGCAGTTCAAGGGCCATGGCGCATTGAGATCTGTTCCCTCCAGAACAGATTAATTGGTTTTCAATGCATTCCTATGGGAAACTGCTGCACTACTTACAAAAGTTTTTACTTATGAGCACGTGCTCGGAACGGATAAAATTCGTAAGTAGAGGTTTTGGTGTAGTAGCCCTCAGGCACTTTGGGCTGGAAGAAAGTAGACCTCGGCCTGTTCAAAGTTGAGCAGCCCTGCTCTAGTTTAAAAACAACCCAGATTCCACAATTCTGACGTCTGCCCAGCTTTTGGTATAGCTTGCATTGGGACTGAATGGATGAAGCCTGGCTCTGTGTAACGAAGGTTCCTGAGTTCTTTGACTGGGGGATGGCAGCCAGCAGTAGGGTTTGCGAAAAACGTATTCCAGTCCACCAGGGCTCCACCCTTTAGCTCATCCACTGCAGGTCCAGCATGCCATGAACGGGGAGATGTTTGGCACACGTGTTTATCAGAAACGCCTGCAGTGTGAGTGACCCAATGGGGATTTCCTGCCTCATTCTTTCCTCTGGCCTCAGTGGAGCTTATGTCAGTTCCCCAACTGAACATTTCTTGATTGGCACCTAAGAGGTGACCTGACTAAAGTTTATAAAATCATACACGGTGTTGACAATGTAGACAAGGATAAGCTCTTCTCCCTATCGCACAACACTAGAACTAGGGGGCATCCCATGAAACATTTGGGTGCTAGATCTCAAACAAATAAGAGGAAGTACTTTTTCACCCAGAGGATCACTGGTCTGTGGTACTCCCTGCCAGAAGAAGTGGTGACAGCTATCAGCCTTGGCAGATTTAAGAAAGGATTCATGGAGAACAAGGGTATCACTGGCTATCCTTCTGGATGCCTAAGGACAACCTTCGGGTTGGAGAGAGGCAGGATATCTCTCAGTGCCATTTGCGGGGACTCGTAAGCAGGTGAAGACATCTACTTGGGAATACCCTGAAGCAAAGGGTGAGCTGCTTTGTGCGACAAAATGCTGGACTGGATGGGCTGTGGCCTCTTCCAGCAAGGCTGTTCTTATGTTCTTGTGATCCTCAGGAAGCTCACAATCTTAAATCCCGGCCTGGTTGATAGATGGAAGTGATCATTGTAATTTATAAACAGACCAGTACAGCAGTGTCATGTTACATATGACCCATCCTACCTCCCATGTGCCATGAGGAAGGCAGCACTTTTTGTGGCAGCCACTTCACTGCCACAAAGCGCAACCCAGAGAGGTGGCCTGGCTGGAGGCCCTGGCTCGGTCCCAGGCACCTCCGTGGATCCCTCTGCCTTCTCCAGATGTTTAGGACTTGTGTTCCCAGAAGTTGCAGCCACCACAGTTGATGGTTGGAAACTGTGTAAGCTGTAGTCCAAAACGATGAAAGCCCAAGGACTTGCCTCTGGCAGCATTGTCCAGTGGTGATCCACAGAGGAAGGAGCTACAGAAGAGGACAGATCAGGTGGGAACCCTGGTTGCTGAGAGGGTCTCTGGGGTCCTGTGACCTCATTCATCCTCTTGACTTCCTGCAGTTGATAAGGAGGTTTTGAGTGCTGGACTTGCCTTGTTCTGTTGGTTATGCCACAGACAAAACCAATGTTGAGTTCATGTCTCCCTTCCTTTTAGACAGCGGGAACTTGCCTGTCATCCAGCTGGACACCGTCACCACAGAAGACTTCCTTGATGTGATCAAGCACACCAAGCCCTCGGCTAAGAGCTTAAGCCAAAAATATACGGAATGGCAAAGAGAGTTTGAATCTGTCTGAACCGGACGAGGGCTTCGAGACCGTTCACCTTGGTTTCATCTCTCTCTACCAAAAGACAGCCAGATACCATTTCTACAAGAGGTGGAACATCTGAGTTAAAAACAACAAAACAACGAAACCTTGCCTTGGAAACACGACACTGGGAGAAACTGTCAAAAAGACACAGCAGCATTTGAGAAGGAATGCCAGCTGTTTACCGATAAAGGCTTTGGCAACCGGTTCTTTATTCATATGCAAGGGAAAGCGTTTTGCACTTTATTGGATGCCTGTAACCAAATGGTAGTTTTAAATGTTTCAATCATCCATCTTAAATCATCACAGACCCACTCCACCAACGGATGGTATTCCTAGGGTTCTTAAGAGAAACGGAGACAATATTGCACCATGAGAAGGGGCATATGTTTTGCTGGGTTTCCGCCACTGGTCTGTAGCAATTGCTTCCCCCGGTCTGCTGTGACACATACTAATTTTGTACTTGATGGGGAAAATGGGAGTTGTTGTAAAACCCAAGCAGAAGACACCCAAATAGAGAAGATCCCTTTTTTATATACAGTGGTCCCCCACCCTTTCGCGGTTTCATATACTGCGGTCCTGCTATATTGCAGGACCGTAGTATATGAAAAAAAAGCCCCCTGGGGTAAGGAGCAAAGGCTGTTTCTGGCCTCCCATACTTACCCAAAGACTAGCGCTGCCCCGAACGGGCCTGCGAGAGCCTTCCCAGGGCCCCCCAGAAGGCCTGGAAAAGCCCTCTCGCAGGCCCGTTTGGGGCAGCACCAAGCTGGGGGGAAGTACAAGAGCCTCAGTTAGGCCCCCCAGGCCCGACCTGACCTGCATCTGCATATCGCGGATTTTCAATGATATCGGGTTGGGTTGGGTCCCTAACCCCCGCGATAGGTGGGGAGTCACTGTAGTAGATCTGATACACTTTTCCCTCCTAGCAAGAGGCATTTATTAATAAGCCTGTTCCCCCCCCCCCCCAGAAAAAGCCACTGCTAAAATTATCGCGTAATAATTTAACACTCGGGAGCACCATAATGTTAGCATAAAGGGCTTCCATTCTTATAGCGCTGCAAATGGACTGGAAAAGCCATTTGCTGTCATTACAAAAGTTAGTTCCTTTTGGTGCCATTAACACATGTGGGAAGGATAGGGTTTGCTCAAATTGCAATCTCATTTTATAGCTGTACAAACAAAACCCTATAAAAGTGGGGAATGTGTCCCTATGGATTTTTAAAAAAGGATTTTCTCCCATTTGCATTTGGAAAGAGGTAGAAACGCCCGCCCACCCAACAAAACCTTACAACTGTTCTTAATAGGGCCCTTGTGCCGTCTTTCGTTGTCTGTGAGTTGCATGGGACCAAAGATTTCTTTCCAAGCTACACTTGATAACAATAACATCTAATTAAAACATCTGTAAAATCCCAATAGTTTGAATTTTAACATAAAATCTGAAAAACAACCCTAGCTGCTATTAATGGACTGGCAGAATCTCAGCCAAGAATGGAAGGATGACTTTAAATAAAGAATTGGGGTGGGGGGGGAGAGTTATATTGTAGCCTGGTGATATTTAAGCTAGGATCAAAAGAAAGGAAGAGGCTACCCCCATTATCATACCCTAAAAAGAACCGTTGGCATGTTATGGTCTGGCAGGTTCTTCATGAACAGTTTCTCTTGTCCTGTTTGCTGTGAAGCTTTAAAAAAAAAAAGACGAATGTGAGATAGAATCATAAAGCCACCGAATCATCTAGTTCAGTAATGGCAAACCTTTTAGAGACCGAGTACCCAAAATGTGATTCAAAAGCCACCAGTTTTACACAAAGTGCCGATACAGCAATTTAACCTGCATACAGGTGGCTGTGAAGGGTCGATGTTGGGTGCCCACAGAAAGGGCTCCGAGTGCCACCTCTGGCACCCGTGCCATAGGTTCGCCAACACTGATCTAGTTGGAAGGGACCTATAAGTCCGTCTGGATGTTGTGGATTTACCGGGTGGGGGGTGGGGAGTCAAGAAGCTTTCTTCAGGAGGCAGTTTTGCTCAAGCAGACACATCAGTTTGGTCACTAGATCCACACTTGGCATGTTTGAATCATGACGCCTGGCTTGTAGCACGCCTGTTACTATGATTAACCCATGAGCGTGGCCGAGAAGTTGGAGACGGAGGAAATCAGTCTTAATTATTTATTCGGTAGTGTTAGAGAACTGGTGTGTGGGTAAGAAGCCATATGGACAACACACACACAGCTATGAAATAAGTGTGATTTATTTATTTTTTCACTACTTTGGGCTAAGTTAAAAATAGTAAAGAGTGTGGACGAGGTAAAAAGAGTTCTGGCACTGATTTTCTCCAGTGGTTCTAACTACCACCTTTGCTTTGGTGTTAGCTAGAACCACTGGGTGTTGTTGTTATTTTAGTACTGTTCACCAATAAACAGAAAGGGCCTCTGAACTCCTGAAGGCTTGGCAAGGGAACTAAAACCCTGTTCTTTTAGAAAAAAGAGTACTGACTTCATAACACTTCATAAACTCACAAGGATGGAATGCTGAGCAAACCTGCATTTCCCCAAGCTTTTTAAAAAATTGCATTACTAAGTATAAGTCTTTTGGAAATTCCTGTTTCTCTCCCTCCATCCCCCGTTCCATTTTTCAAGAAATCTACTTTGGGAAAAGTGGAAGCTCTCACCTCCAGTGGAAGAAAGACATCTGGAAAAGGGAAGCTAGTCCACTTACCTCTTTGTTGCTTTAGCAAAACTGGGAACCATGCCTTTTTCCATTCAAAGGTAATAAACTAGGCATGTTCCAAACTTCGTCCGTCCTGATATTTTGGACCACAATTCCCAGAATTCTAAGCTTAGACTGCCAATGGCAAAGGACTGTGGGAGTTGCGGTCCAAAACATCTGAAGGGCCGAACTTTGGACATCCCTGTAATAAATAATGTGGGGGTAGAAAACACACAGCACAGAAGATGTGATTGTGCCCATTGCAATCAGTGAGAGCTCACTGCATGCATTTCCTGTGCAACAACAGAGATATAAGGGTCACCACTCAGGACTACAGGTGACATGAGTGACACTCTCACTGCCAACTCCCTCAAATATGGAAAATGAGCATGTCCGAGGTGAAGGCCAGGCTCCAGCTCCTTTCTTTTACTGGCAGGGAGCTATTTTTTGGGACAGAGAGAAATTGTATATCAGGCAACAAATAAAACAAGCAGAAACAAACAAAAACATACAAAAAGACAAAACAGCTATATTTAACAGCTATATTTGAATGTGAGCTTTTGTGGACATAAGAGTTAGACTACAAGGCAAATATTTATACATTTGTACACGCCCCCAAAATAAATTGCAACCCCCACTTCCCAATATGGAGTGGCACAGTCCATATGCAGCAAGTAAGACACTTGGGGGAACTTCCCTCTATTAAGGATGTTATGGGATGTTTCAGCTTTTCAGCGCTCCAAGGAGATCCTCGGGTCTTCTCGGGTGCCTTCAGAGCATATGCTGGAGAATATGATCTACAGCCTTGGGGAAACTTTCACAGATTAAATATGGTGGCGGGTTGATTTTGCCCTCATCAGCCTCTCGATATTTCCCTACGACAAAAGCAGAGACAAATACTACTTTTAAACAAGTGTCAAGTTTTTGTTCTGGACATCCAGACATGACAACCCTGCAAAGGCCCTCTACCTGGCGACTCCTTGCCTTCCAAGGATGCCCACCTGTCCCTCCCTGCACCCCTGGGAAATGCTTGCTCCGACTCCCCCACTCAAGTCTGTTTTTTTTTTTTTTTGATACATATTGCATTGACGTTGTGTTGCAAACCAGTGGTTTCGAACCGTGGGTCACCCAGATGTTCTTGGACTGCAATTCCCAGAAGCCTTCATCACTAGCTGTAACGGCAAGGGTTGCTGGGAATTGGAGTCCAAGACCATCTCGGTGACCCAAGGCTGGGAACCACTGCTATAAACTGTTTTTGACTTCTCTCAAGAGCAAGAGTAGAACCAATGGGTGGTAACTCTGAGGAAGCAGATCACCGTTAAATATCTGGAGAAATTTTCTAAAGGTGAGAAAAATTTAACACGGGAACTGCCTGTCATTGGAAGGGAGTGGGGTGGCTGTCCTTTGCTGAAGGTATGAAAGCAGAAGCTGGGTGGTCCTTCATCAGGAATGGTGTCATTTCATGTTGTTATGTCAGGTCCTACATGGAGAAGGGTGTGTGGCGAGGTGTGTGTGGACACCTCAACCCTCCTCTGTATGGGGCTCTCCCACCCCTGCACACCTATCACGACTGTGGGAACCTTTTGTTGAAGGATGTGTTTCCTAGGGGCTACAGTGATGCGCACACACTCCTGGTGCCATGCTGCATATCTGGAGATGAAGTGACCTTATATTTCCCCTGACCTTTTGCTTTGTGGCAGGGCTAAAGGGCACCTGCCTCCTATCCAAACCTATCCAAAACTATTACATTGTTTTTGTAAGTGCTCCAATCTACTGCTTGTCAACAAAGATAAGAAAAAATAAATAAAACAAACCTGGGAGGATGGCAGCAGTCTTTTGCCTGTGTGTCTGCTCAGCTGGCTGAGAAAGGCATTTGTCTCTGTCTGTCTGCTTTTTGTCTGGCAGCCAATGTCAGCTTGGGCTTAAAAACTTCTCTAGCGAATTCCGAACACAACCATTTTAGTTACTGTTGTGACAGAACCTGGGGTGGGGTGGGGTGGGGTGGGGGAGAAGAGCCCCGTGCAGCAGGGATGAATATGAGGGAGCATGTTGGTGTGTGGACTAAATGGGCTGATGTGTTTTCCCCTAAAATTAATACTATTTTTATTCCCAGTGCATTTCCAGACCACAAAACAACGACCTCTTTACCCAAGGGAACACTTTAAACATAATTTGATGATCTCCAATAGCTTCAGATATCTTTTAAAGATACTTTCTTCTTAGTTTCCTTGCAGAAAGTTTTTAAATCCCACAAGTGTGTTATACAGAAAAAAGGAAGTGTTCAGGGGAAGGCGCATGGCACACCTCTTTTACTTCCAAAATCAGTGGTATTTGTGGGCATGGTGGTTTGAACTGACTTGGATGAGTAGTAAAACGTTTCAATCTCTCAAGAAAAGAAGTCCAGTTATCATGACTCATCTTCCAGATCTTCCTGCTTCCTCTCCGCCCAGAGACCCTTGGGTAGTGGGCGGCATATAAATGGTATAAATAAAATAAATAAATTAAAAACATGCATAATTGTGTGAACTTCCTGCTCGCAGCCACCCTGCCTCAAAAGCATTTGCATTCTTTCACCAGGAAGGTGATTTGGTCCCCCACTTGCTTGCTCTGGTGACCCTTTTCCTGCTCTAGATTGCTCTGGGTTCCTTCAAGAAGCCAGAGATGTTAGAAAGCACAACCGACCTGTCTTGACTAGGATTCCCAGCATGCCAGCATTCTGGGCACCTCCAACATCATCCCTGCAGTCCTGTGAGGCAGAGAAAGGGGGGAAAGTGAGCTTGCGAGAACCTGGGGATTTTCAACATACTGCAAACGGGAGATCCAGAGAGATTCAGGCACTCACATCGCCGATCATGACCGTCTCCTCCGGCGCGCAGTCGGTGCCACGCAAGGCTTCCAGGAAGAAGGTTTTCTCGGGCTTGCCCACCACGGTTGCTTTCACATCCGTGGCGTATTCCAGTCCGGTAACGAACGGCCCAGGGCCGAGAGCCAGGCCATCTTTCCTTTTGTAATATCTCGCTTTGTGGATGGCTATGAGAGGAGCGCCATCAAGAATGAGCCTTGAAAACAGATGGGAAAAGAAAAACAGTTAACCTTATTGTTAGAAATGGGAGTTTTGAAAGGATCTGCAAAGGACAAAAACCTGTAAGGTTCTGACTTCTCTCCACCACAAAATAATTTTAATAAGAGGACTGCCTTCCTTGTTGAAGGAGGGTAAGGAAAGTTCTCTCCCTAAGGCTGCCTTCAACTTTGATTTACAGTATGTACTGCTTTGACATGGTCGCTCAGTAGGTTTGGTGGGCAGCTTGCAAATGTGGGAATAAAAGACTATACAGCAGCAGTATCCGGTATTTAAAATATACAGCGGTACCTCTTTAAACAAATGGCTCGTAAAACAAAAACAAAAAAAAAACTCGTAGGAAGAAAAAAAAATTCCGGGAATAGGCATGCTTTGGATGACAAAAAAAAATCCCTAGGGGATGTCTTGCAAGACAAAAAAAGTTCCACATGTACCCACGAACCTCCCAACCCCTGGTTATTTTTGTCTTTATTCCAGATTAATCTGTTCCCAATGCATTCCTATGGGAAACCGCATTTCGTAAGACAAAATTTTCGTAAAACAAATTGACCCGAAGAATGAATTAAATTTGTTTTAAGAGGTACCACTGTAACAACAACAATCCCACACACACAGAGAGAGAAAAAAATTAACAGACAAGCCATTGAAAGCTTTCCGGTGAAGCTTTTTAAAGTGACACAGTGAAGAAGAAGAAAAACGTTTTCATCAAATGTGAAAGAAAGCACCAAACAACTCTTGATCAGGAAGATACACCTCAGTAGGGATAACCACCAAGAAGGCAATCCCTAGTGATTCATTGACTGACAAACCTGTATGAAAAGCATGTTGAAGAGCCTCGTGGCGCAGTGGTTGAACCGCTGTATTGAAGGTGTAACTGTGCTCATGACCTGGGGTTCAATCCCAGGTAGCCGGCTCAAGGTTGACTCAGTCTTCCATCCTCCCAAGTTCAGTAAAACAAGTACCCATTTTGCTGGGATTGGGGGAGGAATGTGTAGCCTGCATAAATAAACCGTAAACCGCGCAGAGTGCTTTATGTGCTCTATGGGGGTGGTGTGAATGGGTTTGGTCTTCATGAATAGCGATTCCATTCCCACAGACTCCTCAAGTAATGGAGATAGCAAGTCATTGCCAGAACTTTTATTAAAATGATCCCCGATGGGGAACACTGTTTGTCTTACAAGTGATAACTGTTCATTCAACTCTTCAACAATAAACGGGTTGTTCCAGGATAACACATTCACATTCATTCCTTCTGAGGATATGGGAAGACCCCAAACCTCTCCCAATTGGTTGTCTTCCTCAAACTGGCCCTGCGTCCCACACACAGCATCCCACAACACGGGTGACGAGCCCCTTCCGCCACTGCCTCTGCGGCTTGGGTATTCTCCCCGTCTCTGGCTTGGGTCGTCTTCCACGGCCCCTTCTTATCTTTAAACACAAAAACCCTCCACTCTTCCCCATCAGGGTCATGTTCTAGTCCAGTGTTGGCAAACCTATGGCATGGCTGCCAAAGGTGGTGTGCAGAGACCTTTGCGTGAGCACCCAACATCACCCCTTCACATCCCCCTGTATTCAGGTTAAATGGCTGTATTGGCACTTTGCAAAAAATTAGTAGGTTTTGAATCACAGTTTGGGCACTCGGTGTCTAAAAGGTTTCCCTCAGGTTCCCGGCCTTCTTATCCTCCTCCGTTTCCCTGCCAATAATCCTCCCTCCAATCGGCACCTGCCCACGTTCCTACTCCTTCCTCTGTCAAGAGGAAGCCTTCCACCACCGCTCCTTCCTTGACAGCACAGCTCCCGTCGGAGCTGCTGCCCATGTCGCTTCCCCCTTCCACGGCCACCTCCTTTATTCCCTGCACGAGAGGGTTCATCGCTGGACCGTCCCTGTGACACTGAGGAGCGGACAGCACACCCTGCAGGTTGGTCCCATCCTGGCCTGCTCCTCACAGGCAGCATATCAGCAGAATGCTGTGCTGTGCTTTGCTTTGCTTTAAAGGCTAAATTATAAATTATTACAATATTTTTTATTTTAAAAAGTAAACATATATTAAAACTCATAATAAGTGCAGTGTTAAAAAAGAGGAGTAAATCAACTTCACGATTCTATGATTCTATGACTAGAATAGAATACAGTGGTACCCTGACTTAAGAGCAGCTCGACTTAAGAGCAATTTGACTTAAGAGCGGAAAACTGTTGCCATTTTAACTGCTGCCTTACAAATTTTAGATATGGTCTGCTTGACTTACAAATATTTTTTCCATTTTTTGATTTTTTTAAACTTATTTTTTCAATTTTTAGATAGGTACCCCGACTTAAGAGTAGTTCGACTTAAGAGCATGCATTCGGAACTGATTAAATTCGTAAGTTGAGGTGCCCCTGTAATCCCTTTAGAAACAACCCATTGGTTGGTCAACCAGTCATTAAAAGCAAAGCCCATATGGACAGAAAGTTCTCTGCCTGCTTGGGGTCCTCCCCCAGAAGCCAGCCGCCCACTCAGATGAGGAGGCGAGGCAAGGATTCCTGCAATGTTGCCTTTGAGTGGGCGGCTGCTGGGGGAGGCGGGGAGGGACGCGGGTGTTTCCTGCCCTGACTGGATGATCACGCAAAGAGGAAGGAAAGAGTAGCACGTGCTGGCTAGTGAGTGGAGATTCCAGCGGACGGCGGGGAAGGGAACACGCAGCCCCTATGGGGCCGTGCCAACGAAGTGGCATGAACCTCCGAACCAAGGTTCGTGCCCATCTCTACTCGTGATGAGAGACAAAGACATTATGTTGCAGCCCAGCAGCCTCCCAGGTTCTTCCCAAGGTAAATTCATACTCCTCTGCAATTTCCCCTTAACATAAGAACATAAGACGAGCCCTGCTGGATCAGGCCAAAGGCCCATCTAGTCCAGCTTCCTGTATCTCACAGCGGCCCCAACAGATGCGTTTGGGAGCGCATGAGACTAGATATCTGTCTCCTGGTACCACTCCCCTGCATCTGGTCCTTGAAGTACCCCGCTTTTAAGCCTGGAAATTACACATCTCCATCATGGTTTGTAACCTGTGATGGACTTTTCCTCCAGGAATCTGTCCAATCCCCTTTTGAAGGCATCCAGGCCAAATGCCATCACCACATCCTGTGGCAGGGAGTTCCAAAGACTAACAACTCGCTGGGTAAAAAAATATTTTCTTTTGTCTGTTCTTACTCTACCAGCCTTCAATTTGAGTGGATGTCCCCTAGTTCTGGTATTTTGTGAAAGGGGGAAGAGCGTCCCTCTATCCACTTTACTCATGCCCTGCACTATTTTGTACGTCTCAATCATATCCCCCCTCAGGCGCCTTTTTCCCAGACTAAAGAGCCCCAAATGTTTTAGCCTTTCCTCATAAGGGAGGTTCCCCCAGCCCAGTAATCATTTTAGTTGCTCTCTTTTGCACCTTTTCCAGTTCCATTATGTCTTTTTTGAGATGCGGTGACCAGAACTGTATGCAATACTCCAGGCGGAGTATCCCACCAAATGGTAGCCCTTTGGGCCTCACTTCTGCCCCCTCAGTCTGAAACTGTGCTTGCTCAGCCCGACTCTGAAGAAGCTGAGCAGCCCATCAGCTGCCAAAGCTGGCTGCAAAGATGTGGCTCGTGGGCAGCAGCAGGGAATGCTTTGCAGCCAACAACACAATGCCTCTTGACTCCCCATCTGATGCCACATGCCGCACGGCATACTGGGTAAAGTGATGCACTAGGACAGGGCTGTTCAACTTTGAACAGGCCAAGGTCTACTTTTTCCGGCCCAAAGTGCCTGAGGGCTACTGCACTAAAACCTCTACTTACGAATTTTATCTGTTCTGAGCACGTGCTCATAAGTAAAAACTTTTGTAAATAGAGCAGGAGTTTCCCATAGGAATGCATTGAAAACCAATTAATCTGTTCTGGAGGGAACAGATTTCAATGCGCCGTGGCCCTCTCGGCTGAGACAGGGAGGGGTGGAGAACATATCCCGTCACTTTTTTTTTACTGATGGCTGGCAGGCTACTTTTGAACCCTTCGCGAGCTACCAGTAGCCCACGGTCTACCTATTGGACAGGCCTGTGCTAGGACTCCGAAAACCAGCGTTCAATTCCCCGCTCAGCCACGGAAGCTCCGGGGGGGGGGGGAGTGGAACTGGTAAAATCACTCACTGAACATCTCGTGACCTTGCACGTCCTATTAGGGTCACTCTCAGTTGACAGCACCTGCCTGACTAACTCAGGGCAAGTCCCTTTCCCAAAGAGATAACAGGGTTCCTCCCAAGGGAACAACGACGGCACGACTCGATGATGTCTTGGAGGGAATCCCACCCGGCACCACCAAGCCCTGTTTAGAATCATCCCTGCAATAAACCTCTCCCAGATAATTTCTCCATAAAAAAAATTATCTGGCGGTATATCTTGATAACAGGTAGAAGAGTAACTAGCATCCACGGCAGCAAACATTGTCCTGACAAGGCCCGAGACTGGAGGAGTGTAACTGCTTTGCACGCCCTAACGTTTTTGTTTTTTAAAGCACATCATCCCACCTTTTTTTCCATCGTGAGCTGGAAATGTTTTTCAAACCCACCTGAAATGCCCGTAAGCATTTCTCGGCACATTTTGATATGTACATCATCCTAACCTAATGTAGGCTGTTGTTCTGCAAGCAGTATTTTTCACTCTGCACTTTTTCGCCTTCTGTACAATCTACCATTTCCAGCATGCTTTCTTTGACGAGATCACTGCGCTGCAAAATTGTTGTTGTTGTTGTGTCGTTACAGTCATGAATGACTCTTCGTGACCCCGTGTCCATGGAGTTTTCTTGGCAGGAATAGTGGAGTGGTTTTGCCAGTTCCTACTCCAGGCGCCTAGAGCACCTGGTATTCCCTGGTGGTCACCCATCCAAGTACTAACCAGGCCCGACCCTGCTTAGCTTCCAAGATCAGGTGAGATCGGATGTGCTTAGGGCATCTAGGCAAAGTTAGGGTATTTGTACACGACCCCTAAACTCCGCCGCAAATGGCTCTCAGCTCCGGAGCTTAAAATTGTTTCCCCACCAGCTCTGGAGTTTACAGATAATTAAGTGCGACCACGCCCACCTAAGCGCGTCCCAGCGCACTTTTCAGGTACCTGCTCTCCGGAGGTGAAAATTCCTGATGCGGATATAACGTAGTGACTGCCGGGCTCTCCTTGCTTCTGTTTGTTCTTTTTTTGCCCCCCGCCCCTTTTTAAGAGATCTGGATGCAGTGCCGGTACGGCAGAACGGAGGTGAGCGGCATTCTTTTCTTCCTTTTTTTCTCCCTTCCCTCACGCAGCCAGCAGCCAGGAGTGCGGAGGGGGTGGGAACGCAGGAACAGCGACAAACCCCTAAGATCTCTGGTCCAAATTTAAGTGGCCAGCGGATCTTAGGGGTCATGTGAAAAGGCCCATTGTGTGACCACTGGAAAAAGGAGTAAGCCTGCCCATCCTCACAGCTGACCAAAAGGTAGGACAAATGAGCAATTGATTCCACTTGGAATTAGTGTTTAAAAACGGTCTTGTCACCTGTCTGATACATGAGTTTTCAGAAACCGATTTACTATTGATGACTTCAAGACCAGGGATAAGTTATGCTCTTAGAGAAGTGTAAAAATCGAAAGGGTGATTTGCACATCCTCTTAGAATTGTAGGGGATGCATTTTTCATTCGGGCATTTTCAATCTGTCTTAACAAATGATGTTTCTAATTTTTTCAACATTCAATATGAATGTTAAGAGTTGTTTAAATCTTAAAATGTTTGACATTAAGAGTTTAATCTTAAGAGTTGTAAGAGTGGCTGTGCTGCCAGACGGGTAGTATAGAAATAAAACAAACAAACAAACAAATAACATTAGGTAGACTGACATAAAACTGCTAACCACAATGAGTTTCTCCTCCTAATATGGCCACGCTGGTTCAGAGATTTTGGTAGTTGTAGTAAAAAAAAAAATCTTCCCAGTTCTGATGGTTGTATTATTTTTACTTACCGAAAAGCCTGATTCATCATTTGATAATTGAAGTGGTCAGGAGCCAGTCCTATTACTACAGCGTTAGGTTCATTTGTATTTATCCCTTTAAAAAAACAAGGGGGGGAGGGTGTGAGTAGAAAAGGCGACAACAAAATCTTACAGCAACTTCTTCGTGATTAAAAATTTCCTTTGAATGAAATATTCAGGATGGAACTTATTCCATAAGGTACGGAGAGCATTTGCTTGCTGATTTTATAGATTCTCCTCTCTTTTCTGGCTTTTCCAAGATACTTTATTCAAAGCAGCTTGGGGAGTGGGAAGAGTATGCGTTCATACCCTGCCTTACTCTGTAGGTTCTGAGCAGCTTAGCAGTAACTTCACCAGCATTCATGTTAGCTGTCAAAGGACTCCCAAACTCAAAATACTAATGCTGAGTGGCAAAGCAATGTCATAAAGCATGCTTTTTGTACTTGCAGTTTGAAACAAGTATGTGCTCCTGTGTGCCTTCATCACAAATAGGAGGCAAAAAAAAAAAATCAAATGGGAGGCTTTATGCAGCCAATGGTTTTTGTGCTGCCCACCTTGATCCACACAGAGGCACCTGTGAAGTCCTCTCATTCACTTATATACAGGTCAATAATGAGCAGACTGCACATTAACCAAGGCCTGAAGCCATTTTAAACAATTGAACACAGAGAAAATACCATATGGAAAGCTGGATTAGCTTCAGAAGGAAGAGACGTGAAAATTGAAGAAAGAAAGATCAATCGGTTAAGTTATGCCAGTAATTCCATATTATGGGCATAAAACCAACCGTGATTTGCAATAAGCGCTGGCAGAGGTTAAAGAAGAAAATGCAAAAGCAGGATTACAGTTGAATATCAAAGGGTTAAAAGAAAGAACTATATAAAGTAGCTTTAATTCTGTCAATGAAGAAACTCAAATTTTAAAGCATTTCTTATACAATGGTTCAGGCATTTATCTGAATAGAGACTGCAGTCAGGAAATCAGAAGAAGACTGAGAGAGGCAGATATGAAGGAAATAGAAGAAAATCCCTCAAGCATAAAATGTACTGTTGGAGACTAAGGCCCAGGTGATTCATGTTCTGGATTCCTGATTTCTATGTACTGATGTGAAAGTTGGACAATGACTATGATGAGGTCGCTGCTGCCAAGTGAGGACCTGCTGGAGAGGGAGGGGCACCAGGCCACTGGGAAACGAACCATGCCGAACCACTGAACCAGTGGTTCGTGCCCATCTCTATTCCCACTCCATTCTGGGATTTGATTTCCCAAAAGTGGAAGAGCAACAAAGTCCAAGCAGTTTCATAAAACAAACAAGTGCAGGTCCTCCTAATATTGTAGAAGATCAAGGTTTCCACCTGTCGATTTACAGGGGTTTTAACTCACCCCAATGACCTTTTAACGCCAGTATTTCTAACTGGTGGATGAAAAGACATACATAGTACCTTTTCCTTCAAAGGGAACCAACTTCCCCGTGGCTGTGCTGGCTAGAGAACTCAGCCAGTTCTGTTTGGAAAAAAAATAGCTGTTCTAAGCCAAGGGAAGAACACGAGATGGCTCCACAAAGCCCTTAATAAAGTGCAGAAACGGGAGAGATTCTAGCATGGGTTTTATGTATTTATTTTATTTATTTTGCTGCATTTCCTGGAAGCATCTGGGTCCATTAACCAAAGAATGGCTTATGTTCATCCAGCTGTGAGGAATCTTAAATGAAGATTATCTAAGAATAATTCCATATTAGTTAGTACCAGGAGCTGGAGCATTTTCCATCGTACTTAAACTGCTGGTAAAACAGGAGAGGGGACACTGTATATGGAGGGATAGGAGCGTCACTGGAATGCTTAACCTTTCAAAAAGAAGGCTGGGGGGGGATATGATAACTATGTTTAAATATCTGAAAGGATGTCATATTGAAGAAGGAACAGGTTTGTTTTCCATGGCTTCAGAGACAAGGACTCGAGGCAATGGTTTCAAACTACTGTACAGGAAATTAGGTTCCATCTGAAGATTAGGAAGAACCTCCTGAGGGTTAGAGCTGTTTGGCAGTGGAATATGCTGCCACAAAGGGTGGTGGAGTCTCCTTCTTTGGAGGTTTTTAAGCAGAGGTTGGATGGCCATCTGTCGGGAGTCCTGTGATGGGGGTTCCTACATAGCAGGGGGTTGGACTGGATGGCCCTTGAGGTCTCTTCCAACTCTATGATTCTAAATCAACATCACAATCAACACCAGAAAATGAACAGATTTAACTAAATTTGTAAACCCCAGAGTGGAATCTGAGACTCCATCGCCTAAGGGGTGTATTGGGAATCAACAGGGGCTTCTCTTCCACAGCACACACAAACAACTGGGCACCAGTGCACCCCATGAATCTGAACCTGCACCTACAGCTGAGCCTGTGCCATTCTACTTACAACCCCAAACTTCAAAATAAGCTTTAGGCGGGAGGCAAAAGCAGAAGAATGAGAAATTCTTCATTAAATTTTAAATAAATCCAACAAAACAGTATAACC
>JAHTLZ010000195.1:2324906-2346100 GCA_023846285.1 Phrynocephalus versicolor
CCACTGTAAATGGGGCAAAGCAATAACGTTTCATTTCTTGCGCCCGTTACATTCCCCTCTTTTAGGTAAAAAAAAAACCGCCAGCAGGCAAAAGAGTTGGCCAATGTTGCAATTTCCCACCTTATTACTCAGATGGGCTTGTCCTCCCAGCTCACAGTAACCCACCGCGGACTAGTCCAATGTCGAAACGGGGGAGACTACTTTCTCCCCCTTTACCGAGCGGTTGGTACTACCCTCGCTCACACCTAGCGCCACGCCTATGGTCGGACCGTACCATTATGCTACCCAACAACGGGCAACCAGTCCCACCAACCTGTCGCTAGAGCGACTTGCACAGCCGGAGGGAGGGGGCGGGGTTTGGAAAGCAAGAGGCCCCCATGGCCCAGGACCCAAGCCGCTTTTTATAGCTGACCGAAAGAATGCCTATAACTTTTATTTTTATTTTTATTCCGAAACGGCAAAATGATTTTCCTCAGAGGTGTTACAGTTTATGCCCCCACAGTTCAATATATGGCTATTAGCGGTTCCTTCAAATACTGATTTTAGAAAGCATGCGCTTACTTAGACACCCTTATTTCATTCTTTAAATTCATTCAAGGGCTAGAGAATGATGTACAGTACTGTATACTTAAGTTTGCTGCGGCTGGCTTTGTGCAGTGATCTTAGATGAGTCCTCCTAAAAGTATTTATTTTTTCAACCCCGACCCCCCCAAAAAAAAAAATCAGCAGAGGCTAATTCTAGAGCAAAAAATAACATTTCCATTTTCTGTTTTAGCAAGAATGATGTCAAAGCTACATGATGAGAGTGCAGGAAGCAAAAACTGTCACCCAGAACCACGGAGCTACAACGTCCTCTTGTTCCTGATGAACTTTGCCCTTCTGGAATACAGATTCCAATGGAACTGAGGGAAGCTGCACCTTGAAGCAGGAACTCATTGGTGCCTATGAGAAGGAAACCACACCCACTGATATTTAGAAATAAAAAATTAAAGTTATAGAAGATTCCTGTTTTACCCTAAGATCAGGCATATGTTCCTATTACAAACATAAATTAGACAGGGCAAGAGCATCACGTTACCTTTTGACTAGTGCAAAAGCATAGTAGCAATGCTTGAACAGATATGGACTTCTCAATAGTCAGAACGCAGAGCAAATGCATGTAAATTTCAAAGTCCTTACAATCTTTCTTCAGCCTACAACACAGGGAGGAGTTACATAAGTATTAAAGACAGATTACTCCTCACAATAAAAGCTCAAGCCAGCAAAAGTATGGGTGCAATACCATAGTGCCTTGCACTAACAGGGTGCTAAGTACACTACATTAAATTGAATACTTAACCAAATTGTTCCCAGTAGTTAGCAGATATCCTTGAAGCTCTGCTATTGTAACTTTATTAAGAAAAGTGATGAGTATGAGACTAAAGATATAGCTGTGATTTATCAATGATGCAGATGTCAATTTAACATCTATGTTAGTGCAGTCCTAAGCACATCTACAGTACTCAGAAGTCACTACTATGCCCAATGGAATGTAATTATATACAGCTATTGAGTCCATTAAAAGGAGGAAGTTTTAAGTCCAAATTTGATGATTTAAAGCAGTTTGTGGCTTTTATGATATCTGGCTTTTTTATCTACAAGGAAAGCTTGCTTATAATTGCTGTGTTCAGGATACATCCTGAAGCAAAGCTGTCCCTTTCACAGTACTGTACCCACTTCAAAGAACTGCCCTGGACCTCCAGAAATACTGGTCGGTATTGCTATAGGCCAGGCATGTGAAGGTGACCCAGGCAACCCAAAATACTTGAAGGTGGTATATATTATGAGTAAAATCCATCCAGATATGGGCTTCTGCATCCCACTGGTTGGGAGGAGATATTTAAACATATTCTAAATCTCCCACTGGACACAGTGTGCGTGTGCTTAAGTTTAGCTGGATTGTGACTTTTAAAGGATTTAAATTTCTGCAAAAAGATGGATCATTTCTATTTAGCAACGGTGGAATCAAAAATGCAGAGGTTTATTGATCAATATGTAGTAAGATTAATGAGATCAGAAAAATCCTACTTTAAGCAACACAATTATCTTTCTTTTGGTGCTGAATGAAATCCAGAAACTTCCTTTGCATGAAAACCTTCTCTACATCTTGATGAAAACCCAAAACTAGTGCCATCCTATTATACATTCTGTGAATAGCTGGGGGTTGGTTTCAAATCTCAGGGACTTAAAGAGTCAACACACTCTTACAGTAAGCTCAGGAAGATGAATTTATCTCAGCATCTACTTCTGTCTTACTATCTATCACAGCACCATTGAGAGTGTCCTAACTTATTGCATGCTATCATGGTATGGGAGCAGCTCTGTAGTGGACAAAAAAGCTCTACAGATAATAATTAAAATTGCCCAGAATGTTACCGGGCTCCAACTACCAACCCTGGATGACATCTTCACATCTCGCTGTTTGAGGAAATCACACAACATTCTGAGGGACTCTATTCATCCTGCTCACAATTTCTTCGAACTGTTGCCTTCTGGCAGAAGATACAGAACAATTAAAACTCGGACCACACGTCTTCTGAACAGTTTTTATCCCAGAGCTATAATTGCACTTAATAATGAACTCAAGGTTCACCAGCAGTGAGCACTTGGACAGGATTACCTAGCCTGTTGTGTAGATGCTTGTGTTTTTAGGGGGGTGGGATGGGGAAGTGTTTGGGGATTTTGTATGTGTGTATGTTGAAGGTTTTTTTCAATGTGTGTGAGAGTGTTTGGGGATTTGTGTATGTGTGTGTTGAATCTGGTCTCTGGGTGTCTGAATTTCGTTGTATGTGTATACTGTGTATATAGAAACAATGACAATACATTATCATCATCATCATCATCATCATCATCATCATCTTAGGATCACTAGGCTAAAATGCATTGTGAACACTTTGGTACCTTACTGGGAGGGGGGGATTGAGAAGCAATCAAAAGAACTTTTTTTTGAGTCACACTGGTGACTCAACTTGGTCTGTGCACCTCAGTTTAAAAAGGATGGGCAACCAGAATGGTTAAAAGTCTGGAAGAAATGTCTTACGAGGAGCGGTTTAGGGAGGTGGGAATGTTTAGCCTTACAAAAAGAAGGCTGAGGGGGGATATGATAGCCATGTTTAAATATATGGAAGGATGTCATATTGAATAGGGGACAGGTTTGGTTTCCCTAGCTTCAGAGACTAGGACTCAGAAAAGAGATCCCATCTGAATATTAGGGAGAACTTCCTGATGGTTAGATCTGTCTGGCAATTGAATATGCCGCCAATGGAAGGTGGTGGTGGAGTCTCCTTCTTTGGAAGTTTTTAAGCAGAGGCTGGATGGCCATTTGTCGGGAGTACTTTGACCGAGGGGTGGGGGTCCTGCGAGACAGGGGATTGGACTGGATGGCCCATGAGTTCTCTTCCAAGTCTAAGATTTTATGATTCTATGAACCAACAGACTAAGATCAGAGTCATTTGCAGTCCATCATCTGGCAGCCAACAAGCAGCCAAGCTTCCCTTGGTAACTTCCCATGTGAACATTAGCCATGAGGGGGGATGCAGCCCAATCTTAAACATTTGGATCTGGGAAGAAATATACAGTATTTCATGGAATGTAGTCCTGTGTTAAACTTACATAGGATCTGCTTTGAAGTTACACTCCTTTTACATCAAGAAAACAACTGCCAATCAATTCAACTATGCACAGTGATATCTTTTGTTTTTTTAAAAAAGTGCTTCTCAAGTTGCACTGTTTCCCTTCAGTATTTTAAATGTACCAGCCAAAACACATTAAATACAGTACTCACAGTTCATTTTATATAAACTGTTACTTACACATTATTTTATAGTTACAAATCAAAATGAAAGAGTTTAACAAATACTGTAACACATGGTCGTATCTACTTTCTCAAGGAAGCTTCTGGAGCTTTGTCCTAAGGCCTAATCATTCTAAATTTTGCTATATAGCAGTCACAATGTGCTTTTAGAGCAGCTTACTGTACCTTAAAATGTCAAAACATCACCCTGTATTTTAAAATGTCTCATTGACACAAACAGCTCAGATTTCCTTTTCTGTAACACTATAACGATAATGGGCCAAATCTGACCCAATATTCAAATGGTGACATCTACATCATTCATCTGTTTATCAGTTATGTCCACTGTAAGTGAAACAATTTAACTTTATACAAACCCTCAATTTTGTAGGTTAGAAAATTAAGTCCTGAGCAACAGAAATTTAAGGAACAGCATCTTCAAGTAGTTATTGCAATAGGCTATAACAGAAAACAAATATTTTACGCTAGTAAGTGGAAAAAAAAACCTGCTACATGTCCATATTTCTACAGCACTTTTGTTTGGATTCAATTTTCTTGTGTAATAAAACACAACCAAATATTAACAAATAAAATAAATAGAAATTGTGTCTTTATTGAGACAAAGGGCGTCACTGTGACACTAAGCCAGCTTGGATCCCACTGAGCAAATTGGTCGGCAGTTCATTTGTTCTAGTTACACCACACAGTGGTGTTTTCTGCGGGTCATCTTCAACCAAACAACAAAAGTAACACAATGGTAACAGTGTTAAGTCCAATTAATGGCACTGCAAAGAAGAAGAAAAGAAAGACATTAGCTTTGGAATATCATGTTTTTAAGTAACATTCCTCAAACTGTTTGAAGTCTCTCAGTGAATGTAAATAAAATTACAGTTTTAAAGGGCACATTCAAGACTTTGCATTAAAAACAACTCTAAAGCAAATAAAAACCCAAGAGGTTATGATGGCCGGTCTATGTGTTTGATAAATATAATTACATGCTATCGTGTGAACATAACATAAGAACATAAGAAGAGCCCTGCTGGATCAGGCCAAAGGCCCATCCAGTCGAGGTTCCTGTATCTCACAGTGGCCCCACCAAATGCGTCTGGGAGCGCATGAGACTAGATATCTGTCTCCTGATATCAGTCTCCGGATTCTAATGGCAACCCTTTCCATGGTTTCTGAGGTACATAATATTCAAATGTGCTTTACCATTTCATTCTTCTGGGGAATCCCTGGGCCTATGTGACTTGCTCATGGCTTCAGGACTGATTCTTTTTATGGAAGGTACATTGGGGAACTGACAAAAAAAAACCTAACTTCTGGTTATACTGCCAGGTACCCAACTCACAGAACTGTTCAGCTAGTGTCTATGTACAGTATTTATGGCCCTCGAATCAAGTAACTCACTTACCTTGACATTCTATAAGTGAGTCAGGGAATCCCAGGATCTGAGAGGAACTATGATTTCCATAATTCTTCAATGCTGGCACTGCTTGCTACCTACAGCTGTTGAGAACTGTACAGTAGGACCCTGGTATCTGCTGGGGATTGATTCTAGGTCTTGCCGTAGATAAAAGAGTACACCCCCCAAAAATCCAAAAACTGCTGTTTCCTGACAGTAGCTTGCTTTATGGCTGCGGTTTTGTGACAGCAGCTTGCTTTACGTCTGCTGTTTGTGACAGTAGCTTGCTTTGCAGCTGCTGAATTATTTATTTATCCCCCCCCCCTCTGCCAACTGTGGATAACTGAACCAGTGGATTGGGGTCCTACTGTAGTTGGAAAAGAGAAAGGCCACAAAAAGGTACCATGGATTCAATGGATTCAAATATTTGTTCACGTGGTATTGGCACCACCAATCACATTCCACAAGCATCATCAGGCTTGTGAATAGTAATTCAGGACAATTCTAATCAGTCTGTCACGCCTACAACAGTTATAGCAATATCACTTTTCTGGCAGATGGAACCTATTCAAAGAACAACACTAACAAGTTTTTAATAACAGCATCATTATTACATCCGCCTTACCTCTCATAACTGTTCGTACAGACCGGATAAGGTTCATTAACTGTCCTTTAATTCCGGGATCTTCTCCAAAGCCTCCAATTCCTTGGTCTGTTCCCCAGCCAACTGTACAATTCAAAAGTTTGACTTTGGTTAAAACATACAACCAACGTTTAAAATATTTAATGTGTTTATCCACATACCATCTACGTCATGATTCTTCAGTGAACTTCTCTTCTTTAAAAAACAAAAGGCACAGGGCTGTCAGATGCCACCCATCATCTTGACCATAGGCAGAAATGTTACAGGGAAAAATGCATGAAAGCCCAAAGTGAAGCATGTTTAACACCAGAAAGAGAAAGTGGGGTGGGGGTGGGGAATAAGTGCAGCAACTTCACAATCCAGGTGTACATCTGGATGAGAGAACACCAGGAGAGAATGCCGGCCGGCTGAGGCAGGGAAAGCTTTATACATTGCTGCAAGTCAGAGCTGAAAACACTGCCCTAGATCAGCTGTTTTCAACCTTTTTAAGGGCATGGCCATGAACAAAGCAAGAAAATATGGACTGGATAGGATTTTATAAGTTGCCTAACGAACTTAATAAGGTGGTGTGTGCAAAGCTGTTTCTGTTCTGTGTCCCCCTTCAAATGTGCCAGCCCCCCCCCCAAAAAGAGGGCCATATGGACCCCTGCTGAGAATGGCTGGCCTAGAATGTTCTCCATTCAAGGCAACTTCCTGTATGTCCTTCCTTTCCTTTGGGGTACTACAGCAATTTTTACACATTAATTCCTTTTCTCCACGTTTCTCCATTTTCCCTTGTGTCCTGACTTTCCTAGGACAAAAGCCTCCGCAGAGAAGCCTTCCTCTCATTTCAAGGAAAGGGGGAGCCATGTTGGGCTTACATACTTGTTTACTTGGGGGTGGGTGGGTTGGGGGTAAGCTGGACTCCAGCTCCCATCATCCCTCTCTGAGGCCTAATGGGACACAAAAGGCCAACCCGTGGACCACCCCAGCAGGTCTTAGACATTTTTTTTAAAACCTCCGGCCGCCCAGACACCCTTGGGACAACCAGCGCCCATCGGCCCCCCACCCAGCGTGGTCCAGCACCATGGGCCATGTAGTCCGAGGCGAAGCGGACCCCCTCCCCCGTCTTCGTCGGCGCGCAACGCCTACGAGAGGTTAAGTCTCTTTCTGAATAAAACCCTCATCATCGCCGTCGCCGTCGTCGTCATCATCATCATCACTGCCACTACTAAAGCATCCCTCTCCTTCTAGAGAAGGGCGAGTTCTCCCCCCCCCCCACCCCCGGCCCACTCACTCCGTCGGAGGAAGCGCTCCTCGTGGAGCACCGCGATGGCGTTGACGAAGAGCAGCGCGGCCTGCAGCAACGAGTACAAGGTGAAGGCCATCGCCGCCCAAGCGCCCAGCCAGCGAACCGGCCGGCACTCCCCGATTTCTGCCGCCGCCGCCGCCGCCGCCGCCCGCCTCCCTCGGAAGGCGCTCACGCGCCTGCGCGGGTCGCCCGCGGGGACGTGGCAACGGCGTGACGTCTCAGGGGGCGTGGCCAACGCGCCGGCGCCCCGCCTCTCGTGTTTGTTTGTTTGTTTTCGCCTCAGGCTGATTTCCCCGCTCTTTTTCTTCTTCTTTTTCCTTCGCGAGAATGAGACTTTTGCTCGGACAGCAGGGTCTTTTGAGGGAGATTGACATGCATGTTTTAAATACAGTGGACCCTTGTATAACAAACAGTTGTATAACATAAAATTTGTACAACATAAAAAATTCCGGAGATAGGGGAAATTTGCTTAACATAATCGCCCCTGGGGATAATCCGTACAACATAAAAATGGGATTACTCTGTTTTCAATGCATTCCTATGGGAATTTGCATAAAGGAAAATTTGCTTAACATAATTTCATTTGGAACGCATTAATTCCTGTATACAAGGTACCACTGTAAAGCTCGTTTTTTTTTTTTTTGAGAGGGCTCCAACGTTAAGACTACCTCTGTGGGGAGCTTTGGAAGTCGTATTAGTCAATAACAAGCTCTCCCAGCCTTTGTTTTAAACCAGGCATGTCCAAACTTCGGCCCTCATGTTTTGGACCACAACTCCCAGAATTCCAAGGCTATATTTCCAATGGCAAAGGACTGTGGGAGCTGTGGTCCAAAACATATGGAGGGCTGAAGTTTGGATATGCCTGTTTTAAACATATTAGACAGAGAAGATAGGTGGTTTGAGAGGGGGGTCAGGGAAGCCATTCCTGTGAGCTCTGAAAGCTCCTCTGTCAACAGAGGTGGGGACTCAGGCGTAGTCTATCTGCCACTTAGACTGTGATTTTAATTATCCCCAGACAAATCAAAAAGTACTTCTCACCTCCACCACCAAGGCCATGGCTAACGACCCATACTTTTCCTGCTCTTTTTCTTTTATTACTTTCACTTGAATGAGACTTCCTCTTTGGAAGGAGATTGAGATGCATATTTTAAATAAAGCTTGTGGGTTTTTTTTTTAAATTAAAGCAAAGTGTTCTGCTTATATATATACCACCCCATACCACTTTAAGTAGTTTCTGGGCGGTTTACAATTTTAATTACAGTGTGCAGGCTACACATTCCCCCCCCCCCGCAAGCTGGGTACTCATTTTACCAACCTCGGAAGGATGGAAGGCTGAGTGAACCTTGAGCCTGCTACCTGGGATTGAACCCCAGGTCGTGAGCACAGTTTTACCTGCAGTACAGGCATTTAACCACTGCGCCACAAGTAATAATTAGTAATAATTTACATTATTAGGCTAGCCTCTTGAAAGGAGGCAACAGCTGGGTATTCCACTTGTATTTCACATACATTGGACCCTCGTATAACAAGTGGCTTGTTTAACAGAAAACCCATTTAAAGGGGAAAAAATCTGGATATGGGGAAAATCCCTTAACACAATCGCCATATAGGGTGAATCCGTACAACAGAATTTAGCCATGAGAGCATTGTCAGTGATATTTCCAACACTTTTTATAAACATGTCTGGCATGGGATCTGCCTTTTCTAGACCAAAAAGCACATGGAGGTGATGCATTCACACAAATAGCAACCAAAAATCGGAAACTCCCTTTGTTCTGTTTATGCTTGCAGGGTGCTTCTCATCAGTGAAAATGGGTTCACCCCAAAGTGAATCACTGTGCCTTTTTACTTGATACTTTCAGAACAGGAACTAAGGCCGTTACTTCACGTCCGTTTTGTACCGCAACTAATTATATACTGTGATAAAATTTGTTGCGGTCACGTGGTTTTGTCGTTCTTCCCACATGCCCACGGTCGTAAATTGGCGCTCTCTCCCACCTGAAATATGTATGCAAGTTCCACAAGAAAAAGGAAGAAGGGAATGTCCTTCTTTATACAAACAAAGAATGTGTTTATTTGTTTAAATACTGCATAGTTTTTCTTCCCCAGGCTGTCTATATACCAAGAAAAGGGTCTGGAAATTGGAACATAACTCTCTAGTCTGCATTTGGCAAAGTGGGCATGGCACATTAGTTTAATTGAGGAGTTCATGTATCTGCTGTATATGTTTCTCCGTTTTGTATGTTGTATTTACTCATGCCTTTGCTTTACTATTTCATTAAGTCCCAAACAGCCCTTCAAAATATTTTGGCAGAGAGTGACTATAATGACATCCAAGCTCTTCTTGCTTCTGTCTTTTCCAAGTAACATAGTACATTTTCTGAAATCCTCTACTCCTAAGTAATTCTATATAAGGTAATTTTATTATTGAATATTTAAACTTCTGTTTTAAAAAGCCAGGAGATGCAATTCATCAAAAAACCTCTGGTTCATGAATGTAGGATATTGTGCTTCTGTAGCCACACATTTAAAACACTAGGAAATAGCATAATATTGCTATTGCTAATATTGTGCCTGTATTACTAGCAGAAAGAGGATGGAAAGCTTTACATAACAAAGGGCAGCATGAATGTGGAGAACACCAATGGCAGCAGTCAAGATGGTTTACAAGACTCCATCTTGTGCTAAATACAGTGATGAAAATTGCTTTGTTTGGGTGAGAACTGGTTAACTGATGGGAAAAAAGATGCTGGAATGTTATTTTACCTGTTTTCTCTGTGAGTTTGCTGGTGCTTAGAATTGTGGATACAGAAGCACACTATCCCACATTCATAAACTGGAGGGTTTTTTTTTAGAATTCCACACATTATAGTGCTCACTTTAATTAGCAAGCAAAATTGTGCTAATGTTTGTGCATTCATTGCTTAAAGCTTATGTAGCTTGGAAAAGGGGACATTTGCTTTAAATAGTATTGCCATAGTATTTAGCTGGTTAATTTCACCATTGTGTCTTTTAATATTTTCATTTTGCTGGTGACGTTAATCGAATTTGAAATAGTAATTAAAAAACTCATCATGTTCTAATTGTCATTTACCCAAAATGCAGGTGTCAAGAATAATAACAGATTCCAAGCTAAAACAATTATGGTTTGTATTACATCAACCGTGTGGCCTCTGGGCACTACTGTGATGCAGATAACAGAGAAAATAATAACTGGAGCTCAGGGATAGTATACAGCTAGTGATGCATAAAAGGGGACCCACTTTTTTCTCTACCTATATCTTCTCTTTTGATTGGCAGCTGAGTTCTGATTTGCATCATTGCTGTCATTTTATTTTGCAGTAATCATACAGTATATGGACGCCTTAATTCTGAATGGTTGACAGATTTTATTACCCAATCAGAGACAATGTCTAGCAGTATCACTACATTTTGATAGCTGCTATGAAATCTTTTTTATTTGATAGGAATGCTTGCTTAGTGATTTGATAGGGAAGCTTGAGACATAGATAGGGAGACATGCGTCCATTGTGTTTCTTAACAGAGATCGCCTCTGGATCAAAGGAACCACATCTCTGGAGGGCTAAGGACTTCAGATGTCTTTGGACACTTAAACCTCAGTGGCTTTCCCATAACTGACAGAGCTATAACTAGCAATTTTAGCATGTGGGACACTCAGTGTTGCATCACACCTACTCTGCCTTGATGTGTGGGCATAAGCCCTTGAAAGAAAAAGGAGCAGGAAAATGTAAGATAAGATAAATCTTTATTGATCCCACATCTGGGGAAATTTACTTGTTACACAGCTCCCAATATAAAAAACAAGTAAAGATGGCTAGGTGCACAAAAAGTGTAAGGTGTGTGAGAGAGAAAAAAATAGCTAATAGAGATTAAATAAAATAAGAAACCCAATATACAAATATTACACTAAAAATCTGTATATAAAAATAAATATAAAGAGAAGCTACAGTGATGAAAATATATGTTGTTTTAAAAGTAGGGTACATACAGATAAAAAATGTTGCTCCCCCCCCCCAGAACCATCACTAGATTCACCTCCATATTTTGGGACTCAAAACCCCAGTTGCTCCACCCAAGATAGAACCTTAGTAATTGAGTGTCTTTTGCCATGTTTGCAACGGGTGGGGTTGTCCCATGTTCCCCCACCATCTCTTAATAGAGAACCATCATGAACCAAACATTGAAAGAGGGAGGCGAATTTCAAGTTGCAGGCTCTGCTTTGACTCATTCCCAGAAATCACACACTCTGGAAACAAACCAAAACAGAGCCATTCTTCCTGCACCCCCCCAACAAAAAAGAAAAGAAAAGAAAAGAAAAGTAGTAATCCCTGTCAGGACCCCAGAAAAGTGTGTGTAGGAAGGCTTCGGGAATGGTCTGGTTTACTCCATCACTCACATTGTGTGACCACTGGAAAAAGGAGTAAGCCTGCCCATCCTCACAGCTGACCAAAAGGTAGGACAAATGAGCATTTGATTCCACTTGGAATGAGTGTTTAAAAACGGTCTTGTCACCTGTCTGATACATGAGTTTTCAGAAACCGATTTACTATTGATGACTTCAAGACCAGGGGATAAGTTATGCTCAGCCTCCCAAAGCTGGGTAATTTTATACACCCTCGGCTACAGCCCCCCCTTTTTTTTGGTCGCCGCCTGCCCCATCTTCTTTGGAGGGCACTGCCTCCCTCCTCTATTGGAATTTGTTGCCTGTATCTCTTTTTTGCTGTTTTATTGTTAGCCGCCCAGAGTTCCGTTTCGGAAGATGGGCCGGATACAAGTGTACTAAATAAAAAATAAAAAATATATCTTTGTTTCATCTTTCCTCCCAAATACCTCCTTTCCTAACAGGACACATGTATTTTAGAGCCTTTTCACACAACCCCTAAGATCTGCTGGCCACTTAGAGCCTTTTCACACGACCCCTAAGATCCGCTGGCCACTTAAATTCGGACCAGAGATCTTGGGGGTTTGTTGCTCTTCCTGTGTTCCCACCCCCTCCGCACTTCCTTGCTCCTGTCTGCGTGAGGGGAGGGAGAAAAAAAGAGAGGAAAAAATGCAGGTTCACCTCCGCCGGTCGAAGCCGCCCCAAGCCCCGTCATCGTCTTGATTCCTGTCTCTTAAAGGGGCGGGGGGCAAAAAAAAAAAAAAAAACCAGAAGCGAGGAGAGCCCAGCACTCACTCCTTTACATCCGCATCAGGGATTTTCACCCCCGGAGAGCAGGTACCTGAAAAGTGCGCTAGGACGCGCTTAGGTGGGCGTGGTCGCACTTAATTTTCTGTAAACTCCGGAGCTGGTTTGGAAACAATTTTAAGCTCTGGAGCTGGGAGCCATTTGCCGCGGAGTTTAGGGGTCGTGTGAAAAGGCCCTTAGAAAGCATAAGATGAATGCATACTGTGGTGTCTTCCTATGCCACGATGCAGGCTCTTTTCCTCACTCACTCAATAGAACAGATCTCATTGGTGTGAATGGGACATATTTCCAAAGTTGTAGCTGCCATCTCCCAATTCCACATCTGATGAAAGATCCCATTTGTGGGAGAAATGGAGATTTTCAGAGATGGCAGCTGGGGAAGGAAAGGGTTTCTGACATAAAATCCTTATATTTTTTCCTCTTTCGCAGGATCATCAGTTCAGGGAGACCCTAATTTAAGAAATTCAATCCCAGTGCCATCATGGATGACAGAGCTGAGTTATATTTGCTCCCCTCGATACACATGTATGAATCCCATTAGTGTAAATGGGATATAAATGTGTATATATCGAGGGTAAGATAGACTCCTAAGGAAAGAAAATATGGGCAAGTATTTGATCCGTCTGGAAGACACAGCATTAAAATATGGCATCTATTGGAAGGACAGAAAGAAATAGAAACATTGTGATTTCAGATCTTTACCGTAATTCTGTCATTAAAATAGTATTAACCAAGGTTACTAACTTTTTTTTTGGCTTTACACAGAACACTGCAAAGATCTCGGATCATTTTCTTTTTTATTATTGCGGTTGTTGTAAAGTCAAAATACATGGTTTTCAAACATGGCGAGTAATACTGACAGTGTTCAAAATAAGCATATTTGCAAAAATAATGTCCCCCCAGCTGGCTGTGTTTGACTTTATGGTGATTTTAGTTCTGGGCTTGTTTTAACAGAGAGAAATTTCGACCACTGCCACCGGTCTCTTTTCTTGCTTGGTCATGAAAGATCACAACTGGGATTTGTATCCAAACAAATCTGTATGGTCTTCCAATATTTGTATAGCCTTCCAATACCGCTTCCAGTACAGCTTCTCCAGCCTTCCAATGCTGTATGTAGCTTCTCCTAAGTAAATCCTGAAATCTCTTCAGATATTTGTTTAAAAGAAAATAATAATAATAATAATCCACTTCCCTACTGGAACGGTTTCCTTTTGTGTTCGTAGGTAATTGGAAGATAATTGAAAGCTTCTGTACCACTTCTCACTGACCAAATGAATTGCAGTGAGAAGTGCTGTCATGTTCATCTCCAGCACCACCACCCTCGCAACGAAACTATGTATAAAACAAGCCCTCTCTTCAAGAGGTCTCAAAAAGCACATATAGCTAACAGGTTTTTTTCATTCTTCTACCCAAGATAAGAGAAACATGTGGATAGTGGGGGAAATCCAGCCAACAATGTAGTACAATGTAGTTTACAACAAGGTAAGCAATGTAGTGATGGAAAAGACTGCAAGGAGAGTATTTATCCTGGCACTGAAGAGAAAATGGTCTCCCAAGCTTTGCTATATTTCATGTTCTGTGTACATATCATGGGCCTTGGTGCCTATAGATAAAATGACAAAATAAAACCTCATAGGGCGCTTTTACACGACCCCTAAGATCCGCTGGTCCCTTAAATTCGGACCAGAGATCTTAAGGGCTTGTCGCTCTTCCTGTGTCCCCACCCTGGCTGCTGGCTGCGTGAGGGGAGGGAGAAAAAAAAGGAAAAAAAGATTGTGGTTCACCTTTGTTCTGCTTCTGTTCTTGCGGCAACATTCCTGTCTCTGTAAAGGAGCTCTTAAAGGGGCGGGAGCCAAAACAACAACAAACAGAAGCGAGGAGAGCCCCGCACTCACTATCCTTACACCGTATCAAACAATTTTCACCAGGGAAGAGCAGGTACAAGAAAAGTGTGCTGGGTCGCACTTAATTTCCTCTAAACTCCGGAGCTGGTGGGGAAACATTTTAAAGCTCCGGAGCTTGCAGCCATTTGCTGCGGAGTTTAGGGGTCATGTATAAACGCCCATAGTGCAGTGGTTAAACTACAGCAATGCAGTCAAGCCCCTGTTCATGACCTGAGTTTGATCCCAACAGGTTGAGGTAGCCAGACCACGTTTCACTCATTTTTGATCCTTCCAAGGTCAGTAAAATGAATACCCAGGTTGCTGGTAGGCAAAGTTGTTTGCATAATTATATTGGAGGTCAACCAGAGAATGCTTTGGCGCTATGAGGCAGTACTATATATTAGTTCAAACAGCAACACATTTCAGCTCAAATGGAAACTGCATGGGTTGTCTGATCACTGTTGTTTAAAGAACAGTTGTTATAGATCAAGTCAGAAGAAGCTGTGGTCCCACCTTGTTTTGGAGATGTGTCCAATGGAGTGGCAAAAGAGGAGTGCGAAACTGAATCACTGTCATGTTCTTTTTTAGAAGTGAGAGCATCACAGAGTGGCAGCTTCTTCTGTGATATGTAAGTGACACATGCTGGACCTATAATCTCCGCCGTAAGGATTTCTTCACCATCATTGTGATTCGCACTGATGTTTGGCACGACCACTTCAGCTAATGAAAAAATGTTGGTGGGAGCTCTCGGTTTACCCTGCCTGAGACAACAACAAAAAAGAAGAAGAATGCAACAGAAAATTAAGACATCTGAGCGAGAGATCAGAGATGTTACAGGGAAAGGGGAAGGAGTCCACTTCCCTAAAACACTCTGGGATGTTCTGGGAGTTATACTCTGTAAAAGCAGAATTTCTACCCTCTACTCTGGACCAGAGGAAAGGAATGTCATGAGAAGAATATCAGACTAAAGGTGCAATCAAATGTAGATTTTTTTCTTGTTTTTTTATTTGCTGCAGGGAAAAGGTAGCTTGCTCCTTTTTATTTATTTATTTATTTATTTATTTATTTTCTGGCCATCAAACACAGAAGCAAAGTGAGCTGCTTATATACTGCTCCGTACCACTTAAAAGGACTCTCTAGCTAATTTAAAAGTTAATTTTGCAGGCTGCACATTGCCCCCCCCCCCCAGTAAGTTGGGTACTCAGTTTATCAACCTCAGAGAACGGAAGGCTTAGTGAACCTTGAGTCAGCTTCCTATGATTGAATCCGGGTTATGAGCACATTTTGGGCTGCAGTATAGCAGTTTAACAGTGGCATAGCATTGGTTACCAGCACCCAAGGCAAGGCAAGGGTTGCATCCCCCTAACTCATGGACCAGAAAATACTGGTGTAATTAAAGTAAAATATAATTAACATTTACTCAAATGTATTTAAAATCACCAGTGCAATTTGTGCAATTTTTCAACAACACTTTTCAGTAACAAAATTGCTAGGTTTCAATAGCAGTATTGACATTTACATTAAAATGCTCTCAATTGACAGAATTGCTAAGTTGCTCAGGCTTTCTTGACTCATTGCAGATTTCTGATATATTTTGATTAATTTAAGTTTTGAGAAATTTATTTCAGGGCTGGCAATGATAGTTTAAATTAAGATGCTCAATGCCACAGCAAGATTGGTCAAACTCTCTTGCAGCTTTCACTAGTAAACCTACTGAAGGACTTCTAAAGCTGTGGTACTATGCTAAGTTCAAGGCATTTTTAACATGCTGCCTGCAGTGAGGAAAGATGGCAAAAAGTAACTGCTCTTTAACTTTATTTTAAAGCTTCTAAATCTTATTTAGGAACCCTGTGGCACAATGGTTAAATGCCTGTACTGCTGGTAAAACTGTCCTCACGACCTGGGGTCCAATCCCGGGTAGCAGGCTCATGGTTGACTCAGCCTTCCATCCTTCTGAGGTCAGTAAAAGGAGTACCCAGCTTGCTGGGGAGGGGGCAATGTGTAGCCTGCAAACTTTAATTAACCTGTAAACCGCCCAGAGACTACTTGAAGTGGTATGGGGCAGTATATAAGCAGAACACTTTGCTTTGCTTTGCTTTGCTTAAGTACTATGGAGAAAAAAAGATTTTTCTTTAAAGTATATTTTTTCTTATTTTCTACTTTGGTTCCATTTTGTTAGGTAAAAGAGCACAGCTTTGTACATAGAAGCATGCATTTTTATAGGGAGATCATAACAGCTTTCCCAATACAAGTATCACATATGCTTCAGGCCCAATACGCCTTTGTATGGCTCCACCTTGTCCAATATGATTTTTTCCCCCAAAGGCCAACTCTGATTTTTAGAAGCATCTGTATATTTCAGGTAAATGACCATTTCAGAAATAAGCAGTAGCCCATATTTAAAACAACAAGGTAAACACAGAAACTGCATAAAGCTGAATAGGCTTTTTAGCCTTTGGGAGAAAGAAGTGGATTTCATCTTGCAAGTTTCACATTTAATTAATTAAAACAATTGTTTTAAAATTAATGTATCATCATCATCAGAATATTCTCAATTGTATTTGTAATATTACTGAAAATCTCTTGAATGAAATTATTTACTCATTCCTTCCTTCATTTTTAGTGTACAAGAAAAATTGCTTTGCATTACTTCTCCTTAGTACATCTGAAGATCTACCAGTGGATATTAAATGAAGCACAAAAAAAGAATAATAGAGGGCATGATAGGAGTACAGTGGACCCTCGTATAACAAACGGTTTATATAACATAAAATCTGTACAACATAAAAAATCTGGAAATAGGGGAAATTTGCTTAACAGAATTGCCTATGGGGAGAATCCGTACAACATAAAAATGGTTGTGATTAGGGTTTACTCTGTTTTCAATGCATTCCTATGGGAAATTTGTTTAAAGGAAAATTTGCTTAACAGAATTTCATTTGGGACGGATTAATTCCTTTATACAAGGTACCATTGTTATTAGAGATGCGAGAAGGAGCAAGAGGAGCAACTCAGTATATGTTCATAAGGAAAATAATGTAGAGGACGTCATTGTGTAGAATTAACTTCCAAAATTTGCAGGAAAATGGTCAGGTTATACAGTAATGGGAAGCTGTTGAGATTATTTGAAATCAGAACTGAAACAGGCATTTTTTTAAAATGGGAATGATCATTTTAAGGATTTCCCTTCCAGAAGACACTGTTCTGCTCAGGCGTTTCCTCATAATCTGGATATGAATTTGGCTTTTTGAAGGTTATGCCAGTAGAACAAGAGCTCTAGCAGATTACATCACACTGGTAAGACTATAGCTATTGCCAAGGTGCCAGCCAAAGAACACTCTTATTAAGCATGGAGGGGCTCTTCAGCAGAAGGATGGCCACTACATGACAAACGGATCACAAAAACTATGAATACACTGACCATGTAAAATAGTTATTATGTGCATGAGCAGAAGGTACACCTGCATGGATGAAATTGACCTTCAAGGACCCCAGAGAATTCATATACTTAAGCATCTATCAGAGAACAATTGCTATTGGGCTGAATGGGGCTTTCCTTGAGGTCGGCAGCACCATTAAGCTGGCACACCTCTCACATCCATTGCACATTGCCAGAGATCACAGCAATGTTAGAGCACTTTCTTGGTGAACTTTCAGACTGTTCTACATGTAAACATGAAAACAGAACTCAGGTCTCCAGTTTTGTAGAAATACTCTACCTCTGAAAATGTGGTACTCACTTTTGGATCTTCTGCAGTGCGATGACTATCACAGCAAGCAAGAAGATACTTCCGGAGAGGGATACCATGATGATCTCATAAATCTGGCAAGAAGGTCCTAAGCATAGAGGAAGAAAGATGAGCTTAAGCTTTTACGGATAACAATGCATGGCATACATTGATCCTGGAATAGGGGGAGACATCTGGCCTGTGAGTCTCATCTTGTCCATGAAAGGCTTGGCCTGCAGAGTCTTCTAGTTTGTGTGCCGCCCCCCCGGGCTTGTTGCCTGCTGGACCGTTCAGACTTTTGCCAGCAGTGCTGCCTGTTTGGCCAGGAAGGACTGAACAAGAGAGTCAACTAATTTGATCCTGACTAAAAGGGGCAAATGTCCAGACTACCTGATAGACCTGGAGCTGATTCCCCCTTTGAACACTTGTGTTAGGAACTTAAACTCAAAGTTCGTGAGGAAAAAATGCTGAAAGTGCTCAGGGTTCGGACAGACACCATCACTTTGTGTTTTTGTAATGTAGAAATACTTTGAATATACCTTGCAAAATTGTGTGCTACTTCCCTAGAGATATATGGCAGAATGTCCTTTCTGAAGGACTGCCACTCCATTGCTTTCTTTAAAGCAAGCCTACTTTTTGACTCTTTAATGAAAAGCTGTATTTTAATTCTGTTTCCCTGACCTTTTATTGCCCTACAGCCTCCTTCTCTCACAAACCTGCAACACTGTATCTATTTTGAAAGGTCTTGCTGATAAACATGTCCTATGTATGCTCAGATTATAGCAAAGATGCTGTTTCCCCCCTTTGAAGATCTTTTTTGAGGACCAGTATTTCAGCTCCTGAAGCCAGGATTCTTTCCAATTTAAAAAAAAAGGAGGATGGACCAAGCATTCTCCTTCAAGATTATCAAACAGGAAAGACCAATTTATATGAACTTTTAAAAATCTGGGGATAATTAAGACCACTAATGTCAGTATGGAGTGATTGGAGTATACGTATAAAACAATTTTACTTTAAAAAATCATAGCTTGAAATACTTTACCCAATCTTCCCCAAATTTGGCGCTGTCATGACTGTAACGACACAACACACACACACAGGAGTAGCTTACGCCTGTGTCATACTTGTGATCCAAAGCCGAGCTGGGCTACCCCCATTTTTAGAATTGCCTTGCAGAATGCTGATTTATTGGGCTGCACAATAGCACCAATGCACTACTTTGCAACTATAATGGAATTATTGGTTTCTTCATCCCATTTCCTCTGATCCAATTCCACACAAAATGGAACACTATGTTTATAAACTTGTGTCCTAGATATTATACACCATGGCCTGTATGCTTCTGCTAGTCTACATTAGACCTGCTGACTCAATGGAGTTTGCATAAGTATTTGCTTAGAGTTCACCGATTCAACGGAACTGCACTCTACCTGACGCTACCAATAGAATCTTGGCTCTTGTTATTGAAGAAGTTATTGAAATCCATGAAAATACACACTGAAATAAATATGTTAGCCTTAAAATTACTACAAGACAATTAAACCCTTCAAGTGCTTTTTATGAATTGAATGGATCAATAAACCAAAGTACGCTGCTTTTATTTATTTATTTATTTATTTATTTATTTATTTATTTATTTATTTATTTATTTAAGTGCTTATGTACCGCCCGTCTTCCGGAGGAACTCTGGGCGGTTTACAACAAAATAGAAATAAAAGCAATAGCAGAACAATCAATAAGCATTTAAAGAACTCTCTGGGTGGTCTGCAATTTAATTAAGCAGGCAACACATTGCCCCCACGATCTTAGCAAGCTGGGCACTCATTTTACCAACCTCAGAAGAAGAGAAGGCTGAATCAACCTCAGGCTGACTGTCTGGGCCTTTTGGGATCAAACTCAGGTCTACAGCAGAGTCTTGACTATAGTACAACAGTGCAATCACTGTGCCACAAAGCTCAATCAATCATAATGACTCGTCCTGAAAATCTGATATGGTTTTGCGGAGGAAAATACCTGAATTTTGAGGAGGAAGTGTTCCAGGAATTTCATTCTTGGCTACAGTATGTAGGCTGCAACACAAAATGGAACAGAAGACATTTAGAAATTTGAAGGGGACTGATTCGATCAGTTAGAGGAAGCCCAAGTTCCCAAGAAAACAAAGACCAGAATTCTATTTATTTTTCCAATGCAATTTGGGTACTATTATTTATTTATTTATTTATACAGCTTATATACCGCCCGTCTTCCTGAAAGGAACTCCGGGCGGTTTACAATAAATGTACAGACAACAAATTAAAACAACAACTGAAATAAACAATAAAACAAAACAGCTGCAGCAGATGGCGGGACTAAAAAAAAAATGTCACCCAAACGCCTCCCGGAAGAGAAGGGTTTTCAGCGCCTTCCGGAAGGCAGGCAGGGACTCTGCAAGGCGCACTTCTGCTGGTAGGTGATTCCATAGGGTTGGGCCAGCCACAGAGAAGGCTCGGGAACGAGTGGAGGTCCTCCGAGCCTCCCTGGGCGTGGCCACACGCAGCATGTGCGCCCGCGACAACCTAGTCGGACGGGCCGAAGTTGACCGCTGGTCGATCCGCTCTGTCAGGTAGCCAGGTCCTAGGCCATGGAGAGTTTTGTAAACCAAAACCAGGACCTTGAATCTGATTCGGGCTGCAACGGGTAACCAATGCAGGCGGGCCAGAACTGGGGTGATGTGTTCGAGTCGACGCGCACCCACCACCAGTCTGGCCGCCGCATTTTGGACCCGCTGCAGACGCCGAATCAGAGTCAAGGGCAACCCCATGTAGAGCGCGTTGCAATAGTCCAGTCTAGAGATCTCCAGCGCCTGGACCACAGTTCTGAGGGAGTCCTCATCCAGGTACGGACGAATCTGGGCGATACGCCGAAGATGGAAAAAGGCAGCCCTGGACACGGCGGACACCTGGGCTTCCAGGGTGAGCGCCGGGTCCAGGACTACACCCAGATTTCGGACACAGTCCGATGGCCTGAGGGAAACACTCTCCAAGGTGGGATACGGGCCACCGTAGCTGGATGAGGAAGCCCCAAAGAACATGACCTCGGTCTTATCGGGGTTGAGTTTGAGCCTGTTAGCCCTGGTCCAGATGGCACTGGACTCTTGGGTCAACAGGAACGGTGGTGTTCCAGGTCCCAGGCAGCTCCGCTTTTCAAGCCTTCCTTCCTCGGGC
>JAHTLZ010000195.1:2346110-2356547 GCA_023846285.1 Phrynocephalus versicolor
GCAGAGGGAGTGGCAGATGGCACTGGACTCTTGGGTCAACAGGAACGCAAGTAGAAGCCCCATTGCTGTGGATGAGGGGAATGTTGGCTTTCACCACTGTAGGTCAGATTTGATGTGGAGCACATGGGGCAGGTCCATCCTTCGTGCAATTAATGTTCCATGTTTCACAGCAGGATACTGTTAGTAAAAGGTTATGCCTCTGTAAAAGACTAGATAAAGTTTGTTATGTCATTCCCATTGAACCACTGCCTTCGTTACAGTGGCAAACACAAACATCTTCAGATACAGACTCTTTCTAGATACTGCTAGCACCAGTATCGACCAGTGCATAAGTCTGTCATTTTAGGCTTTTAAGACTCCATACAATGCTTATGGTAATGAACAAACATCAGTTTTAATTATAAACCACATATAGGCATGATGAGGACTTTGACCTTTGTACAGTCCCTCCGTAACCCACCAAACCTCTTTTGCCAGCCCGGCCCTAAAAATCAAAATTTATAAACTGTGTATACCATCCTTTTGAAGCAGAAATAACTAATTTCATAATAGGATAAACAAAAATAGAGACAGACAGGCACAAAGTTCACAGATCACATTCCACACCACATGCTCGATCAATTGCACCCTGATCCATTAAGGTTTAAACTGGAATATATCCTATCAGATTTTTAAAACATACCACATGGTTCCTAGTGGTGGATCTTCGGCAATGGATGCCTGGCCAATTTGTGGATATATGAATTTTTACTCTCTTTATAACTGCTCACGTTCTCTTGTAGCTTTAATGTTTCCTTTTAATGCTGTAAGATGTCCCTCAATTCCCTGTTCTCAAACTTGAATATGCCTTAATTGAACTGGACTGTATAATGCCCCTCATTACTGTAAGCTGCCTTGGGTCCTTTTCCAAGGAGAAAGACGGGTAAAAAATACTCTAAAGAAAAAATAAAATAAAACTCAGTTCTAAAATAAAGCTTCTCAGAGGTAGTCAGAGCCTAAATAACTTGCCTCCCTTTTTTTTAACGGCAGTGGCCAGATTCCCTCAACCACCATGCCTAATGAGTAGGGAGATTCTGAAAGAAATATTTCTGAGCACTGGGTGTGATCCATGAGGGCTCTGTTTTGATGTTTTTTGTTCCCACCCTGTCAAGCTTGGCCCACATATATCATTACCTTTTCCTCACACACACCCTACCCCAGAAAGAAAAGCTGGTGATATAAAATAAATGTGGTTGCTTACCAGGAGAAATAATGTACGTGACCACAAAACTCCAGTTAAACATTATAGCGAATAATTTCAGAGCTGGTTCAGTTCTGAGCCTCCATTAAAGCCGTGGGATTTAAAGGCCTTTCCTCAACCATCAATTCATCCTAAGGCATTTTCCGTTTGTCACTTGCCCGTTAATATAGTGGCTTCCTTGTGGCATTTAAGCACTGACCCTGGCTGCCCCTTATTCCAGATTATAAATGAGGTGTGGAATTACAGGACGCCTACCCCGATAGCACACACGTTTAATAAATATGTTAATCAACTGTCTCCACAGCATATCCCCAGGTGCTGGAGAGTTTTGTACCGCGTGTTATGTATGGGCCACTTTAAATGTTATTCTCTTTGCAGTGACAACCTTAAGTTAAAATGGATTTATTGGTGGGAATGGTGTGAGAGGATCCATCAGCCAGGCGTTGCATGTATGAAAAAGGAGGAGGATAAAATAAGAAAGGAAAACTTTAGGGATAGTGGAAAGAGGACTAATTAAAATCAGGAATGATGTTGGAATGATGAAAGTATGCAACTTATAAACCACATTCAGCACTTGAAGCACTCTCTGGGCAGTTGTCTGCCTTGTTATGAGCCTGTCTGGATGTTGAGAACTTCAGGAGAGGGCTTCTAAAAAGTCTCAAGGGCCTGCCTACCAAGCACATAAGAGATGGCTTTATCCTGGGGAATTTTGGAATGTACAGTCCCCTTCAAGCTGCAATTTGTTTCCACTCTGACTGATTTAAAGAACTGAGTACTGTAAAACATAGGGCGTGGTGGCTCAGCGGGCTAGAGCACTGAAAACTGCCAGCTACAAAGTCGGCAGCTCAGTGGTTCAAATCCCGGATGCCACGCAGCGGTATGAGCTCCCACTGTCAACCCCAGCTCCTGCCAACTTAGCAGTTCGAAAACATGTAAATGCAAGGAGATAAACAGGTGCGGCCATTAAAAGTGGGAAGGTAAAACAGTGCTTCCTTGCAGCCATGCTGGCCACGTGGCCATGGACTTGCACAAGACTGGCTCTTTGGCTTGAATACGGAAATGAGCACCACTCCTAGAGTCGGACACAACTAGCACACATGTGCGGTGGGGGGGGACCTTTACCTTTACCTTTTTACTGTAAAAACAAATCTTTCTAGGCTGGCATACAATGGGCAACTGCCCTGCGGTGTTGTTTTAACTGCATACTTTGCAGATTTTAATTGTTTTTTTAACATATACACTGAGCTGACTGAATAGCTCACTGGTTTAAATATCTAGCTGCAGATCCAGAGGTTGGGAGTTTGATTCCCCATTATGCCTCCTGCAAGTAGAACCATCCTGTGTGGCCTTGGGCCAGCTGCACAGTCCCAGGACACCCTGAAAGAAGGGAATGGACAACCACTTCTGAGTAGTCTCTTCCTGGGAAACCCTGAAAAGTTCATCTTTAATCAGAACTGATTTGACAGCACATGGCTGTTATTGATGGTTTCGCAATGAATTTCATTGGTTATTTAAAAAGCTAAATCTGGTGTAATCTGTTTTTGTTAAGAAAAGTAGCTGCTACGGATCCTATATTTTAGTGGAAATGGACGATATGAAGGTAATAAACAAAATAATAGAGTAAATACATAAGTTCACAAGTAGAGGCAGATCAAGTTCACTGTCTTCAGTTATTAGTGCAAGTAGATGTAGTTTCCCCCCTCCAAATCCAGATGCTTCACTGCACTGGAATAATTCACAAACAAAAAATGAATAGAGCCTTCATCAAAGGCTTTGCACCACCTACTATATGAGCCCTCACTCTGAGTGACCACCTGAATTTAGAATCATAGAATCATAGAGTTGGAAGAGACCTCAAGGGCCATCCAGTCCAACCCGCTGCCATGCAGGAATCCCCATCACAATATTTCCGACAGGTGGCTATCCAGCCTATGCTTAAAAACCTCCCAAGAAGGAGACTCCACCACCCTCCTTTGTGGCAGCATATTCCACTGCCAGACAGCTTTAACCGTCACAAAGTTCTTCCTAATGTTTAAATGGAATCTCTTTTCCTATAGTTTGAAACCATTGCTCTGAGTCCTAGTCTCTGAAGCCATGGAAAAGAAACCTGTTCCCTCTTCAATATGACATCCTTTCAAATATTTAAACATGGCTATCATATCCCCTCTCAGCGTTCTTTTTGAAAGGCTAAACATTCCCCGCTCCCTAAGCCATTCCTCATAAGACATTTCTTCCAGACCTTTAACCATCCTGCTTGCTCTCCTCTGCACCCGCTCGAGGTTGTCAACACCTTTTTTAAATTGAGGTGCACAGAACTGGACACAGTTCTCCAGGTGCCAATCTGTGTCTCAAGACACGGGTGATGCCCTTCCAGGGGCACCACCATACCCATGGTCTCTGAGTCAAGCTTATTGCCGGGAAAGTGGAAAGCAAAACAACACACAATTTAAGACTGACAAAGAGGAACCCGAGACGTACCTTGTGACTGTAAAATAACCATCCATTGGTTCCTCTTGGTGGGATTCTGCGGGTGAAAAGCAGGTCTTCTTCCCAGTGAAATCCTGCTAAGCTTTCATATCATTGTCTTTCAGGTGGCCCTCTTGCTGGTTCCTGGTTTACATTAGGGATTCGTTTTTCTTCCTTTAACCTTTAATATATGTAAAATATTCTGCACCCACGCACTGGCTGGAGAGCTTGTTCAGTTACATATCTAACGGAGGGTGGAAGCTCAGGTCCTGGCTGAGCGTTGTAGAAAAAGCCAGCCTGTGTAGCCTTGGGAAGCTGCACAGTCCTTGGGTGCCCCCAGAAGAGAATGGCTAACCACTTCTGATTACTGTATTCTCAACCTAGAAAACCCTGGAAAAGTTTGCCATAAATCAGTGGCATTAGCTCAGTGACACACAATTATACCACTGGTACTTGTAGTTGTTGTAGCAGCAGTGACAGTGTTTAGAACTGTAGTTGTGTGTTACTCATTTACTTAGGGGTTACTCCTCTTCCTTTCCCATCTGTGGTCCCTTGTAGATACGAACCCTTATTTTTTAAAAAAGCATTTTAAAAAGTGCTGCCATTAACTTCCTCAAAAGGTAAGCCACCGCTGAACTAGGCAACTGATTTACAGTATACGACGTGGAAAAACCCTGCTATCATCTCCCAGAAATTGAAAGATGGAAAATTCAATGCACAGTGCCAGCTCTTTCAGCCTAATATCTTTATCTGAAAGAAACTCCCAGGATTTTATAATGTATCCCTTCTTGGCTGAAACTGGTCTGTACAGAGATAAGATAAGGATGACATATAAAATGACTTGTATTGGTTCTGTTGCATAGCTAGAGATGTGCAATTGGATTTGATCACACTGTTGTTTTTCATCGATGCTGAATGACTCACTAGATTTCACCTAAACATTTCAGAATATGTAACCAAAGTTGGAGAAGTTCTGTACAGTTATTAGGTAATGCCAGGTGGTTAAGAGCTGGCCATATATTTTCTGTAAACGTTGTGATTTTGATTCTGTGAAGATTCTCAGCCATCCCGGTGAGGTTATCTGGAAACTGAGTCATGGCAACTGGGTTTCTATTCTCTCAAGAAAAGATGTCCAGATCGTGATTTTGAAGAGACAAGATTTATTTATGATGTCTCCCCTCCCCATCATCAAGGTTTCCACATGGAAAATGAGAATCCAAAAAAGAAAAACACACATTCACCGAATCATAGAATCAGGGACTCGGAAAAGGTCTATAAGGCCATTGAGTCCAAACCCCTGCTCCATGTAGGAATATAAATCAAAGTAGATTGGGCATGTGTAATCTGTAACTTTCCAAAGACAGTGTTGTTGGGAAGAGGTGGACCTCTTCCACCTCTTCCCAACTGATTACAGTTGAGGAATTACATCTTGATTACAGTTGGGGAAAGGGCAAATGAATACGACGATTGTTGCAGAACAGCTATGTGTCTGACTGCTAAAGTCTTCTGGGAGTGCCCTAGGATTTGATACACAGATAACTGTTTATGACTTCATTATTCAAAACTTGGCAAGTAGCACCAGAGTCTATTTCCCAGTTAAGATGGAAAAAGGAAGGAGAAGCCAGATGTGGCCTTGGAGAAAAGGTGAGGACGCCTAAGAATACTAATCTTCCTATAGATCTAGAAAAGGACGAGCAGAATAAAATTAACTTCAGCCCAATTGGCTATCCATCTGACCATTTCTTCTTTTCTGGCACTGGCTCAGTTAACTTTTTTTTTTTACACATGTTGCTTCTGTATTCTAAGAGCTATCAGAAACGTTAAAGAATGTTGCAGCAGATTGAAGACTAACAGATTTGTGTGGTATGCGTCAAGGATGACTTATCTGCTATATATCAATATGCAGGCATCCTTATCTTTAGACAGAGTGAAGCTATCACCTCAGGAAGCAGATACAGGAGAGGCACCGTATTCTAACTGTCCCTTCTGGACTGTCTTATTTCCTTTTAAGAAGGAGGACACATATGCTTCTCACATGGAAGGGCCAATGCCAGCTAAGCTAGCATTCTGTGGAGAATATAAGAACATAAGAAGAGCCATGCTGGATCAGGCCAAAGGTCCATCTAGTCCAGCTTCCTGTATCTCACTGTGGCCCCACCAGATGCATCTGGGAGCGCACAAGACTAGATATCTGTCTCCTGATGCCACTCCCCTGCCTAGGGCACGATCCCTCCATCAGTACTGAGGTAAGGTTTGTCTGTTAAAAAGTCATTCTCCAACTTGGGTCCTCAGATGTTCTTTGAGTACAACTCTCAGATACCCTGCCTAGCATATCTAGTGGTGAAGGCTTCTGGGAATATTTGTCCAAAAAGCATCTGAGCACCCCAAGTTGGGGAGCCACTTGGACCAGGTGGCTTCTCCTTCCTTCAGGCAGCAACAGGTTTAGGGTTATATGTGTTTACATGAGGGTCTTTCTGAAATTAGGTGGGCAAATCAATTTTATTGAGATCGGATGAGATGGAGGCCATAATCCTATCAGCATTCACATAGGGGCTGCACAACATGCCACAGCTCATTGCAACTAAAGGATGAGGTGCTCCAGCATGTCTTGGTCATGTGCCTGGCCCTGTGCCTGATTGTACAACCAAGCTGCACCTCATCAATTAGCTGCCATTAGCAAAGCAAAAGGTGCTGCTTATATACCGCCCCATAACGCTTAAAGCACTCTCTGGGCAGTTAACAAGTACAGCGGACCCTTGTATAACAAATGGTTTGTATAACATAAAATCTATACAACATAAAAAATTCCGGAGATAGGGGAAATTTGCTTAACAGAATCACCTATGGGGTGAATCCGTACAACATAAAAATGGTCGTGATTAGGGATTACTCTGTTTTCAATGCATTCCTATGGGAAATTTGTATAAAGGAAAATTTGCTTAACAGAATTTTATTGGGAACGAATTAATTCCGTTATACAAAGTACCACTGTAATGCTACACACTATACACATTGCCCCTCACAGTGAGCTGGGTACTCATTTTACTGACCTCGGAAGGATGGAAGGCTGAGAACCTTGAGCCTGCTCCCTGGGATTGAACCCCAGGTCATGAGCACAGTTATAGCTGTAGTACAGGGGGTTAACCACTTTAGCCATGAGGCTGTGGAATCGTTAAGCAAATTTAGCTGTGGAATGGTTAAGCACATTTTATGCAAGCACAATAGGATACTGGTTGAAAGTCTGTGGGATTAGGACCATGATGCCTCTTTCATACATTCACATTATGGTGTTAGTGTCACAAGTCATCATCAATATTAAGTAATAAACTTGGCTCTAGTACTTGTTGCCTTGAATCAAGAGTCTCCCTGAAGCTGGCTTCATCTTCTTTGCAATGGTACAGTAACCTCCCCTCTATCGCGGGGGGTTAGGGACCCACCCGACCCGCGATGATTGAAAATCCACAATATGCGGATGCAGGTTGGGTGGAGCTTGGGGGGGGGGGCAGCACAGGAAGTTTAAAATGACTTGAAGCAACGGAGCCAAGCGCTCCATTGCTTAAAGGTGTTTTAAACATTTAAGCAGCCCGTGCAAGCAGCGGCAGTGGATCTGACATGCCATAGAGCTGGAGCCCGGAGCTTAGGGAAGGGGGAAAAAGTTTTAAAAGCCCAGGTGAAAAACCTTTTGTTTCCCCACCCCAGCGCCAATCAGCTGGAGCCCAGGCATGGGGAAGGGAGGGGGGAAGGGCTTTTAAAACTGTTGGTCCTTCCATGTGACAAGCATCTGTGTCCCCTTCTTAAAAGCCCGGGCTTTTAAAACCATTTTTCCCCTTCCCCACGCCCCGGACTCCAGCTGATTGGTGCTAGGGTGGGGAAATAAAGGTTTTTCTCCCCCCCCAGTGCTAATCAGCGATATAGCGGGACCACGGTATATGAACCACAAAAGGGCAGGGGACCACTGTACAGGGGCACCTCAACTTATGAATTTAATCCGTTCTGAATGCATGCTCTTAAGTCGAACTACTCTTAAGTCAGGGTACCTATCTAAATTTTTTTAAAAATCAAGTTAAAAATGAAAAAAATATTTGTAAGTCGAGCAGATCATATCTAAAATTTGTAAGGCGGCAGTTAAAACGCCAACAGTTTTCCGCTCTTAAGTCGAGCTGCTTTTAAGTCGGGGTACCACTCTACAGGATTTGGAGATAACAACTTCCAAAGAAAAGGCTTTGGGAAGCTGGTGTTCCTTCCACATTGAACTTTACAAAGTGCTTTGAACAGAGTACAGAACTTCAGAAAAAAATACAAGCTGCAGCCACCTACTAGTGCCAACATACATGGCTGGTTGAGTAGAAATTAACCTATGAGGCACGTGACTATGCTGAAATCTGGTTTTCATGTTGTATACAGAGACTCAGTATGTTTAATTGTAGAAGATACAGTATGCTGTGTAGGAATTTGGTCTCTAGCCTTTGATTGTTGCACTAATTTTTGAAAAGTAGGTTTAATTGCAATGCCCCCATAGCACTTAGGGAAATCCCAAATGGCAGGTACCTTACCAACTTGCCTGTTCTAACAATTTTAATCTCCTCTGTGAGTGGGTCTTTTGTAAAGTCAATGGATCTTAATTGTCCACTTGGGATCACACCACCACTCCCTCTCACAAAAAAATATTTTGCATCCTAAAATGGCTTTCTCACAAAATATTTTTCATCCTAAAATGGCTAGCACCCTAAGATGGCTTTCTCACAACTAAGATGGCTTTCTCACAGTTTTGGTAGGATGTGTATTTTCTCCCAATACTACTGCGTGGATTGCTGCTAAAGCCAGGAGATAGCACCAGTTCCATATTTTCTCCCTGGCATATCAAGGGAAAGCCAGGAAAGATCCTTTTCTATAATCAACGAAAAAGCCACACATAGCTGTGCTGGGGGAGTCTAGACATTGTAGTATAGAAATGATTTTTCCAGTCTCTAGTACAGACTGCTGAGGACAACCTGATGAGTAGGCAATGAGAAGCATGAACAGATTGGTTCTGGATACAGCATCCTATTTATGTAGTCGGTCACGACTGTAACGACACAACACACACACACACAAGGCTGTCAAACTCCACTGTTTTCACCATCCCGGATGAGCAACGGGATGAAAGGTAAACGCAAGCAACAGCTGAACTGCAGAAAAGCACCGCTTCTCACACTTTATAGTTTTTTGTTTTTATTATAGACTTTTTTTTAATCCACATAAATGTTAAAGAAACTACAACAGAGTTAAATACCTTTGTTTCTTTTTTCTTTTTTAATCTCAGCGGTTATATCTTTAATTACACTCAATCATAAATTGTAAAATATTTCCGGAAGAGTACAATCTTCATTCGTACAGCAGGCAAAATATCGGAAGAGAGCAGGGGAAATCTGAGAGAAGGGCAGGGGTGGGGCGGGAGAGGCGGAATTCTTCCAAGTTGCTTTTAGAAAGCCCTGGATATGGCTGATGCTCTTCCATCAAGACGTCAAGATGTAACACTCACTCGTGTTTTTCTGCATGGCGGGTCGTTTCCAGAAAACAAGCTCGCGTCAAAAGCAACACTGCCAAATTCGTTCATGGCATTGGGCTGGGGAGCGCCAGACTCTTCTTTGTAAAAGTTTTTGTCCACATGACCGGATCAAAGCATGTCATAGTTTCTATCCATGTTCGGGAGTCCGTCTAAAAACACCAAACCAAACTTTGGTACCACCAAAAAGATCCAAGACAGGCGTTCTTGAATTATTCCAAGTTTTCCCTTCTTTCTTTGAAATTAATAAATGGCTGCTACATTCTAATTTACATTGTCCGAGAAGCTTTGAGGTCACTTGCCCTTTGGGCTCAATGGCGCCTGATTTGTTCATTTGTTTGTTTTCCCATTTTTTCTTTTAATACCCAAAGCTTTTCCATGTTCAGTCTTTAGGTAAGTCAGCGTTCAGAATGATGGGCAGTATCTTACAAGTCGTTCCTTGCTATAAGAAGAGGAGGAAGAAAAAGGAAACATTAGAGACCCTTGGGGTCAGTAGCTGAAACAGGGTATAAGCCACCCAGTTACTAGTTATTAGTAATGTATTTACCCACAACAAATTAATTTTGGAGTAATAAGGGTATAATGAAGTTATATTTTGATGGTAAGGTAGAAAGGTAAAGGTCCCCCCCACACACATGTAAGCTAGTCATGTCTGACTCAAGGACGGTGCTCATCCTCATTCCCAAGCCAAAGAGCCAGTGTTGTGCAAGTCCCGGGCCATGTGGCCAGCATGGCTGAATGCATTTCTGTGCACAGAACACTGTTTCCCTTCCCCCTTTTTACGGCGGTACCTATTTATCTACTTGCATTTACATGCTTTCCAATTGCTAGGTTGGTAGGAACTGGGGTTAACAGCAGGAGCCATGGCGTCTGAAGACCTGAGAGCACAAGATGTTGGTGCTTGTGGCAATGCCAGAGTTCTGGAGTGGAATGGGAATGGGTTGGGAAGCAAGAGACAACACTTGGTGGTGTGTATACAAGGTGACTGCAACATGATTAAGACAGGCAGTGTACTTTCAAAATACTGTGCATTAGTTACACTAACTTGTTTTCCTGGCAATGGGTAGGTGCCAGTGACTTGATCTTTCAGAAGTACCACAACAGGCACATTCTCCCTTTGGGGAGAAAGGCAGCATACAATTATTATTATTATTATTATTATTATTATTATTATTATTATTATTAT